>OY283149.1:85275523-85637023 GCA_958299815.1 Sarcophaga carnaria | reverse complement strand
GGTATGAGGAGCTAGGTCGTAATAGTGACTGAAGGGTTGTAACGATCGATTATTTACAATTTGTTCGCTAATACTTTTGAAATTTTTTGCTATGATTAACTCCGTTGGAACATAATAAGCATTTGCAGTTCTTAAATCATTTTTATACTTATTTTTAAAGTGTGTTGCAGCGACTGTAATTTAATGGATACATAATTTTCATCAATGATAATAATTTCGTTGTAACAATCATTTTATGTGTCAGCAATGCTTTGCGTCTATTCAACGAATCTTATTTTTGTAGTCTTAATTTTTTTAGTACTTCTGTTAATAATTTCATATTATAGAATAGTTAGTAACAGCTTTTAAAAATTATAATAATTATATATATAAATTAAAAATAAAAATTAAAAACGTTTTAAGCCAGTATAATTAATATCATATTATAATCAATATCGTATTAAAATAGTCAATAGTCAACAACCAATATTGAAATTCAAACGTTTAATAAAATTAAGCAGAAAACAATGATCACTTTTGGCATTAATTAGCCAGTGTGCATTACTTAAATACTTGCTTACTTACTTACCTAATTGGACATTAAAAACGCGTTTATCTGATTTCGGCCAGCTTTAACACATTCTACCAGGCGCCTCTGCTTCTTGAGTACCTTCGTCAGTTGGACATACCAATCGCTGAGGGGGCTTTCTCTCATACTCTTCACTGACATCCGCTAACTGCCGCATCGAGTACATGTCTCACCGTAACATCCTCTTCCATTATTTAGCAATATGGAAAATAATTTAGTTTTCTGGCATAAAAAAATATTGGATACGTCTGACTTGCTCGTTGATGTGACAACCTTAATAATAGGACTCATAACGGCCGATGTAACAATATAAATACATGAGATGATGGAGAAATGGCATTTAGAATTTTCTTTTTAATTTATTATTTTTGCCATATACTGGTAGATATAAAGCCAAACATTGCAATACGATAGGAATTGAATGTTTAACACGCACAGCTTGTCTAAAAGTAGGTCTCAAAAAGATATGTTATCATCTGACAACAGCATACCATTCGAACATCAAATCAAAAACAATAGCAGCAGCATGAAAAACTAATTACGATTTTAGGGATATAATTAGCACCAAAACAAAAAAAAAATGGTGGCTATGTAATGAGCATAATAAGGCAGTCGGCAACGTATTGGCCATTAGTGGCAATGTAATTTCGAATTATAATGTCATATTGAATTTCAAATTTGTCTCAAAAAGCTACAAATTTACACTGTTGCACATGTGTGTGTGCATTAAATATACTTACCCACAGACAAAACACATGCAAAACCGTAAATTATGTCAACGTTTCCACACACACACACAGGATGACAAAAATATTTTCAACTGTGCTTGAAGACATATACCAGTGAATGTAATAGTATCGATGCAACATAGCAGGCATGTTCAGTTCATGTGTATAGTTGTGGAGTAAAGTTTGCACTGCGTTTGAAACTGTAAAACATAAACACAGTTAGTACAAGTAGGAAAACTGTAGCAGTTACATTGGAAAGGTATTAATATTTGTAAGAGTCAGCATTAAATCAACCCAAGGGAGAAATTATAATGAAACAAACATTCCGACAATGGTTCATATTTCTATGAATAGTTTTCTGATTTTTTCAGTATAAAAAAATTCCTGACATGCCACAACACCAATAATGCTCAGAAATATGTGAATTTTATCATTAAATTTTAATTATGAAATCCAAAATTATTTTCTACGATGACGTAAATTTTTTGTTTAATGGAGACGTCAACAAGGAGAATAGTCAACAAAGATATATCAGGTGCTGCAATGCACCTTGAAGTGTGCAATATTTTGTGCGATTTGTGAGTCGGCTGCATTTGATGATGCAGCATAATGCAACATAACACATTGTAGTATATATAATGAACCAATTGTAAAACGAGTTTGTTGAGCAATCAATCACAATTTTTAGAGCTGTCTAATAGCCGCTAAAATCATACGATTATTTTCTGTAGCACTACTTACAATCTAGCATGTATTGCTTGGATAAGTCTTTATGAATTCCAATCTTGAAGAACAATACCAGCTAGCATTGGTGAAGCACCTCTAGCAGTGCTGAAAATGTAAACCAAAATTGAAGTTTACTGATGAGCTCCGACCATATAACCGCAAGCTACATTTTCATGATATCCTTTTTAAATAATAAGTGGCAGGCATGTCGTCGTAGTCTAGTAGGTAGTGTTTTGGCTTATTAGACGTAAGGCCATGGTTCAATATGTATGCTTTATTTCACACTCGGACCAAAAACTCTCACTCCTGTCACAAGATCCGTTTTTGACCCGTATGTATACCACAAAATAGTCTCTCTTTTAAGAGAGTATGTATGTTTCAGATCACTCCACTTGTTTTGTTACTAAGTCTCAATGCGATGCACTTTTTGAAACCACAAAGTCTACTGGATCTAGCCAGGGGACAGTTGAAGTATCATTTAATTTGTTCTTTTTAACCCTTTTCCTTTATTAATGGGGCAAAAATGCCCAAACAGTTTTTATTGCTCATTTATTCTTTAAAACTCAGCTGATTTTTTTGAAACTTTTGTACAATTATTTTTTTAGTGAATACTATTAAAATTTAGAATATAATTTTTGTATATCGTTTCACAAATAGTATGTGAAAAAACTTACGCAATTGGTATTTTTGCCCAATGCAACAAAATCAATTTACGCATGTCATTCGAGCTTAGTCACAATTTTGTGTGCCTTGACAACATCATAACTAGCAACAAAACAAAAAAATAAGTAAAAGCGCAGCTATTTGATAATAACACACAAGTGCTTTTAGTTGTTTCTGTTTTTTATAACGGTATTACAAACTGCAACAAAACCAAAAAAGAGAATAAGTAGTGTAAATATTTCATTCGTTTATGTGTTTTTGATTTGAATAATTGAATTTGCATCTTTACTTATTTGGGAACAATGAAACCAGAAGAGGTAGGAACTTTTCTTATGCAATCAGGCGATGAAAGCCCCCAGGACACAACTCTTCATCAGGCGCTAGCATGGACATTTCCGAAATTCTGGATCAAACTACGGATGAAGTTTTAATATATCCATCCAAAAAAGGGAAATATTTATGGTCAGAAACATCAGCAATAAACGAAACTGGAAGATTTTTTAACAGGACATAATAAATTTGACTCCTGGCCCAACGCGTTATGCTATTTCAAGAGCTGATAGTATAAACAATATAAATAGTATATAACAATTGCAGCATATTTCGGGCTACTTTAGTTGGCGGGTGTATTTAGATTTTATGGTGAAGCTTTAGAATCTCTATGAGACGACCGCAACGGTAGACCGCTATTCAAATTTACCATGAGTTTGCGCCGATTTCAAAATATATTTCTATTCCATGATAAACTTGCTCCCATAAGAGATTTTTGGAAACGTTGGGAAACGAATCTAAGAAATATATTTATTCCTGGCGAATGGACGATGCCCATTCAAGCAATACATGCCATCAAAACCAGGAAAATATGGTTTTGCGCGTTGTGTGATGTAGAAACAAATTATGCATGGTCGTTACAGGTATACTGGAAAAGACAGAAACTATAAGCCAGAGAAAGATCAAGAACGGCGCGGTGTCTTGGATATAATAAAAGATTTAAAAGGACATAATGTAGCTTGTACAATAGGCCAATTCGACCTCCGGGTACTGTACTTGTCTTAATTGACAAGTACACGTCCTCTAACCTAATGTCGCTTGTGATAATTTTTTTACTTCCCATGAACTGGGTATGGAAATATTACAATGGTTGGTACTGTCCAAAAAACACAACTTTTTTGGCAGTAGAAATTTTGCAAGTAAAAAGCAAACCTGAAAACTATGCTCACTTCCTCTTCGACAATGAGAACAAAATAACTTTATGTACCTAAAAAATTACAACGAAAAAATAAGAACAAGGTCCAAAAAGCCAGAAAAAATAATTCAGAAACAATTCTACAATGACACGAAATCAGGGGTCGATACATTAGACCAACTTATAAAAACTTACACATATAAAAGGAGAGCTAATCGATTGCCTTTTTGATATATCCGCCTATAATGCCTATATAGTTTTTCTAAAAATTAATCCTCACTGGAATGAAAATAAGAAATATAAGCGACGCATATTCATGGAGCTTATAAGCGGAGAAATATCTCGTAGACCGACCATGCCCTAAAGTACTCCTGCTGAAGCAGTCGTAAAAATCCTTCAAAAGATTTTGCTGAAGTTCCGCAAGAAAAAATTTAAAAAGGGGATGTTGTTACTTTTGTCCAAATCGTTCTAACAGCACCAAATATGCTAATAAATGTTCCGAACGTCAAAAATTTATTTTCAAAAAGCATTCTGAGACCAATATTGCATGTAATGAATGTAAAAAAATAAAAAACTGAATAACTATTACAATTTTTTTGTATTGGGCAAATTTGCCCCACATATGTCATATGCGTTTTTTTTAAGTACAGGGTAAGGGTTAAAAACATACCTCTGTAACAAGCAGTTTTTGCACTTTTAGCCGGTGCAACTACAAACAACTATCTGAACATAAATTAAAGGGCATGCTATACAAATGTCCGTTTATAAAACCTAGCATTGACGATCAAATTCAGGACAAAATTTGAATACTTAAATACATTGACGTAACTTCAACTTCTAAGCCTAGCATAGCACTGCTCTTATAAATTCTAACAATTGGCAGATTATTACGGAAAGTCATAAAGATAATTTCGCAAACAACAACAAAAAGAATTTGATAAAATAATGCCAACCTCTGTTTAAGCAAGTTAACTTACTTGAACTTATTTGGGACAAATATTATATAATCTGTGCTCCTATGTGACAGACAATGTTGAAATCTCTTCGTTGAGTGCCTTTACTCCCCACAAGAGCGTTGCAACTGGTTTATCATGCAATAGTTACACACCAATTCAGATATTTTTCCTATTCAATAACGAAAATCTCTCAAATTTTATATCAATTCCTGTTAGTTTAGTACTATTGCTGTTGCATAATTCATAAGAAATACCTTGAGCTGTGAAAACAGAAAAACATTCAAAGATTTTTATTTTTCGTATTTTAAAGACAATTTTCTTTTCAATTTTCTCGATTGTAACGTTTTTCGCCTTTTATGTTTTGCTTTGTGATTTCGACACATTTCTGCCACATTTCTCATACGGTTTTATTTTTAAATCCCGTTATACAGTTTGGTTCGCAATTCTCATAAAAAATTTGTTGATAAATGGCTGCAAGTTTTCATTAAGAGAAAAAAAGCTCATGGTCAAGATGGAATATTACGGCTTTGTGTGTGGTTACGATCAAAGTATGTTTTTTGACTAATGCTCACTTCAAATGAATTAATTGTAATCCATACAGATTTCTATAATTCCGTTGCTGCAGGCTACACAATATGATTGTTGCATAAAAGTCCTCAGGAAATCCGAAAAAAACGTTTTTAATCGTTCTAAATTCATGCCAAAGGCAATTGTAGCGGCTGAACTTAAATTGCTTTTTAAACTAAATAGATTATACATTCCAGTCATGAAAGTGATACTTCATATATATACAACTATACATAAATACATACATACATAATTGGTCATTACAACCCTTCAGTCAGTATTACGACCTAGTTTCTCACACCACTTATGTTGTGTGTGTTAATTTTATATATGAGTGGCGGGACCAACAGTTAAAGTCGACTCCTAACGACAGATTTTTGAGAAACTTTTCATGGTAATTTTATTTATTCTCAGAGTTTTTTAAAAATTCTGCTGAGAGGAAGTCGCCGAAGAAATCCTTTTTGTATTTTTGTTTTGATGTCTGGTCTGGGGCTCGAACCCTGGCTTTACGTCTAATAAGCCAACACACTACCTACTACACTACGGCGTCTTCACATATATAACTATACCTGGAGAAATTTATGTAGATACTTCCGGACTTTGATATTCGATAAAGTCCACCTTTTGATGTCGCATCTGTGAAATGAGTTGTCAATTATTCAGTCTATTTTTCCAAATCACCATAAATAAGCAGCGTGTAAATAATAAAATTAATTTATTGAGCAATATACCCCGTGCTCTATCATTTTACGATGTTCGAGCAGACAATTCGCAATATGATGGATAAATTCGAGTCCACTAGTTCACTAAACAATCTACACACACCGCCGCTGTCTATAGGAGTGTGCAAATCAGAGGCAGTTGACATCGCGCAGCTTCCAGGAACTTGACCTTTCGCAGGCCACAACATAATTCAGCAGACTAAGGAATTGAAGGTATACGACGCTGTATGGGCCCTGGAGCTGTTGGCAACAAACCTTAATTTTCATCGAAAAATCATCTGGATGAGTGAACGGACAAAAATGTCGGATTCACAACGATACGAATCCACATGATACCCAAGACCGCTAAAAGCATTCCAAAAATGCCACAGTTTTGGAGTGGAGTTTGGACTAGCGGCGCCATCGGACTATATTCCTCTGATATGGGATATTTTTCTTTGATTTTGTTTATAGATGTCATCACCAATAATATAAATTGAGGCAAAAAGCGCTCCCATATGCACCTGATGCCTTTAAAAAGAACTGGAAAATAATTTTGTGTTCTCCCTCTATATTCATTTGATCTATCAATCTAACTTTTACAAATAAGGGATTTAATGAAAAAATTACATACCTCCATACATAACCGTTACAAGCCCTCGCGACAGATTTTAGAGAAACTTTTCATGGCAATTTTATTTACTCTCAGAGTTTTTGCCAGACGATTTTATGATAGAGTTATAAGAATTATTTTTAAATGCATTTAAACATTTTAAAGGCAATTATTTCAACATTTCTCAACTTTAAGAGTACGTACATACAAACATATACATATTGTCCAACTTGAAGTATTGTGCTTTCGTTTAGCTTTCTAAAAGACAATGGCATTTGGCCAATTACTACACCTTAAGCTGGAATTGAAAGAAAAACAAATGTAGGAAGAAAAACATATAGATCAGGAAGCCCCATGCAGTTTTTGCATCTTTGTTTTCATTTTTCTGTATTCATTACAATATACATCTTTTGAACGAGCATGCGTCTCTAGTACTTCTTTTTCTATTTTATTTTATGGAAAAAATATTATTTTTCTTGTCAGTTCAAGTGGTTGTATGCACAGAAAAATCTTTTTAAATAATGCAAAAAAAAAAACTCAGGATAATGTCGGACACTTGAAGGACTTTTTGCAAATAGAATTGCCGTTGCAAGAGATTTTTTTGAAATTCTGTACAGAAACAATGAAACTGAAATTAACATCGAATTTATAATACCTCCTCCATCAAAGCAATCATTCCCTTTAATGGTTCCAAACTGAAAGTCAGACATACAATAGCTCTTAATATTGTTACGTTTTTACGTAACGTTTTTGGATAGCGCTGCACACATTACGTGGAGACTGTGTGTTTATTAAATCAAATTAAATAAAAATTTTCTAACGACGCTACTTTAGTGAATGTTTCTTTTCCCTATTAAATACGCTCCTACTGTAGTATTTAATTATAATATTTAACATACAAACTACACCTGTCACAGACATATATTTGTGAACATTGTATTGAAACACAAATAATGACAAAGATGTCCTACAAAATAATTACAGTTGTAAACTCCTGTATCTGTTAGCAAAACTTTTGATATTTTGTCGCAACTTATATTGGCCTTTCACATGTCGCAAATATAAACGAGGCAAAGAACAAAATACCACAGATGTGTCTTGAAATTGTACTACAAATGTGTGGTCATTTCTTGAACACAAATAGACATAAAATTTGGTTTTGCTGTCCTTTGCTATTTGTAGAGGAATAAGGGGAGTAGATAAATACGATGATAATTTGGTATTTCGCATGTGGACAGTTATGAATGGATATTATAAAGATTGTGTCTTTGTACAATGCGGTAATTTTAAACTTTTTAGTTTCAAACAACACAGTCTAAACTTGGTTGAATAATCACACGTGCTTCCAGGAATATAAGGAACAATAACATTCATAAGAATCTCAATTTACTCTTTATTGAAAAGTAAATCAATATAAAAGGAAATAAAATACATATATATGATTGCTCTTTACAGTCCTTTAGACAGGAAAACAACTTAGCTTCTCACACCATTTATATTGTGTGTGTTACTTTTATACAGGAGTCGCGCAACCTACAGATTAAAGTGGACTCTGAACGACAGATTTTTGACAAACTTTTGTGGACAATTTTATTTTACTCTCAGAGTTTTTGCCAGAAGAAATATTTCCCATATTTCATGTCTGAATTTGAGGTTTGAACAGTGGCCTCTTATCTAATAAGCCAACACACTACTTACTAGCCTTCGGCGACTATGAACGGCACTTACAATTCATCCTCACCGTTTTACAAGAGACTCACTTTTTTCTTACTTGCGGACTTCTGTTGTTGTTTCTGATGTTTATGTTATTATAGTAGTTAGTATTTGTGGAAGACGATTTGGAGTTTTTTGTAGATCTTTGCAGTATGCAGAGGTTTCACACGCTGTTATGCCGTGGTGTATTTAAGGTTCTGCCAAAAAGAAGTATGCATAATGTATGTTTAATAATTATGGCCTAGCTTCTCACACCACTCATGGTAAAAAAATTTATACTTCTTGTGTGTTATTTTTTGCAAACAGTATTGCCTTTCAACTATCATGTGTATCTTTATACAATAGATGGGCTTGCTAGCAATAACTACGATTGCAATTTACGTATGGGAGTGGGAAAGTTTATGTCTTACAGACTGCCATCGACAGCTTTCATTACAATCCATTACAGCAGTTATTGAAGTGAAAACAATAGTAATAGTATCACAAGCAAGCAAACGAATTGCAGCATTTTATCTACTACAGCAATTGGATTCTTGTATATTGTTCGACGTTTCGTAAATCTGATTTCTAGAAAATACTCTTAAATTTTTTATTGAAGATGATAATAAACGTGCTTACCATTTTTTATTAATCAAGAAACATCCATAAGAGTTTGCTCCCAGAGTGGTTGGAGAAGTTAGCAATGACCTGGCCAATGTCATCCTTAAACAAAGAGGAAACGAACAAACGGTGACTTTTTGGAGATGATTTGGATGATTTAAAAGATCAGAGTACTTGTATTTTTAATACTTCTCATTCTAAAGTGTATACTAATAACGGGTAATTTAGTAAGGTTTAATGTTTAAAAATCTATTGGGACCATAAATGAATAAAAAAAATGTGTTCCACCTTTCCGCTCTCGCACAACACATTTTCCCGGATTCAATGTAATGCCTTACATGGGTAGCGGCAATAGCATAAGGTTAGATTGCACAATCAAAAATAAAAATAAGAATTTTTTACGCAACATCTCTGATTTTTTCCATACGGCAAAACATGAAAATACATTGTTTTCTTTACCAAATGCTTCAAATATCATGAAAATATAGTAACATTTCAAAACGAATTTAATTTGTTCTGACTGCGCATGTAGAAAACTCTTTCTGATGACCGCATTCCTCTATGCTTTTTTACCGCCAGTATTTATAAAAACAAACAAACAATTCTAGTGGTTGTATTCTGTTCGTAGACTTTCTGTTCAATTTTTATTTTATATTATGTATATAACTCATACGACCAAGTGTTCGACATGCAAACTGATTTATATTATGAATTTGAAAAAAAATTCATACGAGAAAGTAAACTGTCTTTCTCATACAGACACTAAAAAATGATTTAATATTAATGGATTTATTAATAAAATTAATTAATAATAAATAAATGACTAAATAAATTAAATTTAGATGATGCATTATGGTTTTCATTGATTTTTTAAATCTTCAATAATTTTGTTTTTCTGTTTGTTTAACACAAAATTTATACAAGTTTAAGACAAAAGAGAAACAACACACATTTAAAACAATACAAAAAAGTTCAAGAGTTTTGTTTTATTTTTTAGTGTTGTAAACTTTTCGATGGAATTTTAAAAAGAAATTCTTTAGCAGCTCCACCGCATCACTTTACATCTCTCGTATGGGCCGGTGCCTCGAAGTCTATTTTGAAGTTTCTCGACCTCGTACTCGGGCGAAGGTGCTTATCAATGACGATAGGGTATCCAACTTTATTCATTCATTGGAGCATTGTGACAATGGCTTGTATTTTAATGTTTTATTGCTACTACAACGGATTTAGCCCGAGCGAAATTTGGGGACTTGTTTCCGAGAATCATGTATTCGTATGTTATAGGCGTCTTTCTGGCCGAGCACATTCGTTTGTGGTTGATTGGCCAGTGCATCGCACACTGCATTATAGACAAAATTCGTTATTTAGCCGTATTATTCGTATGCGGAACTGCGATTCTGCAGAAATCTTTTCTGTTGGTTATGGCATAAAAAGATTCAAATCTAAAGTCCACAAATACTACTTTTTCAACTCCTTACCGTAACATATTTTCCCAGTTTCAACACATTGCACTGCACTGAGTAGAGGCCATACCCCAAATGTCGGTCGTACAAAAAGAAACTTCTTTATTATATCGTATCAAAAGTAACTCCTTCATCATGTTCCTATAAAGAATGGAGTACAAATGGACGTCATTATTCTCCAATATCCATTGTACGAATTTTATTTACATGAATAGCGAGGTTTTTTACAAAAATTCGCTGCAAAATGCTTCGTGAAATTTTAAATTGTTGAGAAGGACTTCACGTTATTGCGCAAGAACGTTATGCTCTTATCTAAGCTTATATATGGTGGGCTATCTATCGGTTAAGTTATGAACCATCAGTTATTTCGAATCTGGCAATACTTACGGCATTCTATTCTGTAACCAAATTCAGTATATTATCTCCACTGAACGTAATGAATCGGTTTAAACTTGAGCTGCAACGAGAAACTGCACGATGATATCGATCATGCCAAAAAAGATTATCTTTTCGGCTGAAACTCATTTCCTTCTTGCTGGCTGCCTTGTTAAGCAAAATTGCCGTATTTCGGGCTCAGAAAACCCTCACGTGATCCTACAGAAGCCAATGTACCCAATACGAGTGGCTGTTTGGTGCGGCTTGTGAAGCGAAGGCATTATTGGCCAGTATTTCTTTGAAAATGAAGACGGCGTAACCATAACGGTCTATGGAGACGTGAAAGATGCGATTTGACACCGTTGGACTATTTCCTGTGGGGGCCGTTAAAGAAAAGTGTTTGCCGACAAACCAGACACAATTGGGCATTTGTGATCGTGATTCCATTGCCGTGATATGACCCCATACACTCGAAAAAGTGCACGAAAACTGGTCCGATCGAATGAGGTACTATAAGGCCAGCCGCGGCAGCCATATGAGCGGAATAATATTCAATTTCTAACCGGCACAATTGTACTTTATAACAAAAAATATAAATTAGGCAAAATTTCAAACCGTTTTTGTTTTATTGCATTTTAAAAGTTAAACTTTTTAACTTTTTTTTTGTTAAATATATGAGTATTTAATTTGAAAACGGTTGAATGAAATAAATATCAGTTGGTATAAATGAAATTTTCTTTTAAAAGCAAAGAGTTGAGTCTTAATTTTAATTACATTTACACATCCTCCTCCACTATTTTTTGTACAAACCACACATTCCTTTATTAACCACTCTTGAAAGTAAAAGTGATTATTAAGCAGAGGAAAAATCAACATCCATTCCGAAATTGTTCGCGTTTAGTTTTAATATTATAATTCAATTAAAGGATTATCACTTACTGACCTCATTAAATGAGAAACTAATTAATTTTTACTACTGGATTTTTAAACATATTCAATCCTGAGAAAATCAAAAATTAAAAAGAAAACCAGATAAGAAATGCTGAAAAGCATTCCGAAACCAATAATATGAGCTCCATGTCCAGCGTTATACTCAATGCACACTATGAAAATTGTGAGTCAAAAAGGAAATAAATGTTGAGTTTCATTTTTTTATTTTTCTAACGTATTGGGTGTAGTCAATGATTTCATACAGAATATTTATTTCGAAATAGGATTCTATTGACTAATTAAATTTTTTTTTTTAAACCAGGGCAAATTTAACGTAAAAAATTTTCAAAAGAGCTATTATGCAACTACAAGTATGCCAGAAATCCAGGCTAGAAAGTGGACGGTAACGTTAAACAATGACATAAGAGAAATAGACGAAAAATCATGAATATAATCAGATCAAGTAAAAGTAACTTCGTTGTTGCCGTAGTCTAGTAGGTAGTGAGTTGGATTATTAAACGTCCACGATTCCACGATTCAAACCTTATGTCAGACATCTCCAACAAAACGAAATATAAAAAAACTTCCTTCTGTGACTTCCGCTTTCTTTCTCAAAAATCCGTCGTTCGGAGTCGACTTTAAATTGTAGGCCCCGCCACTCATGTATAAAATCAACACACACAACATACATAAGTGGTTTGAGAAGGTAGATCGTAGTCATGAGTGAAGGATTGTAATGAACAATTATGTATGTATGAATGGACCACTCCGAACCTTTTGATACCGTACGAGGTTTCAGAAAAGGTGGTCCTTTATCATGCGATCTCTTCAATCTCGTCCGTGAAAGAGTTCTGCGAAAGGCGGGAATTCATCACAATGTCACTATTTTCCACAAAAGTGTCAAGTTTACGCTGACACCATAGGGCGTATCAACCGGGATGTTGCTCTGCCTTTAGTGCTATTAAACGTGAGTCTATTACGGTAACGTAAGGTTTGGCAGTTAATGAAGGCAAAACTAAATATATGTTGCCGACAAGAAGGGACATCCGGCATATTGGATCCCAGATTACTTATGATCAGTGAATTTGTGTGAATTTATTTTGGCTCAGCCGTTACCACCAAAAAAAGTCAGACTAGATATCAAGCGAAGGGACACTCCTGCTAAAAGGACCTGTTGGGGTTTCAAAATCTATTGAGTAGCAAAGACATCTCTCGTACGACAAAACTAATACCCACTCATTCTCCCCATGTTTCTTTGTGGTGCAGAAAAAAGGATACTATTAAGCACTGATGCAGCACAGATGCAGCACAGATGAGAGTATTTGAGAGAAAAGTCCTACATAAGATCTTGGGTCCAGTGCGAGTTAGCGATACAGATATGTAGCTACATATCTCATGTTTTCTTTAAAAATTCTCCCACCTTACTGAATCAAGAACAAGTCTATCCTTCACTGTTAATTCATAAGATAAAGATTCATAAATATTTACCGAATTATATTTGATTGAACCCATAAATTATTTCCTTCAACCTGAAATAAGTGAACACCAAAAGTTATTATATGGCCGAAGCTATATATATATTTTTATCGAACTTTTATTAACGTGTTCATCTTTATAAGTAGTTCCCAACATAAGAAATGTTAACGTCATTGTAATAAGGCATCATATCAGCACAAAAATTCTCAGTTAGAACTTGGCAATCATCATCTGAAAATTTTTCTTCCTCTTATTACGTATATACCTTCATTCCCACTGCCCTAAATGAATGCCGAGCAAAACTTATTTCTCGTTTCGATTCTAAAAACATTTTTTTATTAAACTTCAACAATATATCGTTTTCATCGTTGAAATTTTAAAGTGCTTTTTTAAAAATCCAAGATATTTTGACAACTAAAAACATTTCAAATCAGATAATATTAATCTCTGGGATTATCTTAGTTTTACACTCATAACCTTTGGATTGCAGTTTAAATAAAAAATTTTGTTTTTTATTTCATACTTGAAATTTGAGAATCGATTTAAATTTTGCACATTTTATATGAAAATGTTTTAATTGTCGTTAAAAAAAAAATTATTTTTCTTTTTGTTTTTACCAAAAACTTTAAATCTGCTAAATAAACAAATTAATGGCAACTTTTTCATGCAATTTGTTCCACTCACAATAGACAAATTGAATGAACAATTTCTAATAAATTTTCGAAATTAAAAATTAATTTTTTTTTGCTTTTTAGAATAAACTTTGAATTCAGTTCTAATTTCATATCATATGCTGATGAATAGTTGTGTGTATATTGAATATGTAGCTATACATGTGCGCAAGTACATTTTGGCATCACTGATTTATTTTGGTTAGAAAGTTATGCACATTTTAAATGATAGTTGCACAACAAAAAAATTATCACCGTAAAAGAGACGAAGTAAGAATTAAACCGGGATAATAAAAAACAATGAATGTATGTTTGTAGATGAAGTGAAGGAATTGCCAATGTTTTTATGAAAATCAAGAAAAAAAACTTTTGCTTCACATCTACAAAGACGTTTTCATATTTCGAACCCAATTTATAGTAATCAGTGGATCAGTTTGTTTATATTCACGTTTCAAAATATTTGCTTTTTAACATACTGGCATACTTACCTTTCTGTTACTTATGCAAAAACACAAGAAAAGGCACGTTTTTAATTAGTATAGTTTCCATTCACTCTCTAAACTTATAAACTAATCTACGTCATAATTTTATCATAATTGGCCAATACATCCTTTCAGCCAGGATTACGACCAAGTTCCTTGACACAACTTAAGTTATGTTTGTTAATTTTATACACAAGTGGCTGGACATACAGTTTAAACTCGACTCCAAACGACAGATTTTTTAAAAACTTTTCATGGCAAAGTACTCTACGTGTAATGGAATAATACAACAACAATGAATTTTTTTTTATTAAATTTTAATTGATTTCGTAAACAGTTCTTCTCAACATCACAGTCCTTGACAAACCATAACTTATTTAAAACATTTTATTTTCATTTGCTTTAAATTAGTATCTACATCGTCTATACAAAGTTTTCTAGGGTCCTTATTTGTTTCTTTCTCCAATAGAATTCAGTGGCCACATTTTTTCATTAGCCATTCTAGCATCTGAACCTTCTGGATTTTAAAGATCTTTTGAAATTCGTATTTTGAATAAGTACTACTACCTATCGCGATCTGATAGTCTCAATAGAACAGGAATACATACATACATAATTGACCCTTACAACTCTTTACTTATTTTATATGTCTTCATTTTATACATGAGTGGCGGGACCAATATTATAAAGTCGCCTCCGAACGAAACTTTTTCATGGCAATTTTATTTACTCTCAGAGTTTTTGCAATAAATCTGCTGAGCAGCAGTCGCCGAAGAAATATTTTTTCATATTTCGTTTGATTGGCAATGTTGTGCGAGGCTACTTGGCTACTAGGCTACGGCGTGAAATACACATTGGCAAATTGATACTCCGATTTAAATGACTTTTCAAATCTAAACTTGAGATTGATGTAAGACCAGCTTTCTATAGCAATTCTAGTTCCCAAACTAATATGTTTCATGTAAATCTTTCACATGGAGTTCTATGATAACAAACGTTGTCTTGCAAAAACGCTTCACAATATGGGTGGTATGAGAAGACAGGTCGAAATCTTGACTGTAGGGTTGTAATGTCCAATTATGTATTTCACTCACAGAAAAGGAATTATCAAACTGGATTATGAGCGGATTATAAAGATGGTTGCGATCATGACAACTGGTGAACTACATCTTCTGAAGCATTGTAATTGTATGCAACTGGCACAAATAGCAAGATATTATCAAATAGGTTACTAGATTGGGGACAATGAAGATAACAACATAGCTGACATGACTGCAAAAGCTGGCCTAATGAAAAATTCAGCTGAATTCATATTCATGATATTGGCATTTCTCTGGAGCGTTTGGTGTATACGTCCGGATACTGGAAACACCTAATAACGGCTTTTACTGAAGCTATAACGACGAGGAAGGATAGGAGGTCACAGAATATATTATTACGAAAATAGAAACCGTGTAACAACATTTAAATATGAAATGAGCAAAACAACATAAACAACGAACTTGTTACAAGTAAACCAACAACATTAGTACGAAAGAAGACGGGGTAGACAAGTAAGCGAGAACGTAACAACAAGCAATGTGAACAAAATACACAAACAACAATGAAGTCGCGATAGAGTTCTCGAGAAAGCGAAACCACGAACGTTCGACTTCAAGAAGGTTAGGTTAGGTTAGGTTAGAGAACGTGTACTTGTCAATTAAGACAAGGAGAGTACCCGGCTGCCGAATTGACCCATTGTACAACGTCCTAGTTTCTCACACCACTTATGTTGTGTGTGTTAATTTTATACATGTTTAAAGTCGACTCCGAACAGCAGATTTTTGAGAAACTTTTTCTTGACAATTTTTATTTACGCTCAGAGTTTTTGCCAGAAATCTGCTGAAAGGAAGTCGCCGAAGAAATACTTTTTGTATTTTGTCTTGATGTCTGGCCTGGGCTCAAACCCTGGCTTTACGTCTAATAAGCCAACACACTACCTACTAGCGATAGCGATACGGCGACTTCTCGACTTTAAGAACCTTCATCAAACTTTAAATCTGCTAAATAAACAAATTAATGGCAACTTTTTCATGCAATTTGTTCCACTCACAATAGACAAATTGAATGAACAATTTCTAATAAATTTTCGAAATTAAAAATTAATTTTTTTTTGCTTTTTAGAATAAACTTTGAATTCAGTTCTAATTTCATATCATATGCTGATGAATAGTTGTGTGTATATTGAATATGTAGCTATACATGTGCGCAAGTACATTTTGGCATCACTGATTTATTTTGGTTAGAAAGTTATGCACATTTTAAATGATAGTTGCACAACAAAAAAATTATCACCGTAAAAGAGACGAAGTAAGAATTAAACCGGGATAATAAAAAACAATGAATGTATGTTTGTAGATGAAGTGAAGGAATTGCCAATGTTTTTATGAAAATCAAGAAAAAAAACTTTTGCTTCACATCTACAAAGACGTTTTCATATTTCGAACCCAATTTATAGTAATCAGTGGATCAGTTTGTTTATATTCACGTTTCAAAATATTTGCTTTTTAACATACTGGCATACTTACCTTTCTGTTACTTATGCAAAAACACAAGAAAAGGCACGTTTTTAATTAGTATAGTTTCCATTCACTCTCTAAACTTATAAACTAATCTACGTCATAATTTTATCATAATTGGCCAATACATCCTTTCAGCCAGGATTACGACCAAGTTCCTTGACACAACTTAAGTTATGTTTGTTAATTTTATACACAAGTGGCTGGACATACAGTTTAAACTCGACTCCAAACGACAGATTTTTTAAAAACTTTTCATGGCAAAGTACTCTACGTGTAATGGAATAATACAACAACAATGAATTTTTTTTTATTCAATTTTAATTGATTTCGTAAACAGTTCTTCTCAACATCACAGTCCTTGACAAACCATAACTTATTTAAAACATTTTATTTTCATTTGCTTTAAATTAGTATCTACATCGTCTATACAAAGTTTTCTAGGGTCCTTATTTGTTTCTTTCTCCAATAGAATTCAGTGGCCACATTTTTTCATTAGCCATTCTAGCATCTGAACCTTCTGGATTTTAAAGATCTTTTGAATTTTTATTTTGAATAAGTACTACTACCTATCGCGATCTGATAGTCTCAATAGAACAGGAATACATACATACATAATTGACCCTTACAACTCTTTACTTATTTTATATGTCTTCATTTTATACATGAGTGGCGGGACCAATATTATAAAGTCGCCTCCGAACGAAACTTTTTCAGAAACTTTTTCATGGCAATTTTATTTACTCTCAGAGTTTTTGCAATAAATCTGCTGAGCAGCAGTCGCCGAAGAAATATTTTTTCATATTTCGTTTGATTGGCAATGTTGTGCGAGGCTACTTGGCTACTAGGCTACGGCGTGAAATACACATTGGCAAATTGATACTCCGATTTAAATGACTTTTCAAATCTAAACTTGAGATTGATGTAAGACCAGCTTTCTATAGCAATTCTAGTTCCCAAACTAATATGTTTCATGTAAATCTTTCACATGGAGTTCTATGATAACAAACGTTGTCTTGCAAAAACGCTTCACAATATGGGTGGTATGAGAAGACAGGTCGAAATCTTGACTGTAGGGTTGTAATGTCCAATTATGTATTTCACTCACAGAAAAGGAATTATCAAACTGGATTATGAGCGGATTATAAAGATGGTTGCGATCATGACAACTGGTGAACTACATCTTCTGAAGCATTGTAATTGTATGCAACTGGCACAAATAGCAAGATATTATCAAATAGGTTACTAGATTGGGGACAATGAAGATAACAACATAGCTGACATGACTGCAAAAGCTGGCCTAATGAAAAATTCAGCTGAATTCATATTCATGATATTGGCATTTCTCTGGAGCGTTTGGTGTATACGTCCGGATACTGGAAACACCTAATAACGGCTTTTACTGAAGCTATAACGACGAGGAAGGATAGGAGGTCACAGAATATATTATTACGAAAATAGAAACCGTGTAACAACATTTAAATATGAAATGAGCAAAACAACATAAACAACGAACTTGTTACAAGTAAACCAACAACATTAGTACGAAAGAAGACGGGGTAGACAAGTAAGCGAGAACGTAACAACAAGCAATGTGAACAAAATACACAAACAACAATGAAGTCGCGATAGAGTTCTCGAGAAAGCGAAACCACGAACGTTCGACTTCAAGAAGGTTAGGTTAGGTTAGGTTAGAGAACGTGTACTTGTCAATTAAGACAAGGAGAGTACCCGGCTGCCGAATTGACCCATTGTACAACGTCCTAGTTTCTCACACCACTTATGTTGTGTGTGTTAATTTTATACATGTTTAAAGTCGACTCCGAACAGCAGATTTTTGAGAAACTTTTTCTTGACAATTTTTATTTACGCTCAGAGTTTTTGCCAGAAATCTGCTGAAAGGAAGTCGCCGAAGAAATACTTTTTGTATTTTGTCTTGATGTCTGGCCTGGGCTCAAACCCTGGCTTTACGTCTAATAAGCCAACACACTACCTACTAGCGATAGCGATACGGCGACTTCTCGACTTTAAGAACCTTCATCAGACTTTTCATTTTAAGTGGGCATATAATAAGGCAAGACAAAGCAGGCAACGAGTAGTAAGGATTCAGTCAGTCTTGTGTGAATAGGCGTTACGTGTGAAGAAAACAGTTATGGTTGGAAAATCGACGTTGCAAAGATCTGCGCTGTAAGCAAAGAAACATAGCAATCAAGCAATTATTGTTGTATATGTCAAGTTGTAAACAGTGGCACACACAAGTAGTGTGAACAATAAAGAATTTAATTGAAACAAACACATACTTATTTTTGTTTTTATTTGCAATCTACGAACTCATATTTTAAACGTTTTTTAAAAAGGTAAAAACGTAACAATATTTTATAGCACTGTTCTGTGCTTGGAGACCTAAAAAGAAAAATTCTAGAGCACACGACCACGCTTTTTTAAAGGATAATCTAAATTCAATTAAAACCTTAGTTGCACAAAATGCCTTATTTGCACAATCACAGTTTTTGTCATGGTTTAAGCCATTATTTTTTACTTTACTGACAATAGCACGATTGATCTGCGCACTGTGTATGGTACAAAAGAAGCCGCCGTAGACTAGTACATAGTTTTTTGGTTACTAGACGAGATCTAGTGAATTCCAATCCTTGCCTTGACATATCAGTTTGTGCTAAACAGTACCATCATATTCTCTTGATGGCAGTGTTTATTTTTTATTTACTTTGGATAGATTGTCTTTGAATGAAATCTTTAATTAAAATTTTGCTTAAACATTTGTAAATAAACAATAAAAATTAAAACAGTAAATAGAAATTATTATTGGAAATCAAATTTTATGAAAATTACTTACGTATCTTAAAAAGGCCTAATCAAATGACTCTAAGGACTTTAATTTATTAACTGATTTTGTATTTCTATCTCTCTCCATCCAGTAGTTGTAAATTCAAAAACATAACATCCTTAAATCGAAAACGATTTAATATTGTAGCGGAAATTAAATTTTGCGCCAACAAAGCGTTTTTATTAATGTACCTTCTGCATGAGCATACATTTCAATGACTTAGTCATACAACACTATGACTACTAAAGTCAATTTTAATCTGTGCTGTTCTATCGTGTACAATTTAATTCCATTAAAATTAAATTATCATTCATGGAGATATTGGTGCAATTAAAACATGGTTGTCCATGTCACTCACTGTCAGAAAATGTAAATGAAGTGAGTGGAAAAAGTAGGCTGCTTTATTTTATACCACCAGAGTTTATAGAATGTTTGGAATTGTTTTTATCACTATTTTGTGCATTTCGCCTTTAAGTAAAGCACTAAATAAGTATGTCACCTAAACGTTGAAAAAACTCAATTTAGTTTAACCAATTTACAATGGATATAATGAGGAACACAAGTCCTTAGTCTTTCCTTTCCCTTAAAAATAATACGTAATAATACAGCGAAATCTATTAAATACTTATTCACGAAAAGTATGGTTATCGAAAACTATGGCTTGGAAATGCTAAATAAGAAAGTAAAGAAAGTGTGACGAGACGTGAGGTCATGAGTTCAAACCCCAGTCCTGACATATGGAACAAAACCACTTCTTATTCTCGGCAGTGTTCTGGCAAAAACACTCAGAGTAAATAAAATTATTAAAAAATCTGTCGTTCGTAGTCGACTGTAGGTCCCTTCACTTATGTATAAAAAATTAACACACACAACATGGGTGGTGTGAGAAGCTAGGTCATAATCTTGACTAAAACGTTGTAATAACCATTGATGTAAGTAATGTCCAAGCTCACTGGTTAACTATGAAGAGAATGCCCTCCAAAATTAACAGTTTCACAGAAATTGTGCGTGTTTTTTAATAACATCATACCACTTGCTATTAAAGAAGCCCGCTCTAAGAAATTATTATAACATCTTATGGCGGCAGAACATAATTGAAATAAGTTATTGGTTAGAGAGTCGGAGTCGCCGTCTAATATGTAGTGTGTTGTCTTATTAGACGTGAAGCCTCGGTTCGAACCCTTGCCATAAAAAGTTTCCCAAAAAAATTTGTCGTTCAAAGTCGGCTTTAAACGTAGGTCTCGTCGCTCATGTATAAAATTAACACACATAGCATTAGTTGTATGAGAAGCTAAGTCGTAATCCTGACTTTAGTGTTGTAATAACCAATTAAGTTTGTTATCCGGCTCAAGATCTTACCTTGAGATGAAGGAGATGGCGATTAGCCTCTCGTTTTTTGTACTTTTTAACCGAAAATTGACCTCCAAAGTGAGTGGTGCACAGTACCAAATTTAGATACTTCAAGTGTGATTTCCATAAAAATAAAAGATTAAGTAACAATCATTTTTATTTTTTTTTTTCGGTTAAAGAAAAAAGCCTAAGATTTAGAATTTCTTTAAACAGTCAAGAGCATTACTGATGTAAAATTATTTGGTTTCGTCCTTAGTAATGAAAATGTTGAATACAGATTATCTAAATCAAGTTTAAATCTCTTATGGGACGTTTTAAATACAAAATAGGAAATATAAGAAAAACGCTTGCGACATACATTCCTAAAATTTAAATTTAAAATAGAAAGTAAAGAGAATATGAACTGAAGTTTAGACGAAATATTTTATGTAGTCTTGGCACGGAATGAATTAAATTTCTAAGGGTTTAACAGCGTCTTTAAATTTGTAAGTTTTTGTTACCTATTCCTGTACAATACGCAGCTGGCAACCGTATGTTGGGTTTGTGTGCTGATAATAAAGCCATTCTCTTATGTATTCTTTTGTACGATAAATTTTACCAAAATAGTCAAAACTTCCAAGTGATATTCAATTCAGGATATTTACTTCAACTTCAATTATTTATTGTAAAATATTTTCTCGAACATTTAAAATTACTCCTCAAACCACAAGGTAGCTAGCACGTTATGTAGTTGGCCATTACATATGATGAAATATTTTACAAAAATATCTCTTTTGTTGTCGTTTATTTTGTTAAACTTCCTCAACACCAGCGGTCTAACCGAGCGATTTAACTTGTTCTCCAAGATTTTATTTTCAACGTCAGACTACAAATTCCAATGCAAACTTTTAATGACCTTATTTACAACATACACAGTGCAAAATTAACGCTCACAACATAAGTGGTGAGAGAAACTAGGTCGTAATCCTGACAGAAGGGTTGTAATGACCAATTATGTATGTATGTACAGTGCATTAGGCAAGGTTTTAGCAAAATTTCGAAACTGCTGAAAATAGAAGGCATATAGCAACGCCCTTGTTCTAAAAGAACAAAATTAAAGTTAAAAAAAAATGAAAAGAGAGAAAAACGTTGGAAACCTACAAAAGAATTGTTTATTTCATAGACAACAAAACCATGCAATTTTAATACAACGTTGACCTACCCTAAAAGCTATACAGAAAATAAACACATAACTGGTCTTGTGTTACAGAAACTCTTTCACACTCACATACATACTTATGAATAAGTATGCATATAACATAGTATTTATAATAAATATTTTTAGTCTGCCTCTCGTAACACCTCTCAAAGTAATAACGTTAAGTATTTACACAATCACAATCCCTGAAATCAATTTATTGGGGGTTGCCAGAGGTCTACCTTCATATGTTCTCGCTAAATTTTATGAACGAAATCCAATATGAAATGTGCCGCCTAAGTGATTAAATAAAACTGCATGATTCCAAAGGAACATTTTCGTGGTTGTAAAATTTTATGAATGCGTATGCAATGGCATGCAGTGGTGCCAGCACACATGAGCCCATAGTCCTCTATGGGATCAAGCAAACTATCTGTAAAGTTTGTTAACAAGTCACATACATACATACATAATTGATCATTACAACCCTTCAGCCAGGATTACGACCTAGTTTCTCTCACCACTTATGTTGTGTGAGTTAATTTTATACATGAGTGGTGGGACCTACAGTTTAAAGTCGACTCCGGACGACAGATTTTTGAGAAACTTTGCATGGCAATTTTATTTACTCTCAGAAATCTGCTGAGAGGAAATCGCCGAAGAAATACTTTTTGTATTTTGTCTTGATGTCTAGCCTGGGGCTCGAATCCTGGCTTTACTTCTAATAAGCCAACACACTACCTACTACCACGACTTGTTACCAAGTCATTGAACAATAAAGTGGAAGCCCAAGATTGTTCTGTATAATGCAATATGTTTGTATGTGATTGTCTAGACTGTGCAGGACCTAGCTAATTAGGTAATTAGTAACTATTGACCAGTAATAACCTTGGCCAGTAACTTCTTTTATGGCTAATATGACAACCGTTGAATTATTCTGAGAATCTGCTGCTATAACTCCAACGGCATCCGCCAACATAAAATTTTATTGTTTAAAAACAAATTAACGCTAGAAGCTAAGATAAATTTAATGAAAATAAGTCTCTTCAAATTTTGCGCTCCAAATTAGTTGAGTGCTAGAAATTAAACTTCGTAATAACACCAGTTTAATGAAATCCTAGACATGCGAAGATAAATGACATATAACGCAATATCAACAATTTCCTTGGACTATGTTATCTTGCTGACAGTGAGATAAAATTTTATTTTGGATATCGAATCTCAATATACCTAGAGATCGGTTATTATTCAATACAATATCCGGAATGTATTTGAAAGCAGTTCCAAATCGACAACCAAAATATTCAACGACAGATAGCCAAAAGGTTCCAGATGTTAATGATGAAAGGTGTAATCAAAAACTTACTGAGTGTTCGAATCACTATCCAATTATTCTTATAATTCTAATCCTTATGTATTGATTCATCCACCACTAATATCGCGTCTTTCATTAAGTTCTTCGTAATTTTAAATTAAAGTAAACAAAGTCTGGTTTAGATAACATCGAAATCTATTATTCGTTTGAAAAACCAACTGATGCCATTATATACATATGCATAGATACTTATACATAAATACATACATACATAATTAGTATGGTTTCTAACGCCAATTAAGTTGTGTGTGTTGATTTTATATATGAGTGGCGGGACCTACAGTTTAAAGTCAATTCCGAACAACAGGTTTTTTGAGAAACAATCTCGTGGCAATTTTATTTTATTCACACTCAGAATTTTTATCAGAAATCTGTTGAGAGGCAGTCGCCGAAGAAAAATTTATTCATATTTCGTTTTGTTGGAGATATCTGATCTTGGATTTGAACCGTGGCCTTACGTCTAATAAGCTAACTTTTCACCTACGACGACTTCAGACTTAAAATGGTCAGCGCTTAATGAAAGACCAGATGAATTCCAAGTTCCTGAAACGATTGATCAGGCTATTTATGTAGCTAAACCTTTAGTAACACAGAGTTCAGGCAGCTGAACACTGATAAGATAAATGAAACATCAATAATACAGCATAGCAAAACACATCGGTAGCAAATAACACATCGGTGTTTGCTCTATATCAAGTGGGAAAAGGTATGACGTTCACTTATCTGCAGTACTTATAATATCCCAGATATTCGACTGTTGATGGAATTTTTATATAATTTCTCTTAGGCGGATAATGCCATGCTGCGATGATACTATCACGCACTACAAAACTTAGCAAAGTTTTTAAAATATTGTACTGCATGTATACAACTCATTCAAATTGAATCCTGTTTGAATAAAAAATTGACATGATTGCGGACGTTCTTGTTTTAATCCATTTTATACGTACTGTTTGAATGAAGCGCCGGTTAAGTTGTGGTATAAACACAATAAACGCAGCAAACGCAGCAATCTATCAAAAATAGAATAAATAGCCGTATATGGAAGTAATTGTTTAAAAGGCAGTGCAACAACAAGCAAAGTATCTGCTAGTTAGCTTTTAGGCTAATTTCTATTTTTATTCGAAGCAATGGTAGAATTAGTGGTCTTTGTTGGCAAAACGAAGACTAATGCTGTCAAATGTCAAAAAAATGAGATGTATGAAATTTAAATCGCAAGCACGTTTTAGTGCCACTATTGATAAAGAATTCATTAAATCTTTATTTTTATTTCTTATACTTTTGCTATGCTACTGCTGACTTTATTATAATTGCAACTGAATGCAACTTACCTTGGGCTACGTTGCGTTTATTTTGTTTATAGCATAAAGCTGAGAGTTCTGCATACCCGTATATGTTTCTAAATTATCGAAAATATCGAGTTATTTTCTGGTGTATACCTTTGATAGATTTTGATTTGCATTGTGATGTGGAGCTGTAACATTGTCACCGTAGTCCAGTAGGTATTGTATTGGTTTATTAGAAGTAAGGCTACGGTGCAAGTCCCAGGTCAGACATCTACAAAATATGTGAAAATATTTCTCCGGCGGCTTCCTCTCACCATGAAAATTTTCTCAAAAATCTGTTATTCGGAATCGACATTAAACTATAGGTCCCGCCTCTCATGTATAAAATTAACACACAGAACGTACTTGGTGTGAGAACCTAGGTCGGAATCCTGATTGAAGAGTTGCAATGGGGAGCTACATACAATATTATAAAGCTGTGTAGACCGTAACATTTTTACTTGTTGTTATTAACAATATTTTGTTTTATTTTTGAAATCTCAGTAAGAAACCATAAATTTTATATAAATCTGCCCACGCAATAATCAAAAATATTTTTATATTTTTTTTGTTTCTGTAATAACGTCTCTGATAAATTGACATACGACATGAATGCTAAACACAAATAAATAATCATAAAAGTTTGCAATTGTCAATATATCTTAAACATCACCACTGATTTCTGCTATGGCTGCTGGTGCTGCTAATACTAAGTTTACAAACATAAAAGGCCTCTTAAGCATCGTATATGCTATAATAGGTGCTGTAAAGTAGTTCAGATACAAATTTCTGTCTAAAATCCAACAGAATTTTGAAATACAAAAACGGTGGTATAATTTCAGATTGGAAAATCATTTTCTAAATCGCTTTCGTTTTCAACATTTAACGTGCGGCTGTTAAAGGAATTTAAATGCTACATAGTTTTAAAATTGTGGGGTGTAGAAAATATTTACTTATGAAAATACAATATTGTTATTAAATTTATACCTTTTAAAGGACGAAAACTTTTATCTCTTTCTTTATTCTGCCAGAATAAATATTCATTGTATATTATCTTCTAACAACAACAATTATTTATTAAAAAAAAAACATTTTTAGTTTCGTTAATTACAGCTGCCACGTATGTGATTCCCCTGATTAGGTTTAAAACTATGGATAATGCATTAAGGTTTATAGAATTTCACATAGCATCCAAAATTAAAAACGTCAATCCAATTTTAATTAAATCAAGATAAAATACTTGTTCATGTTTCTACAAAACTCATTCCCAAGCAATAATTACAATTACAAATATTTACAATTTCTCACATCACTTATGTTGTATGTTAATTTTATTCATGAGTGGGAGAACATATAGTTTAAAGTCGACTGCGAACAATAGATTTTTTAGGAACTTCTTATGGCACTTCTATTTACTCTCAGAGTTTTTGCCAGAAATCTGCTGAGAAAATGTGTTCGATTTATCAACTTCAGGCGAAAATGCTGTAAAAAAATGTTTGCTCATAATTAAGTTATGATAAGCCAATTCTATAAAATTGTTGTCTACATTGGTGACAATCAATAACAAATGTACTTTTGTTTTTTTTTTTTTCTTTTCAATGTGACAAAACATTGAAGAAACATTGTTTTGTTGATGATATTCATTAAATGTAATGGACCCTGACTGAAATTGTAAGAAAATTTTTTCTTTTTAACTGATTATATTTGTAAAAGAAAGGAAATCGTCGTAATTGTACATACACTTTCTGTTCAACTGGCGTATACTTATTATATAATTTTTCATTTATATTCTGCATATCACTCATACGGCCAAGTGTCTCACATGCAAACATGAAAGTAAAATTTCTTCCTGGGTGGCCTAGTAGTCTAGTGGGTAGTGCGCTAGACTATTAGCGTGAGGGTCGTGGGTTCGATTTCCAACAGAGACTCTAGTCTGTGACACTACACCGAGCATATGGTTAAGTTACTCCGCTGTATATAGTTAAAATATAATTTGTGATTGTATTGTAATTAATAAATAAATAAATATACCAACAAATTTCGAATAATTATGTAATCAATTGCTTTTACATTCAAACGTATTCACTTGAATACTATAAAACAAACTGGAATTTATTGACTTACAAATAAAAAGTGTTAGAAATAAGAAATTAAACAATCAAAGCACTTTAATCGGCATAGTTTGATTGATATTTAATGGATGATAAAAATCAGTATAAAATAATTAACGAATTATCTCAAGAAGTTCTGATATCAACTGGGAATCGAAACAAACTGAACCCCGATAGTAGTAAAGAAGTGTTTTCTTTCCATTATGACATCGTTTTGTACGTACATACATACATAATTGATCTTCAGTCAGAACAACGACCTAGCTTCTCACACCCCTTATGTTGGGTATGTTAATTTTATGCATGAGTAGCGGAACCGACAGGTTAAAATCGACTCCGAACGTCATATTTTTAGGAAACTTTTAATGGCAATTTTTAACGTTTCCTTTATTTGAAAACGAAGATATGAGAAAGAGTCACATAAATTACACGTTTTTGCGGCCACCATCGCGACCAACATCTACTTAGGATTTGTCCACTAATTGCATCTACAAAATATGCAACGGCAAACAACGCTCTCACGAATCTTATAATTGGCAATTGGTTGTGCGACCACTCTCACTAATCTGCAACAATAGAAAAGACTGATTCCGTTGAGGGCCTTTTCAATATGGGTGTTTTCCTAATATTAATCACAGTAAGCGCTGCTATTTCAAATTCAATTTAAAATTCAACGGAACAGTATTCCTCTATTGCAGCGTTGTATTAAACTATTTACAGGATTGCATTTTAATAAGGTCACACATGCTAGTGACATACAATCTAATAATAATCGGTATAGTAATAATAACATTTCACTTATATAAAAATATGCTACGCTACAAATTTTATTTATTCTTAGAGTTATTGCCAGAAATCTGCTCAGAGACAGTTGCCGAAGAAATATGTGTGATTTAATCAATTCGAAAATGCTTAAAAAAAAGTTGCTGCTCATAATTAAATCATAAGCCATAAGGCCGAATCCCATAAAGTTTATTTTTTTTTGTTAATTTTTGTTAAATTTTTTTCCATTACCAAATGCATTTAATATCATGAAAATATAGTAACATTTCAGACGAAATTAGTTTGTTCTGACTCAGAATGTAAGAAAACTCTTTCTGATGACCGCATTCCTCTACGCTTTTTACTGCCAGTATTTATAAACCCAAACAAAAATTCTAGTGGTTGTATCCTGTTCGTAGACTTTCTGTTCAATTGGCATATACTTATTATTTTATTTTTCTTTTATAATCTGTACGAATATATGACTCATACGACCAAGTGTCCGACATGCAAATTGATTTATATTCATACAAGAAAGTAAAATGCTTTACTCATGCAGACACAAAAAATGGATTTCAATTTATTAAAAAAAATAATTAATTAATTAATAAATAAAAGAGTAAATAAATGAAATTTATTTGCATCACGGTTTTCATTGATTTTTTAAATCTTCAATAATTTTGTTTTTCTGCAATTGATTTATTTATTTCAATTGATTGCAATTGATTTATTTATTGATTTATTTATTTCATAATTGATTTATTTATTTATTATTATTTATATTTAAATGCCATGAAAAGGTTTCTTAAAAAAATCTGTTTCTTAAATAAAGTGTAGGCCCACCTACTCGTGTATAAAATTAGCACCCACAATATAAGTATTGTGAGAAGCTAGGTCGTAATCCTGATTGATGGATTGTAACGGCCAATTATGTATGTATGTATGTATGTATGTATGTATGTATGTATGTATGTATGTATGTATGAATATAAAAATCAAAAATATGCATATAAAACATTTGAATTTATAAAAAGGTCGTGAGTATTAGACGTAAAGCCAGGGTTCGAGCCCCAGGCTAGACATCAAAACAAAAAATACAAAAAAAAATATTTCTTCGGCGACTTCCTCTCAGCAGATTTCTGGCAATAACTCTGAGAGTAAATAAAATTGCCATGGAAAGTTTCTCAAAAATCTGTCGTTCGGAGTCGACTTTAAACTGCAGGTCCCGCCACTCATGTATAAAATTAACACACACAACATAAGTGGTATGAGAAACTAGGTCCTATTCCTGACTGAAGGGTAGTAATGACCAATTATGTATGTATTTTATTTATTTTATTTGCTACAAATATTCTTTTAGCAAATCTATCAAACCGAAAATTGGACGCAATGAAAATCTTTTTTTTGTTTTGCACGTAAATTTCGTATGTATATTATTTCTTAAAATTTGAAATATTTTTCAAAATCAATTCTATCATTAGCTATTTTAAATTATTTTTATTATTATTTTTGTTTGTTTTTATATTCAGTTCCATTAGCCTCATTTTAACATTTTGCGGCCATTGTGGAAATGAAAATTGTTTTCAATTATGACAAAAATAAGTCACAAAAGTTATTGTGTTGATGGCAAATCAATATATAGGATTGAATTTATATTTACATATGTATACATAAGCATATTTGAATGAAAAAATGTGCAATTATTTTCCAATGATTTTTAAATAAGAATAAATGACAATTGGAATGTATAATAATCATGGTGAAATTACTTATCAGGTGTGGTTAGCTGATTATATTGTTGTATAGAGGTAGAGACTGTCAAATTATTGTTTGTTTATGTTTATATTTTGACAGTTTAAATTTTTAAATTGAAATTAATATAAATTTAAAAAATGAATATCAGCGAACAGACGAAAAAAACTAATCTTTATGAACCTTTAAGTGAAGAATTCGGCATCAGCAATGAACAAATGCTCTTGAGTTTTATTAATCGTAAAATTTAAGTTGAAACATCCACACATAATCGATCGTACAATGCAATTGTAATATTCGTACCATAACAAATTTGAAATCTTGCGGCTATTCAGAACACATATGTGATTACAAAGACTCTGATGCTGTTATCGGACCTTTCTGTGCATTTCAACTCTGTACGCAAATTGGCTATAATGGAGGAAGTCATTTATCTTAACGCTTTTATATTTTATACATCACTATACGCACCATATTTTATACATCACTTGCTCGTCTCCTAATGTTTTGTACGAGTTCCTTGCAAAATACACAGTTTTATTATTGTTTTCATAATTTTTAATTCATAAAAATGAATATTTCGTTTAAAAATCAATTTGTTTTTATTTATTTTTTAAAAATTTGTTTTCATGGTGAATTTTCACCCAGATGATTTTGACAGTCTCAACCAACCAGAGCAACAACAAATTTGGCTGTTGTTTTTGGTTTGTTGTAGGATTGATCACACCTCTATAAATTATTTCACCATGATAATAATATACCACAGAATCAAAAAATTTCAAATATTGCTTTGTGGTGTAAAAAATTATTCGCATATAAACTAAATAAACTAAAATATAAAGATAAATTAAAATAAATACTAAAGTAGAACAATAATGTTTAACGTTGTGACATTAACAGCCTGGTCTTATATACCAAACGTTTTTAGAAATGGACTATATACAAAACAAAGCCCCGAATCTAATCTTATAGTTGCGTGACCTTTAAAATAATCTCTACCATAGACACTTATGTATTCTATTTCTGTTAAATTGCTGTGTTTGCCACGTTGCGTACATTGTGTTTACAGCATCATTAATCTTCCTAGGCGATAGAAAACAACGAACAAGCGAACGTTAACGTAAGCATTTCAACGTATTTATTAATCTAACCTTTAATCTTTTAAATAAAATGCTCTTTAAATTAATTGTAAAGACATAAATACATACATATAAATGATCTTAATCAAATACAATTGAATGTAAAACAAATACCTTAAGCCTTAACATCAAGAAATGTTTTAAGTGACCAACCGATGCGTTGACGTATAGGAATTGATTTACAATTAGTAACAACTCTTTAAATGATTGTCATATTAGGAATACTTTCTCATAATTATTATTCTAAGCTGCCAAATTACAGAATTAAAACTTGCTCAAAGAATGAAGTTTCTTTGAGCCACCACATTGCTATGTTTATTGAATTAAAATTAATTTTTTAAAATTTTACACTGCGACAAAAAAAAATAGTTGTCGTAGTCTAGGAGCCTGTTGGCCTGTTAGACGTGAGGCCACGGATCAAATTCCAGCCCAGACATATCCAACATAACGAATTATAAAAGAAACATTTTTCGGCGCAGGTTTCTGGCAAAAACTCTGAGACTAAATAAAATTGCAATGAAAAGTTATAAATTAATTAATACACACAACGTAAGTGGTAAGAAAAGCAGTGTTCGACAAGCTGATTCGTAATCCTGACTGGAGGGTTGTAATGACATATTATGTATGCATATATGTGACAAAAAAATGTATTCGAGTAACTACATAAAGTTGGTTATAAATTTAGTTGAGCGGAACACAAAAATTATTTTCTTTAACTCATCTCGAACCCTCCAACATTTGATTATGTTGAGATGTAAAAGACTAACAAAAATTAATGAAACATCAATATGGCGATCATCTTTTGGATACAAGACAGTTATAGCCTAATAATATTGTTACGCAAAGGGAAACAGTGTACCGTCGTTAAACATTAAAATGCTAACAAACACACTAACACTAAGAATACAATGAACATGTTGATTATCTATAGCTGCACTAACCCATACAACGTACATGCTTGCATATACTAACAACATCAGTATAAGAAACGGAGACAGACAAGTATGAGAGAAAGCAACAACAAACAAGCAATGTTAACCAGATACAAACAACAATACAGTCGCGATAGAATTCTCGAGAAGGCGAGAACAAGAACCTTCCACATCGAGAACTTTCATCATGCTGATTACGTGCGTATATAAAAGGGCAAGACATGACAAGCAACGATTCAGTTATAATCCAGTCAGTCTTGTGAATTATAACTAACTCGTTGGCCGCTTTTTGTGGCCTTTTTATATACGTACAAAATCACGTACGGCTTCTCGAGAGTCCTATCGCGACTACATTGTTGTTTATTGTTAATGTTAAACGATGTTTTCATGTGAAATGATATTAGGTCGTTTCCATTTGCGTAACAATATTATGGGTCACGTTTTCTAACTGATTTCCTCAAACTTTTTAATGCATTACTAAATAAAGAAACCGATTTTGGTGCGAAGAGAACTTTAGAAGTAGTCTCAAGAGGGTTTGCAATGTTGTTTACCATCCGGCCAATTAGTATTTGCAATTACGTGCATAAAATATTGAAAATGAAAACTGCATCTGCGAAAGTTTTAAAATAATGTTGCAAACAGTTTCGTAAAATTTTCTCCGTAGCAAAAACATTGAAGAAAAAAAGAAAAGAAATATAAAAAGCAAGACGACAACGCAAAGTTGTACAAAACTGATGCTAGTATTTATTACCGATTGACCCATGACAGCACGCATAGACAGTGGTACAGATTGTATGATAAGCATCTGAAAAGTATTGATCTTCTGCAAAATTCTTATAATTTTCAGAAATTCGTTCCTTATTTTTCTATTTCCAAGACACTGTTTAGCGAAGTTTCGCTTGTGTTATGTGTTAAACAGATAAATTATGTGCAATTAAGTATTAGTACTAGTACTAGTATTGTATGGGATGCTTTGAGCTCAGTGTTTCTACATACTGTTTACCAACAATGCTGACATTCACAGAAAGAATGGAGAATTTTCAGTGTGCGTATGTCGTATGCCATGAGCCAAATGAAAATATTTTGTGGCATTTCTAAAGTTTTTATGAGCGAAGCATTAATTTTTATACTTAAGAATGTATTCTGTTAAAAAGCACTACGGAAAAATAGCACAAGAGAAAATATAATTAATTAAGAAAAATTAATTATAATTAGGTTGGCGATAAAAATTTCTGTTATTCCGCTGCCCATACAGACAGTGAAGATATTGGATAATCGAAAACTATTGGGTCACAAAGGATCGGTGGTGGTCATGGATGCTTTAGGAAGATATGGACATGATACTTCCCCTATATGCCCAAACTGTGTAGATCAGGAGGAAGATGCGTAGCATATTTTAACATGCTGCCCCGGATTTAGATGGCCCGGAGAACGAGTTTGGAACCAATCCGGCTTATGGAAGAGGTGTTGAATTCTAGGATCCTATGGGGCCAATACAGCCAGAGAATGGTTGAAGTAATGATGGAACTCAAAAAGTTGGTGGAACGAAGGCGAACTTTAAGATAACGCCATAAAGCTTTAAAGCTAACCATCCCTCCGCGAAGTAACACTTTATATTATTCCCGCGGGGGTGTAGGGGGTTGGTTTAGTACGTAGGCACCAGTGATGGTGACTCGTGTAATCTTTTGTTGGAACGAAAGTGTCTTTCTAAGATTCCTAACTTCGATCCAAGACAAAAAAAGATGGGTTTAAATGTTGTATCTCTGTATTGTTTGTCTATCACAGGCTGCTCAAAAAATTTGTAAACCTTATAGAAACGATGGTAATATTTTGAAAAGATTTCGTAAAACTCAACTGAAGCTTTCACTAGAGCACAGAATATATGTAGATGTATGTGTGTGTTCGTTAAAATCAAATTTTATTACAACAGTGCCTAATTGCGACATTAATGAAGGCAACAACTTTCCCAAAAGCTCGTCCCAAAATCAATGAACGGGTGGATATCAAAGCGAAGAAAACTTTTGAATTAAATCATTTTCAGAGTCCTACATGCATACATACATAATTGGCCATTACTACCCTTCATTCAGGATTGCGATCCAACTTCTCACACCAATTATGTTGAGTGCGTTAATTTTATACATGAGTGGCGGGCCTACAATTTAAAGTCGACTTCAGACGAAAGATTTTTGAGAAACTTTTCATGGCAATTTTTATTTACTCTTAGAGCTTCTGCCAGGAATCTGCTGAGAGGAAGTCGCTGAAGAAATTCTGAAATTTCGTTTTGTTGGAGATGCCTGACCTGCCAGTATGAACCTTGGCCTCACGTCTAATACACTATCTACTAGACTACGGCGGTTTGAGAAAATTTTATAAATTTTCTGAGGACTTTACTAAACTTCTACGTGAAAAAATCGATTTAAATTGCATGGGAGGTGGATTACGAGCGAGCCTAATATTGTATGTGCATTTCGTCTGTTCTGGAAATAGTGTTTACCAAATTTTACTAAGTGACACGTCTTTCACCATGCCTAGATCTTCAAACGTTCTGTTACCCAAAAACCGATGACTTCTGTTTTGAAGTGTAGGTCACTCACATAAAAGGTGTTATAATATTTCCATCATCATCTTCCACATCATGGCAGCTTTTGCAACAACCCCGGTGGGGCAGACTGAGCTTTTCAGCGAAACTACCAATAGTGCAGTGTGTCATTAGAGTTCCTGCTAGAGTGAGAACTTTTATCGAACTTATGCTGTTCTTCAGTTTTACTGTTGTCTACTGCTAGACACAGCAGTTTTGAACCACTTACGGTTTGTTGATTTCCATGCTGCTTTGTCTAGTTTGAAAAAGTATTCTTGTAGGGGCGCATATATCCTCTCTGTCGTCTCCTTCTCAGACAACTCCGATCTCATCCCTGCCAGTTCGTTCGTTTTTTCGTTTTCCTCATGCCACGGTAGCCCATTTGTGGTGGGTGTTGTATCAACGTTAACGGTGTAGAGAGTCCATGCAACTCCTGATTTCTCTTAATTTGACGGGCTTGGATACCAGCGTTTTGTTTATTGCTTGACTATCCACACATGTAATCGAGTTCGAATAAGGTAGGTTACCGATCTAAATCATACGTACATCAATAGCTCGCCTGAAATATGCCTGGTTAGGTAATACGTTCAGTGCCAGTTTATTGGAATTGACCTCAGAATTTAGTATTAAAATCTCCTGTTATATATTTAATATGTCTCCACTAAGCGGTCCGAGAAAAGATGTCCGTAGCATAATATTTGATTACATATATTTACGTTTATGTAGATTGCAACAATACGGTCATTCAAAACTACTTACATTTATTAAATGCCTAAAGGTCTGTATATAAATCGATAAAATTTCGATAACGAATTCCCTTTTAAAACGAAAACACATTTTTGTTTCTTTAAATAACTCTCCATCACAAAAATGATTCCAAGAACTTTAAATGGCCCCTAAAAGCATCATCATTATTTAACAATCTTAACCAACCACCAATGCATACAACGAAAAACTTTTTTATTAAAATTAAATACCAATTTATCGTGTCGTTTACTTAAATCCCTTGATTAATCAAAAGACCAAAAAGAGAACAAAGAATAAACTGTATGTAAAATAAAAACGAATAAAGAAAACAACCACAATATTTACGCATTTAATATATGAATTCATGATATCATTCATGTATCCACCACTAGTGCTGTTTATCACAATATTTAGAGAGCAGCATAGCAAGCATAAAAGTTTAATAAATTTCTTTAAGTTTTAACTAAAAAGTTGGAAAAAAAAAGAAAGAAGATACAACAACAACAACAAAATTATATAATCTTAAATCATATGGTAAAATATAAGAAGGTACACGACAACAAACACTGCATAACTTTGTAGAAAGGTGACCTGTCAGTCTAATGGGGAGTGTGCTAGACTATGAGCGTGAAAGTCATGGGTTCGATAGCCACCAGAACTGTTATACTACATAGAGCATAAGGTCTATGTTACTCAGCTCGTTACAGGGTATATTTTGAAATTGAATTGTAATTAATAGACTTTGTAGACAACAGAATCGGGAATCTTACAGAGCAACAATTAAAATTTTAAATAAAAATAATTACCAGCACTTTTTGAAAGCATACAACAAAGTGTAGTTACGATACATATGTATCGGGTGGGCCATCTATCGGTTTATATTTCAATCATAAGTTATTTCGAATCTGACAATACTTATGTCATTCTATTCTGTCATAAAATTGAATATATTATCTCCACTTAACGCAATAAATCGATTTACGCTTGAGCAACATTGGGATTAATTGGAAATTTATTTCCAAAACAACGACAATTGGTCAGAAATTGCAGGAAAATATTGTACAAAGTTTTGACCAACATTGTCCTGTATACGCACGTTTATTGCTAAAGTTCGTGAAACTGGCTTCACTGCTGATGCGCCAAGACGTGGTCGTGCTCGTACAGTACGTACACCCAGAAAATACTGAAACAGGAGCTGAAAGTGTGCGTAAGAATCCATCGACACCAACTCGTCATCGTTCTCAAGAGTAGAACAGTTCATGCAACAGTTTACGTTGAATTTTGCTGAAAGATCTCGGTATGACTTACAAAGTTCAATTGCTCAAGAGTTGAAGTCGCATGACCATCCGCTTTGTTTTCGCTTCGCTAAATAGGCCAACGATAAACTGCACTATGATGTCGATTTTTCCAAGAATATCATCTTTTCGAATGAAGCTCATCTTCAACTTGGTGGTTTGGTTAATAGGCAAAAAATTGCCGAATTTGGGGCTCAGAAAACCCACACGTGCTTTTACAGAAGCCAATGCTCCCATTACGAGTGACTTATATATTGGCTCATATTTCTTTTAAAATCAGGACAGCGCAACAATTAAGGCTAATGAAGACATTTATTGTACCATGACAACCGATTTTTTTTTTATACCATCTCTTCATGGTATTAATGTGAACGATGTTTCAACAGGATGGTGCAACTGGCCACACACCTCAGGCCACAATCGATTTATTGTTTCAAACGTTTAAAGGCCGTTTGAGAAGCTACGATTTGACACCCTTGGACTATTTGTGAAACATGTTATGCCAACAAACCAGAGATGTTTTATAAATTTATCTATACATCGAGAGAATTCGTAGTTTTTTTAGTGGTCAACATCGATTAAACATCAATGTTTTTTTTCGATACATCGAAATTAAAAACTTAATACACAACATACCATATCCAATCAATCCATAGCTTGCGTTGGTATAAACGTGTCAATAAGAACAATTTCTATAAAGGGGCTGCAGGTTCTGTTAGATTTATGCCGGTTGCATGTGATGGAGAGAAAAATAGTCATTGAGACTGTGGTCCAGTTATTGGAATACTTGTTTAACGTGAGATTCATCACAAAGCATTATGACCAAGCAAATCAATTGGCTGACAGTTCCATCATTAATTGTTTGGTTACTAGATACTCTTTTAAGAGAGGGACTATTCTGTGTATGTAGTACGTAATGTAGCAGAAGCGGGGTATTCGGTACCGCAATTAAGTATTCCTGTGTTGCTTACAAGTAAAAGACGTGTTCTACACAAAATTGAGCCGAAAGAATATTCCTAAAAGAATAATTAGAAAAGAACTCAGGGTAATGAGCAGGCAAAACAGCTTGCAGGTAAATCCTGCTCCTTCTACGCTGCTGATGAAGCCAGTATCTTTCAGTAGAGAGGAAGAGTATATCTGGTAAAAGGGAAGATTAATAGAATCAGACACTCTTCTAAAGTTAAAACCTATCGACTGAGTAATTACAACGAGAAGTGATTTGAGTTGTGTACAAGGCTACTGAGAGGAACAACTTCTTGAAGTTTACCAGGCCAACAGGATTGTGTGTGTACAGGGATAACCTACATTGGTTGAGAGCAATACAATAAATTATCTGGCCGCTTTAACTTAATACCACTACGCATCAATTCTGTTGAATTCTGTTTTTTTTCATTTTCTTAACAAAACCAATCGATAAATCGATATAACATAGATTCATGGGCTCAACATCTCCGTCAAAACGAAATATGAAAAATTATTTCTTTGGCGACTTCTCAGCAGATTTCTGGCAAAAGTATGATATTAATAAAATTGCCATTAAAAATTCCCAAAAAATCTATCGTTCGGTGTTGACTTTATACTATAGGCCCCGGCAATCATGTGTAAAATTAACACAAATAACATAAGGGGTGTGAGGAGCTAGATCGTAATCATGACTGAAGGTTTGTAATCACCAATTATATATGCATGTTTGTATGTGATTGATGAAACCATTAAAAAAAACACTTATTATTCAAGACAAGATCAGTGACAGGTAAAAATTAAAAAGTATATCTGGTTACTTTTTAAAAGTTCTCTGAGTATGAAAAAAAAGACTTTATTTCATTTAAATTGTACGTCATCTATCATTTCACAATAAGAACATAATTTTTGTTGTCAGTTTTATACATTATGGTTCTACTTAATGATGCAATAACGTTAATGAACGTGTACACAAGAAATATAATCGGGTATTTGATGAATTTTAATATAAACATGCAGTGGAAACTGTGCTGAAAGATAATAAAACAATTATGACAGCGATACCAAACAAGGGATACTGATACTCTGCCATTATAAAGAGCTGCATAAATGTGAGTCCGACATGGGTGATAAAGTGCAAAAATTTTAGTGTTAAGTATGATTGTTGTTTGTTTACATAGGAACATGATAAACAAAATAAATATACGCACATTCGTTCCCACATATTTTTTATCAGCTCAGGACTCAGGTGCATGTGTTGTAATTAGAATAGGGAATTGCATTAGGTGGTAAACAGTGTGTTGGAATAATGTTTGTTTTTATTTTATTAACCAACATTAGATCGTCGCCATTTATTTATTTTTTAATTTAAACAGATTGCCATCGCCTACAGTTTCTGATTGTAATCGAACCCACACACGAACATATTGCAATGTGTGTTCACATAGACATAATTAAACAAAAATCCATATTTTTTCAGCACAATAATACACAGATTTAGAGAAAAAAATCCTTCAAACTAATCAAATAGGCCATTGTGATGCCTTGAATAATTGACACTAAAAAGTGAACGAAGGTCGTATAAGCTGTGGAACAAATAAACAAGCAAAAGGCAAAACAAATACCACGTCAACATAATAAAACATTATATACAGTCAAAATAGAAAAGGGTCGATTTCAATGCGTAAAAGATAAAGTGTTCTTTATTGACACATGAGGACAGCAATAATATTGCCTCATATGTAGTTATGGTTGGTATACATATTAGGGAGCCAGAAGCTCTTGATTTTTGTGGGCATGAAAATTCAGCGTGATGTTATCTGTAACCTGCATATTTTTCAAGTGTTGAAAGAAGCATTCAAGTACCTCGGTTTCTTAAGAAGCAAGAAATGCTGCACTTCATCTGATCTTATTACTATTTATTCCACTTATATCCGACCGAGAATGGAATACAACTCTCATGTATGGGCTGGTGCCTCGAAGTTTATTTTGAGGTTTCTCGACCACGTATAGGAGAGGGCAAAGATGCTCACTAATGACAGTAGGGCATCCAACTCTATTGCTTTGTTGGAGCATCGTCACTACTTTACAGATTTTCCTTTAGTGAGATAAAGGAACTTGTTGCGGAAAATCGTATGTTGTTACGTAGCACCCGTATTTCTCGCGAAGCACATTCGTTTGTGATCAGTAGGAGTTTAGCCGGATTATCTGTATGTGGAGCTCCCTACCTGCAGAATTCTTTCTTGTCACTTTTAATATAAAAAGTTTTATTAATTCGACAAATCTTTTGCATCCGGTCGCCGTAGTCCATTAAGTATTGTGTTGGATGCTACTTTATACTGTAGGTCCCATAACATAAGTTGTGTAAGAAACTAGGTAGTAATCCTGACTAAATGGTTGAAATGACCAATTATGTCTGTTATACATATGTCTTATTATTTTTTACTGACACAATCTGTTTTAGACAAGTTTTATATTCTGATATTAGGGAAGTTCTCATTACTGATCACAATAGCCCATCACATAACCCATCAGTTCAGAAAATGCCAAAAAAAAGAAAATTTGATCAAAGTAAACTTATGTGCATAAACTCACTGTGTGGTCTTATTTTTATTATTTTTTATTAATGATTTAATTTATTTTAAAGTTTTTTGTTTGCCTGTGGTGTCACTTCCTTCCGTTTCTGTGCAGTTGAATATTTTTTATTATTTAATTCTTCTCCTAGTAGATATTCTTTCCTGCTTTAAGTAAAGTTTTTTTTTGTTTTTCTTATCCTTACGAAAACCAAGTTAAAAGAAAATATCGAGATGGAAACTTTTATTCTTGTAATTGAATTTTAAGATAAATTTTAAATTATTTTTTTCAGGCAAAGTGTAACTAGGGCACTGCAAAAAAGTAACAGGAGCAAGATGGAGAAAAAGTTATGCTGCTGATGCATTCATTCATGAGTTTGTTATTTAATAAAAAAAAAAAATTCACCAGCAAATTTAAAAAAAATTGAGAAAATCTTTGTGTTGTAACAGCATTAATTAGAGACCATTACCGGAAATTAAAATAATGGCAATAGAATTGTTGAATACAAACAAACATTTTGCGGAAGTTTATTTGCAATGAAATCATTTCAAACATGTCCTGTACGAGTAAAGTCACAAAGTCTGTGCTGCTTATACGGATAATAATAAAAGTTAAGAGTTGAACAAAGCTTTATAGAGAAATGTCTGGAATAAAACGCTTATTTGATTTGAAATCCAGGCGATATAATGTATTAAAGATCTTAGAAACTGTTTATTATTCTGGTTTTAATGGGTTAAAATTTATTTTTTCAAATTCTTCGAATTATTTTCATTTTTTTATTTTTTGTTATAATCTGGTAGGTCATTTCATGAAGAGGTCGATTCGGTCAGTAAAATTTTCGACCACTTTTTCTAATAAATTTATCCATCGTAGTGGCTTGATTATTGGCTTTCAATGCTTCATAAAACAATGACTTAATGTAGTCCCATAAAAACTAATCCCCAAACGTTAAATCGCATACGCAAGAGGAACATCAAAAATTCGACACAAAGAGAGTTGTTCGATTTCAAGTCTTTTATGAGCTGCATTTTATAAAAATACTCAACGGAGTAAGTATCATTTTTTGTCGTAGTCTAGAAACCTACAATATTCTAGCCGGCATTTAAACTCATCACTATTATTCAACTTCTGTGTAATTATGTTCCATTATCACAGACTAATGGTATCTTCTTATAGCAGCGGTTTTTAAGCCGCCTGTGACAAATTTTGTAATAGAACTCAAAGGGTGTTTTATTGCAAATATCTTTAAACATACCGATGCGATTCTTTTAATATGAAAGTCGAGAAAATTTCCTTTTTCGTAGTAATTTCCGATTATAGCATTGAAATCGTGTATGACCATAATATGAACATCCTATCTTTCCCTGGGAGAGCGTACAGTGTGGCTAGAATTTGACTATCGAGGTTGTCTTTTAGTTTCTTCTCTACCACTTCAATTGGAGATCAAGTATTGACAATGGCTATAGACCTTGTTCTGATAACAGCCCATATCATTTCGTTAACAGTACTCCACTTGGTAAATGATATTTTTGCTAACATCATCCCAGCCCAAGTGTAGAAATGTTTCTTTTGTTTGTAGAGCCATTCATTGCGAAGGACATGCAATCTCATGTCTGCTTGATTAATTTCACTAGCCTTTCCAGAGCATTAAGACTTTGACGCTCCTATTACGGAGTGCTACAGTGTATACAATAAATAAATCTCCACAAAAAAAATTATGTTTCAGAAGAACAACGTAACAAATCCAAAGAATTATTAATCAAATAATCGGTTAATAACAAAAATTATTGATATAATAGACTGGCCAGCATGTCCTCTGAATAAAACTCTTTTAAAGAGTTCTGTTTGAAATAAGCTATGAGCCCCTATAAATGTGACATGAATACTATAAACAACGTTTGCAGTTTCCTAAAGAAAAATTTTTATAAAATGAAGAATTATATTCGAAATATTCTAAAGCAACTGAAAGTTTATAAAGGATAGTAATAAAAGGCAACCCAAGACGATTGAGAGGAAAACCAAATAAATGTATAATAATAATTAAAATAATAATAAAAAATAATAATCAATAAATTTCTCACTTTAAAAATTTCCTGACCCCAGGTCAGACAACTCCAACAAAATGAAAAATAAATAAATAGCAAAAATTCTGAGAGTAAATAAAAAATTTCAATGATATGTTTCTCAAAAAATCTGTCATTCAGAGTGATTCGAATCATTCATTAAAATTTACAGTCTTAATTGTTGTTGCATTTACAAAAAAGAAGAAAGAAGAAAGACAAAGACAGCAAGCAAAGCAAACATACAACCTTCTTGTGGGTATTGTGTGTTCGTAAGCGAATCATACTTATTTTGTGATTCTTGTAAATGCTGAGTAACGGAGAGTCGAAGTCAAGAACATCATGCGTATTGTTAAGTATGAGTACCATGAGTACTTTAAACTTTGAATATGAGTAGTATGAGTATGATATTAAAACAAGTATGAATGCGTATAAGTATCAGAAATTATGAGCATGATTCGAATCTACTCATCTTTTTTAATTACTCATTGCTGATCTCTGCTACGTACATATGTAGTAGCAGATTTTTGGGTATTATTAGTGAATAACAGACTCCACGTATGATAAACTTTTTGGTAGTTTCTGATATTTGATGTTTTTGCGAATATAGAAAATGAAAATGCTGTGAGTTTTTGGCGTCTCAAGAACAGAAAAAAATAAATAGCACCGCCTGCATATGCTCTGGAGAGTAAGGCATATCCATTAATAGTTTGCCATTTTATTCTATTATTTTTTAAGTTCTTACTCTATGTACAGAGACGTACACTAAAACAGTAACTCAATCCGTTTCATTTTAAAATTTTAACACAAATGCACTTAATTCAGAAAATAACTTTCTGGAGTATTGAATATGTGTCCGACAGTAAAGTTTTATGGACAAAAATTTAAAAAGGACAATCTGAAAAAAACCGGAAAGAAAACGACTTTTATTTAAAATTTTGTATAGATTGCTGCATATACATATAAAAGGTGGAAAATTTAAAAGTTTAAACAAAAACTATTGACATTTCCGGTTAGAAATGGAATATTACTTCATTCACACGGCTGTCGCCGCTGACCTCACAGTACCACATTCAATTGGACCGAATATCGTGCACATTTTCAAGTGTTTTGGGTCGTATCTCGGCAAAGGCATCTCAAATGCTCAATTTTATCTGGTTTGTCGTCACTTCTTAAACGGCGCCCCATAGAAAATAGTCCAACAGAGTCAAATCGCAGCTTCTTGGTGGCCAATTGACATCACCATTCAATCGATTGACGCAATAAATCGTTTGTAGAATGAGATATGTGGCAAGTTGCACCAAACATCGTTCACAATAATACCACGAAGAGCGAGTACAGAATAATCTGTTAGCATGGTACGATATGTGTCTCTATTGACCGTAAGCTGGTAGCTCCGTGCTCATGTTCAAAGAAATATGGGGCTTAGATGACTCCGCTCCACAAGCCGCACCAAACAGTCACTCGTAATGGGTGCATTGGCTTCTGTAAGACCACGCGTGGGTTTTCTGAGCCCCAATGGAATGGATTTGACGAAAATGAACTTCATCCGAAAATATGATTTTTGTTTTTTGGTAAAATTGACATCATCGTGCAGTTTCTTCTTGGTCCAGTAAGGCCCAACGTTGCTGAAGCGCAAATCGATTCATTACTTTCAGGGGAGATAATATATTTAATTCTGTGGCTGAATAGAATAACATAAGTATTGCAAGATTCGAAATAAGCGATGGTTCAAATTTAAACCGGTAAAAGGCCCACCTGATACAATAATACACTTGCTCACTCATAAAGTAACAGCTCCAGTCCAGAGTTCTTTATACTTTTTATTTACAAACTGCATTTGTTTATGAATGGACTGCCTTAGGCTCTTCTGTTTAGAAGAAGCAAATGAGTATTTAGTTTCACAATTATATATATAATAAACTGCCGGTAAACAATAATCTTTACGCTTTGGACAGGAAAAGGTATATGTTGAGAAATTTTTTCCTGTTATATAAGGTTACAACAAAACCTAATATAATTTTGCTAGTTTTTGAGGTCTTGTCAGCTTGACGGAGCTATCATATATTGATGTCAAGACTATAGCTTCGTTTATCAAACTTTCTGGCTTGTTTTCCAGCGTGCGGTAGTCGTGCTTTTGATGTGCAACCTTTGCGCTGACCAACTTCTTCCTCTTTCCTGGTTTTGGTAGAACTTCGTCAGTACAGATACTGCGTTCACTTGTGGCGTCACAACGGGCCGCTATGCGTGTTCAAGTAAATGTTTTGAATATCCGACCTAAACCTAAGGACAGCAATATTTACTTCGGTACGCCTAGTTCTCTACGTTGTTGGGCAGTATGGAAATCTTACTTTATCACGTACGTCAAATTGTACCGAAATTATATTTTAAAATTGGTTTGAGTTGAATTTTCGTCATACGAAAGCAATAACGTTTAAAATTTCTTTTTTATCAAAATTAATATTACAGTGAATTTATTGACACATCCTGCTCTATAGATTTCGACAAACAGCATTCTGCTCGACTTGTAAAAAATTTGGTTTTCAATTTGTCAATCAAGTGATTGCTCAGTTTAGCATAAATTAGCAATAGATTCATTGGACTATCTAGAAAGGGTGATAACCTTGGAAGGGAATAACCTTGCGTTAATTTTATCGATAATTCTATGATCAAATTAGTCTTTCTTTAGACTTCTTTCTTGTGATTTCTTCTTCTTCTACTAATACTTGCATTTAACAGCAATTGCGATACTCATCAGTTGGTCCTTTAGCATAGAAAATTTAGAAAATCCCGTGAGGCCACGGGTCAAACCCGTTAACAAAACGAAATATGAATAAATATTTCTTCGCCTACTGCTTCTCAGCAGATTACTGGCAATAACTCCGAGATTAAACGAAATTGCCTTCAAAAGTTTCTCAAAAATCTATCGTTTGGAGTTGACTTTAAACTGTAAATCTCAGACACTCATGTAAAAAATTGACACACACCACATGACTGGTGTTGATAAGTTCGATCGTAATCCAGACTAAATGGTTGTAATGACCAATTGTGATGTGTATAAATTTTTACATTATTCCCTTTAATTTTAAATCTAAAAAGTTTTATTAATTCGACAAATCTTTTGCATCCGGTCGCCGTAGTCCATTATGTATTGTGTTGGATGCTACTTTATACTGTAGGTCCCATAACATAAGTTGTGTAAGAAACTAGGTAGTAATCCTGACTAAATGGTTGAAATGACCAATTATGTCTGTTATACATATGTCTTATTATTTTTTACTGACACAATCTGTTTTAGACAAGTTTTATATTCTGATATTAGGGAAGTTCTCATTACTGATCACAATAGCCCATCACATAACCCATCAGTTCAGAAAATGCCAAAAAAAAGAAAATTTGATCAAAGTAAACTTATGTGCATAAACTCACTGTGTGGTCTTATTTTTATTATTTTTTATTAATGATTTAATTTATTTTAAAGTTTTTTGTTTGCCTGTGGTGTCACTTCCTTCCGTTTCTGTGCAGTTGAATATTTTTTATTATTTAATTCTTCTCCTAGTAGATATTCTTTCCTGCTTTAAGTAAAGTTTTTTTTTGTTTTTCTTATCCTTACGAAAACCAAGTTAAAAGAAAATATCGAGATGGAAACTTTTATTCTTGTAATTGAATTTTAAGATAAATTTTAAATTATTTTTTTCAGGCAAAGTGTAACTAGGGCACTGCAAAAAAGTAACAGGAGCAAGATGGAGAAAAAGTTATGCTGCTGATGCATTCATTCATGAGTTTGTTATTTAATAAAAAAAAAAAATTCACCAGCAAATTTAAAAAAAATTGAGAAAATCTTTGTGTTGTAACAGCATTAATTAGAGACCATTACCGGAAATTAAAATAATGGCAATAGAATTGTTGAATACAAACAAACATTTTGCGGAAGTTTATTTGCAATGAAATCATTTCAAACATGTCCTGTACGAGTAAAGTCACAAAGTCTGTGCTGCTTATACGGATAATAATAAAAGTTAAGAGTTGAACAAAGCTTTATAGAGAAATGTCTGGAATAAAACGCTTATTTGATTTGAAATCCAGGCGATATAATGTATTAAAGATCTTAGAAACTGTTTATTATTCTGGTTTTAATGGGTTAAAATTTATTTTTTCAAATTCTTCGAATTATTTTCATTTTTTTATTTTTTGTTATAATCTGGTAGGTCATTTCATGAAGAGGTCGATTCGGTCAGTAAAATTTTCGACCACTTTTTCTAATAAATTTATCCATCGTAGTGGCTTGATTATTGGCTTTCAATGCTTCATAAAACAATGACTTAATGTAGTCCCATAAAAACTAATCCCCAAACGTTAAATCGCATACGCAAGAGGAACATCAAAAATTCGACACAAAGAGAGTTGTTCGATTTCAAGTCTTTTATGAGCTGCATTTTATAAAAATACTCAACGGAGTAAGTATCATTTTTTGTCGTAGTCTAGAAACCTACAATATTCTAGCCGGCATTTAAACTCATCACTATTATTCAACTTCTGTGTAATTATGTTCCATTATCACAGACTAATGGTATCTTCTTATAGCAGCGGTTTTTAAGCCGCCTGTGACAAATTTTGTAATAGAACTCAAAGGGTGTTTTATTGCAAATATCTTTAAACATACCGATGCGATTCTTTTAATATGAAAGTCGAGAAAATTTCCTTTTTCGTAGTAATTTCCGATTATAGCATTGAAATCGTGTATGACCATAATATGAACATCCTATCTTTCCCTGGGAGAGCGTACAGTGTGGCTAGAATTTGACTATCGAGGTTGTCTTTTAGTTTCTTCTCTACCACTTCAATTGGAGATCAAGTATTGACAATGGCTATAGACCTTGTTCTGATAACAGCCCATATCATTTCGTTAACAGTACTCCACTTGGTAAATGATATTTTTGCTAACATCATCCCAGCCCAAGTGTAGAAATGTTTCTTTTGTTTGTAGAGCCATTCATTGCGAAGGACATGCAATCTCATGTCTGCTTGATTAATTTCACTAGCCTTTCCAGAGCATTAAGACTTTGACGCTCCTATTACGGAGTGCTACAGTGTATACAATAAATAAATCTCCACAAAAAAAATTATGTTTCAGAAGAACAACGTAACAAATCCAAAGAATTATTAATCAAATAATCGGTTAATAACAAAAATTATTGATATAATAGACTGGCCAGCATGTCCTCTGAATAAAACTCTTTTAAAGAGTTCTGTTTGAAATAAGCTATGAGCCCCTATAAATGTGACATGAATACTATAAACAACGTTTGCAGTTTCCTAAAGAAAAATTTTTATAAAATGAAGAATTATATTCGAAATATTCTAAAGCAACTGAAAGTTTATAAAGGATAGTAATAAAAGGCAACCCAAGACGATTGAGAGGAAAACCAAATAAATGTATAATAATAATTAAAATAATAATAAAAAATAATAATCAATAAATTTCTCACTTTAAAAATTTCCTGACCCCAGGTCAGACAACTCCAACAAAATGAAAAATAAATAAATAGCAAAAATTCTGAGAGTAAATAAAAAATTTCAATGATATGTTTCTCAAAAAATCTGTCATTCAGAGTGATTCGAATCATTCATTAAAATTTACAGTCTTAATTGTTGTTGCATTTACAAAAAAGAAGAAAGAAGAAAGACAAAGACAGCAAGCAAAGCAAACATACAACCTTCTTGTGGGTATTGTGTGTTCGTAAGCGAATCATACTTATTTTGTGATTCTTGTAAATGCTGAGTAACGGAGAGTCGAAGTCAAGAACATCATGCGTATTGTTAAGTATGAGTACCATGAGTACTTTAAACTTTGAATATGAGTAGTATGACTATGATATTAAAACAAGTATGAATGCGTATAAGTATCAGAAATTATGAGCATGATTCGAATCTACTCATCTTTTTTAATTACTCATTGCTGATCTCTGCTACGTACATATGTAGTAGCAGATTTTTGGGTATTATTAGTGAATAACAGACTCCACGTATGATAAACTTTTTGGTAGTTTCTGATATTTGATGTTTTTGCGAATATAGAAAATGAAAATGCTGTGAGTTTTTGGCGTCTCAAGAACAGAAAAAAATAAATAGCACCGCCTGCATATGCTCTGGAGAGTAAGGCATATCCATTAATAGTTTGCCATTTTATTCTATTATTTTTTAAGTTCTTACTCTATGTACAGAGACGTACACTAAAACAGTAACTCAATCCGTTTCATTTTAAAATTTTAACACAAATGCACTTAATTCAGAAAATAACTTTCTGGAGTATTGAATATGTGTCCGACAGTAAAGTTTTATGGACAAAAATTTAAAAAGGACAATCTGAAAAAAACCGGAAAGAAAACGACTTTTATTTAAAATTTTGTATAGATTGCTGCATATACATATAAAAGGTGGAAAATTTAAAAGTTTAAACAAAAACTATTGGCATTTCCGGTTAGAAATGGAATATTACTTCATTCACACGGCTGTCGCCGCTGACCTCACAGTACCACATTCAATTGGACCGAATATCGTGCACATTTTCAAGTGTTTTGGGTCGTATCTCGGCAAAGGCATCTCAAATGCTCAATTTTATCTGGTTTGTCGTCACTTCTTAAACGGCGCCCCATAGAAAATAGTCCAACAGAGTCAAATCGCAGCTTCTTGGTGGCCAATTGACATCACCATTCAATCGATTGACGCAATAAATCGTTTGTAGAATGAGATATGTGGCAAGTTGCACCAAACATCGTTCACAATAATACCACGAAGAGCGAGTACAGAATAATCTGTTAGCATGGTACGATATGTGTCTCTATTGACCGTAAGCTGGTAGCTCCGTGCTCATGTTCAAAGAAATATGGGGCTTAGATGACTCCGCTCCACAAGCCGCACCAAACAGTCACTCGTAATGGGTGCATTGGCTTCTGTAAGACCACGCGTGGGTTTTCTGAGCCCCAATGGAATGGATTTGACGAAAATGAACTTCATCCGAAAATATGATTTTTGTTTTTTGGTAAAATTGACATCATCGTGCAGTTTCTTCTTGGTCCAGTAAGGCCCAACGTTGCTGAAGCGCAAATCGATTCATTACTTTCAGGGGGAATAATATATTTAATTCTGTGGCTGAATAGAATAACATAAGTATTGCAAGATTCGAAATAAGCGATGGTTCAAATTTAAACCGGTAAAAGGCCCACCTGATACAATAATACACTTGCTCACTCATAAAGTAACAGCTCCAGTCCAGAGTTCTTTATACTTTTTATTTACAAACTGCATTTGTTTATGAATGGACTGCCTTAGGCTCTTCTGTTTAGAAGAAGCAAATGAGTATTTAGTTTCACAATTATATATATAATAAACTGCCGGTAAACAATAATCTTTACGCTTTGGACAGGAAAAGGTATATGTTGAGAAATTTTTTCCTGTTATATAAGGTTACAACAAAACCTAATATAATTTTGCTAGTTTTTGAGGTGTAAGTAAAATTTAACGAAAATAATCGAAATATACAATCATGTCCTAAAACATATGTGTGTTGCCCTTAAATATTAACTTATAATACGTTGTTTAATTAATTTAACTTGCATATGTTGTGTAAAATATGTGGTTTCTGTGGTCTGTCTCTAACATGTAATATATGTATGTAATAATTCAGTGCATTGCTTTTTTAATCCAATAATTCTTTTTTGCTTCATAATATTTGCATAAATTTTCGTTAAATCATAATTTGTATGGTATTAAATATTTAAATAGTTTTTAATTAAACAATATACATCTATGACTGTTCAATTTCAATAAATTATATAAAATTGAACAAAATGTTAGAAAACATAAAATAATTAATAATAACGAAAGTCTGGTTGAATTTAAAAATAATTTTGGGTGGTGTGAACACTATACAAAAATATTGTTGGAATTACCAGCATATTATGGTCAATTCGATGGCAATTCAATTTGATTAATTTTTCTATCAATTGTGTCTTCAATATAATCTTCAATGTTGGTTTGTCTGCAGAAATGAATGACTTAACATAGCCCCATAAAAAAATCCGTAGTATGGGATCTCTTCTGTACCAAATAGGTTTTGCAAAAAATCGTATGTTAAGCGCGCTCTATGTTTAGATGTGCTGCCTTGTTGACACCATATATCACTGATGTTTATTTTAGTAATTTCAAGAAATTAAAAAAAATTCTAGGCTCTATAGAGCTTGTCGTTCAGCGTAACTTCATGCTTATTTCGAAGAAGTCCAAGGATACTTAAAGTGTGTAAATCGTAATTCGTTAATGGCTTGAGGATTCGCTAACATTGTCATTTAACAAGACATGAACATAATTGAAGGTTTCATGTCTCGTACTAGCTGTTTTTCTTATAGCCAAATGAACTTATATCCTCACGTAAAATATGCCATGTAGTTGAACGGGATAGGCCAAGAAGTTAGAAAAAAACGAATCAATATTTCTGTGTTTTCTTCAAAACTAGGACAGCAATGCCCATCTCTTGCGAGGTGCAGATATGGCTTATTTGGCTCTCCATTTCTTGTCAGCTTGACGGAGCTATCATATATTGATGTCAAGACTATAGCTTCGTTTATCAAACTTTCTGGCTTGTTTTCCAGCGTGCGGTAGTCGTGCTTTTGATGTGCAACCTTTGCGCTGACCAACTTCTTCCTCTTTCCTGGTTTTGGTAGAACTTCGTCAGTACAGATACTGCGTTCACTTGTGGCGTCACAACGGGCCGCTATGCGTGTTCAAGTAAATGTTTTGAATATCCGACCTAAACCTAAGGACAGCAATATTTACTTCGGTACGCCTAGTTCTCTACGTTGTTGGGCAGTATGGAAATCTTACTTTATCACGTACGTCAAATTGTACCGAAATTATATTTTAAAATTGGTTTGAGTTGAATTTTCGTCATACGAAAGCAATAACGTTTAAAATTTCTTTTTTATCAAAATTAATATTACAGTGAATTTATTGACACATCCTGCTCTATAGATTTCGACAAACAGCATTCTGCTCGACTTGTAAAAAATTTGGTTTTCAATTTGTCAATCAAGTGATTGCTCAGTTTAGCATAAATTAGCAATAGATTCATTGGACTATCTAGAAAGGGTGATAATCTTGGAAGGGAATAACCTTGCGTTAATTTTATCGATAATTCTACGATCAAATTAGTCTTTCTTTAGACTTCTTTCTTGTGATTTCTTCTTCTTCTACTAATACTTGCATTTAACAGCAATTGCGATACTCATCAGTTGGTCCTTTAGCATAGAAAATTTAGAAAATCCCGTGAGGCCACGGGTCAAACCCGTTAACAAAACGAAATATGAATAAATATTTCTTCGCCTACTGCTTCTCAGCAGATTACTGGCAATAACTCCGAGATTAAACGAAATTGCCTTCAAAAGTTTCTCAAAAATCTATCGTTTGGAGTTGACTTTAAACTGTAAATCTCAGACACTCATGTAAAAAATTGACACACACCACATGACTGGTGTTGATAAGTTCGATCGTAATCCAGACTAAATGGTTGTAATGACCAATTCTGTTGTGTATAAATTTTTACATTATTCCCTTTAATTTTAAATCTAAGAATCTATACACCTTTAAATTTAAATTCCTGTAATTTCTAAAAATTTTGGATGCAATCCACTCGTTCTCAGGTTTCAGCCTTATAAAATTCAATTTTTCTTTAGTTCTTTTGTTTCTTTCACTCTGACTTCCATGACTTTTTCCTTATGGTCCCTTATGGTCCCTTATGGTTTCATTCTCCTCAATGCTGAGGCTGCACTGTGCGCCATCTAAAAGGCGTATCTCAGATAATTGGTTCCTGATAGAAAACCTACAATCCACCAATTTTTGCCTTTCTAGATTTGCAAAGCTCTTCTTCTACTAATCTGGCCTGGTGCAGGTCTCTGGCTAGTCATCGAACCGACTCCTACCTATCCGATGTCCTACAAGCATTTTTGAAAGTGCTTATATCTTGGGAATAATGTATTCGATTACATCTTTTTTTACATTTTATATTACAGTACACTTGTATACTTACTAACACATGAACTTAAAAAAAATAATTTTTTATTTTAATTAAATTTATTTTATTTATCTATTATTACTTCTTTATTATACAATTATTTATACAACAGTAGTGAGCGCTTTTGTCAATCGTTGCCTATAGAAAAATTTGTTGCTATTATTGAACTACAGCTAGTGGCGTAGAACGAAGCTTCAATTTATAATTTCTCTGACGTCTTATTCTTCTATCCATAAAGCAGCCTGTATAGAATATACTTATTACATCTGTTTTATCATCTGCTGCTTGTATTTAATATTCAGTTTGTGATTGTAGGGTGCTGTAACATAATAACATGAATTATACTAATACTACTGCCGGTTATCTGCGAAAATAAAACAATAAATTAATATTTGTAGTCGTCGTAGTCTAGTAGGTCGTCTAAAAATGTAATGAAAAATTTCCTCGAAAAAATTTGTCGTTCGGAGTCGACTTCAAACAGTAGTTTCCGCCAATCATGTATAAAAATTAACACACATAACATAAGTGGTGTGAGAGGTTCGGGAGTAATCCTGACTGAAGCCTTGTAATGACTAAATTATGCATGTTTGTTGTAAATTTTTCAATATAGGGTAGTCCAACTGGATTTCCAAATTTGACAGTTGATAACGGCCAATCTGTTAAATTAGTTATCATTTATTCAATCTGTTTTATTTTTAAATCACCTTGGACGGACATGGAGTATGCTCGCTGAATGGGCTCTGCAGAAGTTGGGCAACTGACTCTAAATTTTCATCAGTGTTATAAATGTGGCCTATTTCGAAATGAACGTGGACAACCAAAGTTGTCGAATTTGAGTTCAAAGAGCGTACAATGCATTCTCGAAAAAACGCATTTTGTTGTGGAATAAAGGCTGACGTTGTCGTCGAGTCCTTTTTTTTAACGTCCTTCACAACTTCTTTTGCCTTGAATTTAATGATCTGGAGACCATTGCAAACATGTGATTTCATCAGGACGGCGATAAGTAGCACTTATACCATGTCACATTGAATATTCTGTACGAAGTGAGAGCATACACATCTTACGTGGAGGTGATGTGGTAACTGGTAACTGAGATCGTACAATTTGATTCTGTTAAACTTTTTTTGTGGGGCTTTTTAAGCCCAAACTGCAGCGGTACTCAAAGCCATTCGAATGCAATCCACCTAGAGTATAACATATTATATTTCACTCATAATGATGTCAATAGGTCTCTCAAACGAATAAAAAATGTTAATGATATCTCCTACACTCTTTGTTTTATGAAAATTTAAAGATTGGAAGCGCTTAATGAATGGCCCTGTATTTTTTTGTGAAGTAAAGTTTTGTATTGTTGAGAATACATTTGCAAATTATATTATATCTATTACGAGCCGAGTAACGTAGACCTTACTGGGTGTAATAGATCAGAGGACTCTGATGAGCAATGAACCAACGACCTTAACGTAATAGTCTATCACACTACTCATTAGACTATCAGGGGTCCGAATGCAGGCTTCAACGCAATTTTTAAGTTCTTGATTTATTGTTTTCTTTTAGTCTTTTTAAAACATAATAAAAAATGACCAGAATATTCAACGAAGGCTTTGTGCGACTGTTGTATTTTTCAATTTGCTCATACATACTCATACACACATATGCGTTAATACATTTAACATTTAATTAATTAATTTATTATACATTAGGATAATAAAGTAATTATTCTGTGAATACTTTGGATTAAAATTCAAATTCTTTTAATTTTTATGTCTTCTCACTTTTTACATTTTTTAATTATTATTTATAAATTAATTTTTGTATGGAATTTTTCTGTTATTTCTTAAAAGTTAAAATAATCGTCTGAATTTAATTTTCGAACTGTTCGCTCGTTATGAGTTGCTGTATTCCATTTGCGTTTTTACGTTTCCTAACCGTTAACGACCACGTTGTCTGTAACTCTGATATTAATATTTCATTGAAAACATCCAAACAATATATGATTACGGTTTTATCATTACACTGTTTTATCAACACAAAACGCATAGTATGTGTGTTGTATTCTGCAAAATTTGTTTATTTTTCTCTTATTAAAAATTTTAATTTTTATAGCTGTAGGATAGTTTATATGCTCTCTTCGCTCTTTTCATTCTCTTTACTTCTACACAAAAATTTCAAGAAAGTAAGACCGTAATATGAAATTCACTACTTGTTGTAAAAGTGCATGGCTTTGAAATAATTCCCCCATAAAAAAAAGAAACTCATGGTACTATGAGGAGTTCGCGAGAGAACATAACTTGGATTTAGTAGACATGCAAGATCAACTGTAGAGAATACATATAGAAAAACAGAAAACGGAGAAACGCCTATTTCGGCGTACAAAGAAATAAATAGAGTAACATGAGGGACTTGATACTGGAATTCATTATTCAAACGCTAAAAGCTATTAAGAGAATACCCCAAAATCATTTAAAGTTGATGACGACGTAAGCTTGTCATCCAACAAAAATTAGGTTCAAATTGCACTACATACTTACGTACATAATTGGTCATTACAACCCTTCAGTCAGGATTACAACCTAGCTTCTCACACTACTTACTATGTCGTGTGTGTTAATTTTATACATTAGTGGCGGGACCAATAGTTTATACTCGACGCAGAAACGATTTTTCATATCAAATTTTTCCATATCAAATTTTTTTTACTCAGAGTTTTTGCCAGGAAGTCGTCGAGGAAATATTTTTTTTATATTTCGTTTAGGTGTGGATGTTTGAGCTGGGGTTTAAACCGTGGTTTCATATCTAATAATCCAACGGACTACCTAATAGACTACGGCGATTTCAAATTCTAACTACCCGATCAGAAAATAACAATTAAACATAAACTAATGCTTGCAAAGTTTTTCAAGACCGGAATTGGTGAATTGTGTGCAACAACTTATTGAAACTATATGTTTGAAACAACATACTATGCTGATTAAAAGCTCAGCATACTTTATGTTGTGGATATAAAATCATATCCGCCAACTAAGGGCTATAAGTCCCAAATCCGGAATCGAGCCTATTTTTATATTTCAAGAAATCATCAAAATCATCAAAAATTCCCCAAAAGTAACAAAGCTTCACAATCCACCTCTTCTTCAACGAATCAAAAACAAAGGTACTCTGGATATATTGAACAAAGAGTTTAAAAGTTGATAACCATTATTGCTTAGAGATTGTAGAAGACTTGTGCAAATCACTCGTGCAATTCAATTCCATGTGGCATGAGGTGTTACACAGTATTACCATTCTTTTAAAATCAGTTGACATTGAATTCCAAATTATCCATATCAGACCAAAGGAAATTACTAATTACCTACCTATAGTGCTTCCTATTAACAGTGATAGCCTGGTCAATCACGTACTCAAAGAAATATGAACCGATGAGGCCGTCAGCACACAATCCACAGAAAACTGCGATTAGGACACTTCCTCCGCTGCTCGAAGATCTCATTTGAATCGGTATCGTCCCAAGTATCGTTTAAAATAAGGTTTGATCACGGACCCATTCAACCAGAAATGACCCTCATCGCTGCAGAGGATTTTTCTATGATAATTAAGGTCGGCTTGTAGTCGCTCCAATAAAGTAGGTATTGTGTTGACTTATTAGACGTGAGGTCGCGGTTCAAACAAAAATTTCTCCGGCAACTGCCTCTCAGTAGATTTCTGGCAAAAACTCTGAGAGTAAATACAAAATTGCCATGAAAAGCTTTTTAAAAATCTATCGTTCGAAGTTGACTTTAAATTGTAAGTCACGCCATTCATTTATAAAATTAACACACACGACATAAGCGTGGTGAGAAACTTGGTCGCGATTCTGATGAAAGGTTTGTATATATATGTATGTTATATATGTATTTATGTATATCCGTCCTTGGTGATTTGTCAAAACAGATTGAAAGTGCATATTTGAAGACCGAATAGCAGCACACCGTGTCATGTAATATTACATGCAAATTGATAGAGTAGACTTAAAAAAAGGTACTTAAATTAATATGCTTCCGGCTGCATGCTAGTTTAAAAGAATGCATTCATTAAAGATATGCTAACAATACGGCCATTAAAGTAATGTTTGCATGAATAAGTAGTGTTCTCATTTATAGTCATTGAAAGTGCCATCTAATAGATGGAAAGCTTCTTAATAAGTATTTTGTTACATATGTGTGCCAGCATTTATACAGAGTACATGTATGCTGGTGTTTTATATTCTATGGCTGCCGGGTTATTTAAATTAAACAAATGTTTGGAGGTTTATAAGCATACTTTAATTGAATGGCCACCAAAAGTATTTGTTTTTACTCATAAAATATTTCTACTCCTCTTGTATTTGTGGCCGGTCTGTCATAATATTTTGCATGAATTGTTCACAAACAATTTTAAATTCCCTTGTTAAGCAAATATGGTGGTGGTTTGCATGGTTGTCATTGTCGGTGAAATTCTGTAGGTGTCGTTAGGAGCTTTGTTTATGGCTAAAAGTGGCTTTGCTCGCATAAAGGTTTAAACATTTAGTGATTCTGACGTTTATTACTAATTTAGGCACGTTTTAAACAATTAAAATGACATTTAAACAGCAAAAGTATTAGCGTCAGCACAACATTTATGATAATAACTGCTTTTATTTTAGCTTATAAAGTGTGTGTTATTTAAGCGAATGTAAATTTGCCAAAGCTAAGCATAAAAATAATTAACAAACTTAAGGGAAAATGCTAAAAGGCTGATATTAAAGTGGCTTGAATTAAGCAGCCATTTAATTAAATTAATAACTAAGGCGTTTCTAATTATTGTGATGATAAAAATAGTTTTAAATATTATGAGAATATTACCTTGAAACAGGCGGAGTGCACAATGGTTAAAATTTCCATTAAAACCAGTACATTCAAGAATTACTTTATCCTGTTTGCACAGTGAAAATAACATGCAATATCCAGATGCCAAACCTATCAATTTAGGATTATTTATAATAGCCCCACAACCTATTCAGCAAGCAAATACTTGATTAAAAAACTCTTACCAGGAAAATAAATAAAGTGATAATAATTCATTCAATTCATTAAAAAATTATTTTGTTTTGGTAATTAATGCGTTGAACTTTCAGATATTTGCCTGCCTTCTATCACAACCGAGTGTCAGGAACGTATGTATATGTAACTGTATAGAAGCTTAGCAGAAAGAGACTTCTTGGAACTGATGATATCAATGATATCAGAGGGCAGCTTCGCCGGAGGCGAGAATTTTTTAACTCGTCTGTGGCATACAACGCATTTACCTCCTCCGCTTACCTGGGCATCAGCAACTCTAATACAATGCAAAACATATGACCAATACCCGACATTCAATTCATCGAAAAAGAAACTGCGATTTGAAACCGTTGGACTATTTTCTGTGGGAGGCCGTTAAAGAAATGTCTGACAAACCAGAAGCAATTGAGCATTTGAAGGCCAACATTCGTGATGGCATTGCCGAGATACGACCCAATACACTCAAAAATTGGGCTCGAAAATTCGTCTGATCGCTTGAGATACTGTGAGGCTAGCAGCAGCGGAATGAAATAATATTCCATTTCTAACCGGAACAATTGTATTTAACAACAAAACAATAAATGTGGCAAAATTTCAAACCGTTTTTCGTTTTATAGCAAACTTTTAAATGACCCATCGATTATATTTACTCACATCATGGCACATATTTAATATGTAAAATTCATTCATGATAAGAACAACAACATACATGACAACATTAAAGATTTTTTATTGCATACTTTTCAGAGTTATTATTCTAGTACATGTAATATGATGCGTATGAGTAATATGTTACAAATTCAATTTAAATAGAAAGTAAGCCATAATTTCTAGTGGATTTCTGAACATTTAAAATTTTGCTATATCCTACATCATGGACTATTTTTTCTTAAAATCAGGCAATCTTACCATTCAGACTCATTTTTGAATCATTGCGTTACATTTTTTTGTCTCGGAGATATCGTTGAATGTCGAATGTTATTTTCTGATTTTTTAATATGTTCTTTTATATTTTGTATATACAAACAAGTATATATAATAATATGCAAATAACAAAACCTTACGTAAAAGAATGGGCAAGTAAAGTAAATCAAAACTCAGTTTAGTAATTATATATAATTAAAATAAAATTATATCAACAGAATGTAAACATTTTTCACAAATCCACTGCAATTGAAGGCACAACCTTAAGGTAAAAATTTTCATTCCAATTCGCTTCAATCAATTCTATACTGCACGAGTCGTTCGGCTGATAAATCCAATTTAGTGTTGGCTTTGCTTTTTTGGTGAAATGTTTTAATGTCTTAATCATGCCGACACATCCAGAGTAACATCTGCCTAATATTATGTATAAATCCAATGCTTGATAGACTCAATAGTTTACAGGTCTTTAGAAAAGTTTCTACCATATATTTCCATACATATTAAAATAAGTTATTTGGACATCATATTATTTAATCGTGTTAAAGATGGCGAATTTTGTACCTGAAAATGATGATTTACGGGAAGCATTAATTTTTTGTTTTGTAGGAAAAATGTAAAAATAATGCGCATCGAATTCTTGTCGAGGCATATTATGCGGGATCATGCTCCATCAGAAGCAGCATTCAAAATATGATTTCGATGTGAGAAATAAAGAACTTGGAAGACCAGCAAAAGAGTAAACAATAATGGATGAAGATGGACAATTCGAATCAGAAACTATTGGCAGAAGTGTTAAATGTTGCACAACAAACAATTTTTGACTGTTTCAAAGTTATGCAAAAGATCTAAAAACCTGGAAAATGGATGCCCAACGAATTGAATGGCATATGGATGAAAACCGGAAAGTCACTTATGACTTTTTTCTTCAAAGACACGATAGAAAATCAGTGTTGCTTTGAATCGTTAATGGTGATGAAAAATGCATTTATTTTTAGAATCCTTAACGGAAAAAGCCATGCATTAAAGTGGGACAACCATCAACTTCGACTGCAAAACCAAATCGATTCGGCAGGAAGACAATCCTGTAGTTCTGGTGGGACCAGAAAGGTGTGATGTACCACGGGCTTCTAAAAAGTTGGCTTATTAGACGTAAGCCCACGGCTCTAACTCCGGGTCAGACACCAAAACGAAATATAAAGAAATATTTCTTTGGCGACTTCCTCTCAGCAGATTTCTGCTGAGAGTAAATAAAATTGCTATGAAAAGTTTCTCAAAAACCTGTCGTTCGGAGTCGACTTTAAACTGTAGGTCCCGCCACTCATGTATAAAATTAACAAACACAACATGAGCGGTGTGAGATGCTAGGCCGTAATCCTGACTTAAGGGTTGTAATGGCCAATTATGTATGTATGAATTGATCGTAATACGACCAGACTAAGCCACAAGTCACGACAAGGAAATTTTAAAACATGCGAACAGTATTGGCGTGGAATCTACAAATTTTCTAAAAAATGGAAAAAAATGTGTACGCAGCAATGTAAAATTCTTTGAAGGATGTTTGCTTAACCCTTATCCTGTATTAATGGGTCAAAATTACCCAAACAGTTTTTATTGTTCATTTATTCTTTAAATACTCATCGGGTTTTTTTGAAACTTTTGTATTTTTTTAGTGAATATAATTAAAATTTAAAATATACTTTTTGTAGCTCGTTTCACAAAGCTTATGTAAAAACACTTACGCAATTGGTACTTTTGGGTCAAAATTGTCCAATGCAACAAAATCAATTTACGCATATGAAACGGGCTTCGTAACAATTTTGTGGGCCTTGACAACATCATAACTAGCAACAAAACAAAAAATTATGTGATAATAATGCACAATTCTTATTTGTTGTTTTTGTTTTTTATAACGGTATTACAAACTGCAACAAAACCAAAAGAAGAAAATAAATAGTGTAAATATTTCATTCGTTTATGTTTTTTTGAATTGAATACAAGTGACAAAAACTTTTGCTTATTTTGGAACAATTTAATCAGAAGAGATAAGAACTTTTCTTATGCTATCAGACTCAGGCGATGAAAGCCCCAGGACACATCACGTGAAGATGAAAACGATCTCGTTTCTGAGCCTGCATCTGACTATGACCCCAACTCCTCGTCAGGCGCTAGCATGGACAAACTACGGATGAAGTTTTAATGTATGTAAACAGGTCATAATAAATTTGACTCCTGGCCCAACGCGTTATGTTATTTCAAGAGCTAATAGTATAAAATCTTTTCTTCTGTTATTTATGCCCAGTAATAATATAAAATTAGTTGTTAATATGACTAATATCCAAGGTAACTATAAGTGGTAATGTATTTATTAGAGTAAAGGCTATACAATCGGTTCATTTAGGTCAATCTGTATTTGGAAATAATTGGATTGCTCTAGACGACATAACAATCGAAGCATATTTCGGGCTACTTTTGTTGGCGGGTGTATTTAGATCTAACGGTGAAGTTTTAGAATCTCTATGGGATGACCGCAAAGGTCTTTATTGCCAGAAAAAAATTTTGCAACTAAAAAGCAAACTTGAAAACTGTGCTCACTTCCTCTTCGACAACGGGAACAAAACAAAAATAGGATATCTACCTAAAATAAATCGATCAGTGTTTTTGCTTAGCACGTTCCATCACGACGCAAAAATAAGAGCAAGCTCTAAAAAGTCAGAAATAATTCATTTCTATAATGAAACGAAATCAGGGGTCGATACCTTTAAATCAACTTATAAGAACTTACACATGTAAAGGGAGAACTAATCGATTCCCTCAAGCAATGTTTTACAATATGTTAGATATATCCGCCTATAATGCCTATGTAGTTTTTCTTAAAATTAATCCACACTGGAACGAAAATAAGAAACTGGAAAAAAAGCGACGCATATTCTTGGAAGACTTAGGCGTGCAGCTTATAAGCGGAGAAATATCTCGTAGACCGAACATGCCACAAAGTAGTCCTGCAGTCGTAAAAAGTCTTTAAAAGCATTCTGCTGAAGTTCCGCAAGCAAAAAATTTAAAAAGGGGACGTTTCAACTTTTGTTCAAATCGTTCTAACAGCACCAAATACGGAAATAAATGTTCTGAACGTCAAAAATTTATTTGCAAAAAGCGTTCTGCGACCAATATTGTATGTAATGAATGTAAAACAATAAAACAACTGAATAAATTTTATAATTTTTTGTATTGGGCAAATTTGACCCACTAATGTCATATGCGTTTTATTTTTGAAGTACAGGATAAGGGTTAAAAGCCTTCAAGATTTATTTTGCTGATAAGTGGGTTTAACAAGACGGAACCACATTACATAGGGCGTAAGCTACGATCAATCTACTCAAAGTAAGTCTTGATCAAGTCATATGTTACGTCGATAAATCTGAGGAAATTGAAAACCTAGAGACCAAGAAGAAACCTTGCATGCTCTAACATCAAATAGAAGTTTTAGAACTTATAATGGGTAAATTATAAACATATCGAAAGATACCTTTCTCTGCGAGTCACTACTATACTACCAATGAACGACGTGTATACGGGGTATTATTGTATAGCGAACAGTTTATCTTAGGTGGATCATGTAATAAAATCGATAGCACAGTGTTATTAATTATAGTGTTTGGTTAAATTAAAATAAAAGAAACTAATTTTTTTTTAATACGAATGTAACCGCAAATACTGGGTGAGCCAGCTTTGGTTTAAGTTTAAAACATCGGTTATTTCATATCTGGCAATACTTATGTCATTCTATTCTGTCACAAAATTCAGTATATTAGCTCCACTGAACGTAATGAATTGATTTACGCTTGAACAACGTTGGGATTTATTAGGTCAAAGAGAAACTGCACGATGATGTCGATTTTGCCAAAAAAAAAAAAATAATAATCATATTTCGGATGAAGCTTGTATTCATCTTGGTTGTTACGTTAATTAACAAAATTTCCGTATTTAGGGCTCACATAACCCATATTTGGGTAATGCAACCATTACTGTGGGCGCAGAGGCATCATTGGCTTATATTTCTTAGAAAATGAGGACGGCGTAACAATTACGGTCAATGGAGACACCTATCGCACAATGATAACCGATTTCTTAGTACCCACCCTTCATGGTATTGATGTGAACGATATTTGGTTTCAGCAAAATGGTGTAACTTGCCAAACATCTCATGCCACAAACAATTTATTGTGTCAAACGTTCGATGGCCGAACTTAGCCGAAATGGTGATGTCAATTGGTAGCTAAGAAGCTGCGATTTGACGCTGTTGAACTATACTCTGTGAAGCGCCGTTAAAGAAAAGAGTTATGCCGACAAACCAGGGACAATTGAGCATTTGAAGGCCAATGTTGCCGTACAATCGAAAAAGAGTACGGTAATTGGTCCGCACGAATGAGGTACTCTGTGGGCTGTGGTTGGTGTAAAAATCTAGGTACTAATATAGGTACGATGACCCAAAATAGAATACGTTTGCGATTTATTGAATAAAAGGATTTGAAGCATAGTTAAAAATTTAAACGTCAACCGAAAAATTATAAGCACGGAAAGACTGTATTAAGAATGCTCTTTTAAATATCATTTGAAAAAGTCTTATGCTTAACAATATTTTTTTTAAAATGTCATTTGTTGCAATGTAAACCGATCTTAAGAAATGTATTTCAATAAAACACCACGTTGGGATGTAAGAACCCAATTAATTCACGCATGGCGAGGTAGGGATAATTTGAATGCCTACTCATGAGCAAGTGATCGAAAATGAGGAGGCGAATATTTTATCTTGAACCGCTTGCCAATAAATTCTGCAAACATTTCTTTTCCTTTTATACTCTTGTTAAAGCACAAACAACCGTAGTTGGTCATTACAACACTACAGTCAGGACTATGATCTAGTTTCTCAAGCCACTTATGTTGCGTGTGTTAATTTTGCACAGGTCCTACAGATTAAAGACTATAAATTTTTAACAATCATTTCATGCCAATTTTTTATTTATTCTCTGAGTTTTTGCCAGAAATCTGCTGAGCAAAATTTTTTCATATTCCCTTTTGTTCGAGATGTCTGACCTGGGGTTTGAACCGTAGCTTCAAGTCAAGACACTGCCTACTAGACTACGGCGACTACAAGCAACAGCTCTTTAAATAATTCTCTCCCACTCTCAGTAATGTGGCCATTCCTCTCAGTTTAGCGATTGTTATTATTACATACAAAGTGTAACCAGCTAATTTGAACCAGCTAACTTGAGCTGATTATAATTCAACATACGAGGTAGTATTGTTTTTTATTATTTTTTTTTTTTTGTGTTGGAAAATATTTTTCAGCCTATAAAAACGAATTTTGCTTAAAAAATCCAACGACTGCAAGAATTGTCATCAAAGACAAGGGGATTTAAAACACTCGCTTGGTTTATTGTGGTTTCCTACGTCCGTCTTTATTCTTATGCATTTAAAATTGTAGCCAAAGAAACTTCAGTGGTATTAATGTGTTCATTTTAAGGTCTCTTCTGATTTTATATAGGAGAGAATAAAATCATATTTTATACGACATGACAATAGAAAATAAGTGAATACTTTTGTTTCTATTATTGAAAGCGAGTGTTTAAAAAAATATTTTAGACACGGTCACGTCTTCTATTTTGTGGAGAAGAATTCTATCGCCATAAGCTGTTTAAGCGGCTTAACTTGATAGGACAACGACGACGCTATGGTTTCTTCGTCAAGTTGTTGAACGTAACAAGTTTTTATTCTTATCGCTTGACTCATTGCAAATACTTGTACATAAAAAAGCAAAAAATAAATAGAAAGACAAAAAAAGATGTTGAGTTTAATGCCATTGTCTGTGCCGTGTATAAAACAATCGCAATTGCAAAGTGTCATATATGAAATAAAGCACAAATTGCTGCTGATGAAACTGTGTGCAAACACCATTATATCCACAGAGTCAACGATAATGTTCAGAAAGTTATTATCAATGCGAAATGTGTAGGGCATGATAAGAAATTTGTATGTACCTCAGTTAGTTGACATGAATCTCACTTATATGAGATTCCAACAAAAAGCAGAATCACATGCCACACAGCGTGCGTTTCAACTGATTTACTCAAAGAAATTATTGATGAAAGAATAATTTCACGTAATGATCCAACCAATTGGCCACCAAGCTGATGTGATTTAACTCCATTGGATTATTTCCTTTGGTGTCATGTGAAGTCACTTGTCTAACTGTTTTTTATTGCTTTGTTGCCATTACGTTTTAAATACAAAATCGTTCAATTGTCCACCACGTCTTGAAGCGCATCCAAAATGTCCAATTTTCCACGACTTTGGCGCATAAATCAGATTGAATTTAATCGATGACATGAGTTATGTTAGCTTTGAAGATTCCTATGGCCTGTGCCTCATTCTGATATACCAAAGACTCAAGTAAACCCAAGAAATAAAGTTATAATGGAGTCAAATTGCACGTTTGCGCTGCGAGTTGATCACGCCCACAAATAACTCGTACAGCATGAGCTGTTTGGCACATTGCACTTTCTGGTTAAAACCAGATGTCGTTGGTGTCTAGATAATCTAATTCAAGCCAAAGAAGTTGGTAATCAACGACATTGATGCCCCATGGGCAAAGTCGTTTTCAAGGAAATACATAAACATACACACATAAACCCCTCAGGCAGGATAACGAAATAACTTCACACTCCACTTATGTTGTGTGTGTTAATTTTGTACATGAGTGGAGGAGCATACAGATCAAAGTCGAGTCCGAACAAAATTTTTTGTGCAACCTTTTCATGGTAATTTTAATAACTCTCGGAGTGTATGCCAGAAATCTTCGAGAGGAACCGACAGCACTTACCTTAAAAAAAAATAATCGTTTGATAAACTTTTGACACTGTATAGCCACTTCATTTTTTTCATTAAGTCAGGTACATTTCAAATTTAAAATGTCTAAAGTCCAGATTTGTTTTTAAATTTTCTAACAAGAATTGCGAAACAGTTTACTTTTAAGGCAACTTTTCTTTCAGAGATGCAAAGCTGTTCTGACCAAATCCTTATTAGTTTACTTGCTTTCCATGTTTCCTTTTTATTTCTGCGTAGTCCTTATATCAAATAAGAGAAAATATTTTCTTTACGAACTAACCAAAATTAAAAATACTACACATTGTAATACATTGATTAAGGCTACTGATAAAAATACTAGTATACGAGGGTATAAGTTTTTGCATAAATTTTATGCTTCTGTTTGTTAAAGAAGAATATTGAAAAAACAAAGAAATAAAAACATTTCGAGTAGCAAAACGGAAATGTTTTGACTTGCTTCCAACGACTACAGCTATAAAACAAATACTTTGAGATTTTTATTCTACTCCCTTTTCCTTCAGTGCTGTAACTCTTTCAATGTTAACTTTAGGCCACAACACAGCAGTATATGATTATGTTGCTCTCGATGAGTTGTTTACAATACTTTTTTTCAAAGCTGAACATAAAAACCGAAGCGTAAAGAAAATATTTTGTGGCTACCACCATCAGACACTATCGGATAAATGCAGATTTTTTCACAAAAATTTTAAATAAGATAAGAAAAATCTTTTCTGGTTGTTTTCCCAAAATTGAAACCAATATACTCTGTACAACACTTTACGATTATTTATAGTCTTCAGCATAATAACTTGAATTCTGAACGGTTTTGGTTTTCCATTTTATTTTTTTGCCATTTTTCTTTGGTAAACTTTATATAAACTTCATGTGAAATTGTTATTAAAATTAAATTATCGGAAAATTTAATATGATTGCAACGCATTCTTAACAACAACTGGCATAAAAAATTAGAAGGTTATCTACTTACATAATTGGCCATTATAATGCTTAGGCAGGATAACGACTTAAGTTCTCACACCACCCATGTTTTGTGTGTTAATTTCTTCTCAGCATATTTCTGGCAGAAACTCTGAGAGTAAATAAAATTGCCATGAAAAAATTTCTGAAAAATCTGTCGTTCGGAGTCAACTTTAAGCTGTAAGTCCCGCCACTCATCTATAAAATTAACACACACAACATAAATGGTGTGAGAACCTAGGTTATAATCCTGACTGAAGGGTGTAATGACAAATTATGTATGTATGTTATGTATGTGCAAGCAGACGAGTTTGCGAGGTGGGGTAATTCCACTTTTATGTGACCAGAACCCTTCTGTAGAGGTATAATCAACGAAAAGTATAATGAAGAGACACGAAAACTCTTCGCAAACAAAGTGACTCTGGGGCAATCAATACTTATGTTGGCAAAATATAATAAGACGCGAACTCTTAAGGAATTACCTGAACGAAATAGTTGAAGTTTTGAGAGCGCTCTGTAGACGCAGAATACACTTACACAGGATAGAGATTCTCGCGAGCCCAACATATACATTCAGGGCCGATGGGAATGAATATCGAATTCCAAAGGCAGCATACCATATGCTGGGCATGGAATTGTTATTATTGTTACTGTGTAGCATCCTGAAGTTTGTCGTGGGAAATATGCTTAAAGCAGTCACTATAGCGATTTATTTATTTTTTACACTTTTTTACGAACTCTATTTTAAAGCCAATTATACTAAAATTTTTGCAAGATGATTAACAATATTGAAGCCTTTAAACTACAACCTAGATTTACTATATTTATAGATATTTAGATGAAAGTGATGAATTACCAAAAAAAAAAAAATCCATTTCTCCAACTAGGTGCCTAAACTATGACTGAAATAACTTGTGTGAGATTTTTAAAACAAATTCTCTTTCAGAAGATTGGGATATAGGGATTAAAACAAATTGGGACAATCTTCTGTTGAAAATTTGTTATTATAATTACTCAAACGTAATTATAATTGGGATTAAGAAAAGAGAAAGAAAGAAAGAAGTATTAGTATGTATTTCTAATTTTCTTTTTTGAGTCTGTCAATTTGGTTGAGTGTTGCGTAAGCAAGTGAATTTTAAGTACAACTTTTGATTTCAATTTTCTACTAAAATTAATTCAAAATAATTCACAATATAATTCAAGAGATAATAGTTTAAATAATTATTCAATTTCAAAATTCAGTCATAAAATAAATATAAATTAGGTACAAATTTTAATTGGTACAATAATAAATAAGAAATAACGTTTGCAGCTGATAATTTTTTTTAATTTATAGGTGCTGCACTATTGTGTAATTTAGCATGACATAAAAATCATAAGAATTTTCAATATATAAAATTTATTTAGTTTTTTTAATTGCTTTAATTTCCTATGGAGGTTTGAGGGTTAATTTTTTTGACACTTCAAATGCACTTTTACAAAAACAAAATGTCTGTTGTTTTTGCATTGTTGTATTTGTTGTAGTGATGCTCCTACTTATTATAAATATGCCATGACGGAGATCTTCAAACCACAATTATTCTCTTCATACGCAACGTGTCTTCACACTTTCTGATTCCGATGCCTGCTTTGTCTGGCTTTTTATATCGCTGGGTAAAAAGTCGAAGTAAAATAACTTTGCCTCCGCGAAATCTCTATAGATGTAAACATCTATAGATGTTGTTGTTGCTTGTTTACTTGTTCATATCTTTTATATACTGATGTTGTTGCTATATTTTTGTTTATTCGTCGATCATGTAAACAAGCCCATTGTTTTGTTTTTGCAGCTTTTGTTTATCATTTTAACAACACCATTTCCATTTTCGTAACAATGCTTTTTTTAACGTAGAGGGTATTTACCGGTTTAAATTTGCACCATCGGTTATTTCGAATCATTCTATTCTGTCCCAAATTCAGTATATTATCTCCGCTGAACGAGATGCATGATGATGTCGATTTTGACAAAAAAATTTTTCGGATGAAGCTCATTTTCATATTAGGGGTATGTTAATAAGCAAAATTGCCTTATTAGGAGCTCAGAAAACCCACATTTGGTCATACAAAAGCAACCTCACCCATTACTAGTAACTGTTTGGTGCGGCTAGTGAAGCCGAGGCTTCATTGGCTCATATTTCTTTGAAAATTAGGACAGCACAATCATTACGGCAATGTAGACACCTATCGCACCATGATAGCCGTGAAGCCATTGTCGAGAAACGAACCCATACACTTGAAAAAGTACATGAAAATTAGTGCGATCGAATAAGATATGAATGAAATAACATTCCATTTCTAACCGGAACAATTGTACTTCACAACAAAATAATAAATTAGGCAAAATTTCAAACCAGTTTTGTCTTATTGCATTTTTAAATTTAAACTTTTAAATGACCCACTCTATATATTTTTACAGCTGCTGTAAATCAGTAAGAATTTCAAATCCAAATAAAAGAAAAAAAAATGCAATAACGCTTAAACTGTGGTCATCTATTTGAGAAGAAGTAATTTTCCCTTTAAATTTTATGCTTTAATATTATCTTTTTTAAAATTGAGGAATTTTGTTTGAAAAAAATTACGAAATATCAGATGCTAGATTTTAAAACACTCAAAAATAATTTAAGTTTTTCCCATTGCAGAAGAAATTTTTTTAATAAAAAAAAAACGGAATTAAACCTTTAACACAAATTAATTTAATCACCCACATACCAAACATGTGTTTATAAGTGATTATCGTATCCTTCTTTGTGTTTCTGTACTACTTCCACAAACAACACGGCAAAGATAAACCAATTTCACTGTCAACTTATGTACGAAAGGAAGCCACATTTCTGTAATACAATCCTGAGGGAAACCTTTGGCCATAATCTGTAATTATGTTTGTGCTTGTATTTGCCATTTAGATACACATACACATGTGGAAGGCTAATATAAGCATTAGACAAGATAAGAAAAGTTTTGTTTTGTTTTGTGTCAACCCAAATATGCAGGACTACAACTGAAATTACTTACAATGTGATCAATATTAATACATGTGGGACTGAATATTATTGTAATTTAAATTTTTAATATGAAAATGGAAATATTACCAGGTGTACCGGTAAGAAATGAGCATTTCTTTATTTATTTCTTTTGTGCAATCCGTTTATCCTTTTAGGTTTCTAAAAATAAATCAATTTCTCATCGTCAGTAACAATTCGATGCAACATTGAATTTCTATCGTGTTTTTTAAGCAAAATTTCATAAGCGATTCTACGAACAAAGTCTACGTATAGGCTTTATACACACACTAATTTGGTAATGTGCTTTTCTTTATAGATAAAGTTGAGATACGTACACATGTGAGTTGTTCTATATTCGCTATTTTATACATCGTGGTACACCCATACGATTTTCGAAATAATAAAGGGTCCGCCAAATAACTTTTTTTTTGAAAATGCTTTAAAAAGTTACTCAATATTTTCTCAAATTTCTTTTTTTATTTGAAAGTACAATTCTTCCGGTTAATAATGGAAAATAATTTCATTCAAATTGCTGCCTCGGCTGACCATGCAGTAGCCTACACCAGAAGATGCCGATCTTGGCAAAAAAATCATCTTATCAGATGAAGCTCATTTTGATCTTGCCGGGTATGTAAACAAGCATAATTGTCGCATTTGGGGCACAGAAAATTCGCACGCATACATTGAAAAGCCGACGAAAAGCCGGATTGTACTTTCAAATAAAAAAAGAAATTTGAGAAAATATTCAGTAGTTTTTTTTGAAGCATTTTCAAAAAAAAAGTTATTTGACGGACCCTTTACATGCGTTGCGTTGAAAAGTTCTTCTTTCATTGATGGTTTCCTTTTTTATAGAATCATGGAACAAAAATTATTTACGAATATGTATTATACACACTCGTTTGTGTATTTCATACATTCTTGTTATAAGAAATACATTCAATCAGTAGCTTCCTGCAAGTTAAATGAAGAGTGGCATACAAGAAATCAACGCCTTAGATCTGTGGAAATCAAAACACAAACTGCAGACACCAGCTAGTACTCGAAACTATATAATGTATGGAGATATATTAGAAAAGTGAAGCATCGATTATTACTGCCGACCATAAATTTATGGTTTTGGGAAAAATGTTTCCTTTTCATCAGAAATTTTTAAACGTTGCCTTTCAGTTACCGTCACTCAATTTGTAGTATTAGTGGGGGCTAACAACTTAATAGGATTTCAGTTGCAATAAATAATCGCCGTAGTCTAGTAGGTAGTGTGTTGGCTTATTGGACGAAAAGCCAGGATTGAAATCCCAGGCCAGACATCTAAAAAAAAAAAAAAAACAAAAAATATTTCTTCGGCGACTTCCTCAGCAGATTTTTGGCAAAAACTCTGAGAGTATATAAAATTGCCATGAAAAGTTTCTCAAAAAAAATCTGTCGTTCGGAGTCGACTTTAAACTGTAGGTCCCGCTACTCATGTATAAAATTAACACACAACATATGTGGTGTGAGAAACTAGGTCGTAATTCTGACTGAATGACAAATTGTGTATGTATGTATCAAACCAAAAGACTTACCGTCAATGTCCGTAATCAATTACAAAATGATCTATCAACTGCCACATTTTCGAAGTAATTTCAGTTATTTTTCATGCCCATAGATAAGCTAGGCAAGGTGGCTGAAGCGGTCCCACTGAGGCCAAACATTTGGACCCATTGCGTTACCATAATCAGTTCTACACGGAGATCAAACATTTCCTTGAAGAAACCAACCCGAGTTCAAAATAAATCTTGTAATTGCAGCAATCTTTATATTAGAGAACTCGGTCAAAGGTGTCAGGCCACAAACCTCCGTCTTTGTATGACAAACTTAGGGCTCTGACACATGAGATCAAAAACTGTCTCTTTGTCTTTCGATATGTCTACCAAAAGAACAGTGGCCCTTAAGTATCGTCATTGTGCACTGAATGAATACGTGTCTAGTAGAGTCTAGCAATACTGCACGTACCCTACTGCTGTTAACGAGATTGAGCTCCCCTGTCAAAGGAGTACACAATATCAGCATTGATAATGGTGGTTCCATTACAATTCTGATAATTGAAATTGAAAATGTCGAAGATTGACTGTAGATCGGATGTGAGTGGGTCACTCATATTAAAAATTTTAATAAGTTATCGCCAAAGTTCCGATCAGAAACTTCTTCAAAATGACTTAAATTCGTTTCATTTATGGTGTAATTTAATCTAATGCAGCTTAATCTCAAAAATGTAAATACATCAGATTTGTAAGACTGAATCCGATTCCTGCAAACTATGCTTTTTATGGATACGAGCTTGAGCTTGTAGATAACTTCCTGGATCTAGGAGTTCTACTTGATCCCAAACTAAATATTATTCCGCATATAACACATAACAAAAGAATTTAACGATCCTTATGTTACTAAATCGCTCTACACATCTCTTGTAAGGCCTATATTCGAGTATGGTTCCATAATATGGGATCCTCTATACAAAAAATATTCTAACGTCATCGAATCTGTACAAAAGCAATTGCTGATGTTTTGTCTCCGAGGAGTGAATTTTAATCCCACAAGTTTACCTTCTTATTCTGCCAGACTAGCATTAATTAAACTTCCGACATTTAAAAGCCGCAGAACTATGTTAAAAATCTCGTTCATATTCAATGTAATTACTGGTGATATAGGCTCCAGTTTTTTAATCCATAATATCACGTTTAATGTTCCTCAACGTCCGTCACGTCATTTTTCCCCATTATCAATACAATTTTTTAGATCCAACTACGCTCGTGCTGATCCAATAAGGAGAACGTGTATAGAATTTAATAAATTGTATATGCAAATAGATTTTTCTTCATAAAATAATGTTATAAAAAATAATGTAATTATATATTTAAATTCACAGTTTTTTAAAATTTATATTTTGTAACTTTACTAAATTGCCTGCAAGGAATATTTCCATAGGCAAATAAAATAAATAAATAAATAAATAAAAAATATTTGTCCTCATTCTCCAAAGGCCTCTCGGCCTACCATTGAAAGAATATGAGTGGCCAATATTGCTGTTATCTGTAAAAGAGTAGACCTGGTTAGAAATTAGGGAAACAAGATGTGAATGAAAATATGAAATGGATTTGGGAATAAGAGAATCGTGCAATACCCATAAGTTTAACCTTATCTGATGGGATCTCATATATAACAACCCGTATACGTAAATAAGGCTACTGTATGGCCAGCCGATGCAGCCATTTGAATGAAATTATTTTCCATTATTAAACGGAAGGATTGTACTTTCAAAAAAAAAGAAATTTGAGAAAATATTCAGTAGTTTTTTTTTGAAGCATTTTCAAAAAAAAAGTTATTTGGCTGACCCTTTACATGCGTTGCGTTGAAAAGTTCATCTTTCATTGATGGTTTCCTTTTTTATAGAATCATGGAACAAAACTTATTTACGAATATGTATTATACACACTCGTTTGTGTATTTCATACATTCTTGTTATAAGAAATACATTCAATCAGTAGCTTCCTGCAAGTTAAATGAAGAGTGGCATACAAGAAATCAACGCCTTAAATCTGTGGAAATCAAAACACAAACTGCAGACACCAGCTAGTACTCGAAACTATATAATGTATGGAGATATATTAGAAAAGTGAAGCATCGATTATTACTGCCGACCATAAATTTATGGTTTTGGGAAAAATGTTTCCTTTTCATCAGAAATTTTGAAACGTTGCCTTTCAGTTACCATCACTCAATTTGTAGTATTAGTGGGGGCTAACAACTTAATAGGATTTCAGTTGCAATAAATAATCGCCGTAGTCTAGTAGGTAGTGTGTTGGCTTATTGGACGAAAAGCCAGGGTTGAAATCCCAGGCCAGACATTAAAAAAAAAAAAAAATACAAAAAATATTTCTTCGGCGACTTCCTCAGCACATTTTTGGCAAAAACTCTGAGAGTATATAAAATTGCCATGAAAAGTTTCTCAAAAGAAACTGTAGGTCCCATCACTCATGTATGAAATTAACGCACACAACATAAGTGGTGTGAGAATCTAGGTCGTAATCCTGGCTGAAGGGTTGTAATGACCAATTATGTATGTATACATGTATGTATGTATGTACGTATGTATTAAGAATGGAGCCCAAAATATAGATTCAGTGACGATGAGGATAAACATGTAATGATCAATGCTTCTTAGAAGAAAACATGTGAGTGCTTAGTACGTGTTATGCTGGGAATAGTTGTTGTTAACAGCGAGCAGCAGCTGTTTTCAATACACCCTGAATATATTATGTGCCATATAAATATCGAACGATATGCTTCCAGATTCATGTGATGATGATGAAGCACAACTTAAACTAAGTACATACTACTCTTAACACAAGGTGCTGAAATGAAGTTTACTCTCACCAAAACGGCAGTTTACGTATGCCTGTAATGCTGTTTTATAGTTTTGAAAAGCAATTAATAGAGGAATTAAAACTTTTATATTGAAATAAATTATTTTCCCGTTCAAAGCACTGACAATCATTATGAATTTAATGATGGATTTATTTCACAGTTAAAACTGTCCTATAAAAAGCATTAGAAATAACTGCAGTAATAAAAACGTTTTTTAATTTAATTATTATTGAAACTCATTTACAAAAAAAAAAAAAAAAATTAAAACAAATAAACAGACTTTAATTATTATTTAAAACTGTTGTTGTTTGATTTTAATCGCTTTAATTAAATGAAAGACTGGGAGCACAGCATTTAGTTTACAATGCTATCTAAATGAGTTCTTAAATAATAATAAAAATTGAAAAAATGGAACATTTAATGATAATTATGGTATATTTTTGTTTTAATTACATTTAAATATACTATACATAGTATTAAAAACTAAACAAAGTTAATACATTAACATTTATTTATACCGTACTGTGACATTTACAGTGGATATATATAAAGTATGTATATACGAGGAGTGATAAAAAAATAACCGTTATTTTCAATTTTTTCAAAAAGTATTTATTTATTTATCAATAACCATCTTGTCTCCTTCAAAGCAACCAACCTCAGATATAATACACTTATGCCAGCGTTTTTTCCAATCCTCGAAACACTTCTGAAACGCGCTTTTTGATATCGCTCATAGCTCCTGTTTCGATTTGTCTTGTATCTCCTCAATCGTAACAAAAACGCTTTCTTCAGTTTTGGGGAGAGGAAAAGGTCAACGGGGCCAAGTCCGTTGAATACGGTGGTTGAGTCATTATTACAGGTGTTTTTTTTTTTTTTTTGCCAAAAACACACGCACAAGCATCGATGTGTGAGCTGGTGCGTTATCATTGTGCAAAATCCATGATTGGTTTTTTGCTTCGCGCAATCGGTGCATAACTTCAAGGTAGTATTCCTTATTGACCGTACGACCTTGTGGCAAGATTTCATGATGCACCATGCCATTGCGAAGAAAACAGTGAGCAAAACCTTCACATTTGACAAAAATATACGTGGTTTTTTCGGTCTTGGCTCTTCTGGACGCTTCCATTGGGATGATTCGGCTTTAGTTTCAATGTCATAGCCATACACCCATGATTCGTCACCATTTATGACCTTTTTGAGCAAATCTGGATCGTCGTTGAACGTCGTCAACATCTCCTAAGCGATGTCCATGCGACGTTTTTTTTGCTCAAAATTTAGCAATTTTCAAACAATCGTCGCTGCCGCACGTTTCATGCCTAAGACATTCGTAAAAATTGATTGGCATGAGCCGAACGATAGAGATGATAAGATATTAAGAAGGATTTGAAGGAACTGAAAAATGCGTCGGTTCCAGCCAACATTACATTGAATGTTCATGCTCAGAATTGACTCTTTATTATTTACACCACCCATAGATTAAGATGATGCAATATTACTGCTGCGCTTATATTTCAATAAACAACACTGATATAGATTGTTTAAACCTCAAACATTTTTTCCTAAAAATGATACAAAATTTCTCCATTTTTGGAAAAAAATTAATGAATGATGATGATTCAACTATTATACAAAATCATTTTCTTCACTGCTTCAATCTTTTCATCGGTTGTTGACGTGCTTGGGCGACCAGGACGAGCATCGTCATTGACATCTTCTCGGCCTTCCTTAAACCGGTTATACCACAATTGACCTTGTGTTCTGCTCATAGTAGACTCGCCAAACGCCACAGTCAACATTTCTAATGTCATTGCACATTTAATTTAATTTTTTACACAAAACTTAATACAGTTTCTTTGATCCATTTTTTCGAATAGTAAAAAATCGAAGAGCACACCAAAACACGACAACCTTTTTATCTGTCAAAAACAAACTGACAATCTAAAATTGCTGATATTGTCAACATATATAACAGACATGTATTAACACAAAAAATGCGAAAATCGAACATACATAACCGACGAAAATTGAAAATAACGGTTATTTTTTGATCGCACCTCATATAGTATTCCGTAACTATTCGATATATGCATAACGTTTCTAAGCAAGCCACGCTTATAAATGCGAAAAATTTTACTCCGTACTCTAAATTTACTTAAAAACATTCGTTTATATGCAGACTCTTTGTGACAACTTTCTTTTCGAAACTAGTCCTATTCACTAGCTTACGCGTTTGTGTAAATAAACGATTCTAGATTTCAAATTGTGGGAATATGTTAAGTCAATGCTTTTTGTTGATAAAATAGCAAATATTGGAAAACCTATATATTGTTATGTTTTTACCTTTTTAAAAATGTTTAAATATGAGTTCGTTAATTGCAACCAAAGTAAAAACAAATGCGTCTTTAGTTTTTCTTAACTCTCTTTATTATTTACACTACTTTTGTGTGCCACCGTATAGGACTTAACGATACAACAATAATAATCTGCTTATTCACTTATTAGTTCACACAAGTATTCACTGGATCTTTAGAGCCACGACTTATTTTATTCACACGCAACTTCACACAAGGCTGACTGAATTAACTCCGACTGCTGCTTGTTTTGTCCAGCCCTTTTTATAGTCCGCACACACGCGTATCAATCAGTATGATGAACGTTCTCGATGTGGAAGGTTCTCGTTCGTGCCTTCTCGAGAACTCTGTTGCTAGTACATTGTTGTTTGTGTACTTGCTTATGTTATGTACCATCCGCAACCAGGTTCGTTACATATTTGTCGTAGCTGGTTTACTTCATTTCATGTTGTTGTTGCTACCTGGTTCGTTGTAGACATGTGTGTGTGTGCAGCTTTAGATAATCAGCACGTTCATTGTATTTTTAGTGTAGTGTGTATTTGTATTGTGTGGCTTTTGTTTATCGTTTTTATTGTTAAACGATATTAGGTCGTTTCGCTTTGCGAATAGGCTCATTATCCCCTTTCCCATATTTTGCCAATCGCTCTATGTGTACGACCTTCATTTTTGCTCGGGGGCTGTTAGCTTTCTGTATCCTGTACACGACATCGTTTAACCGTTTAATTACTTCATACGGTTTATCCCAGCTACTTTGCGACTTGGGGAATAATCCTTTCTTCCGCGTTGGGTTATAGAATAGTACCAGTTGTCCTTCATGGAAACACTCCGTGTTTGCTGCACGATCATACCTGGCTTTCATTCCATTACTGACCATAACTCTAAACACCAAAGGTGCGCCCGAGTTATACTGTTGCAGCTGACCTTGACTTCTTTTTACTGGACCTGTGTACAGTTTGCTATCCAATCCGCCACTGCTTGCTGACATCCAACCCAGTAGAAACGTCGTTTTAGCCTTTCCAACGTCTTTGTCACTCCTAGATGTCCTCCGCCAGCTCCATTATGGGACTCCTTTAGCACTTCTTTCGTCTTGGAGGAAGGCACTACTAATATGTTGTATAAAGTCTTGCTATCAGCGCTTTCCCAACGTCGATATAAACATCCGTTTATCAATCGTAAACTGTCCCATAGTGCCCAATATGCTTTTGTTAGAGGACCTTCTGCGGATATCTCATTGCCGGTAGGTCGTTTGTCCTCTTCCTTAGCTGCTATTATCTTCGCCAGTATTGGGTCACTCTTTTGTGCTTCGGACCAGTCTTCATCGGCTTCGATCTGCATTCGCCGGACACTAACGGTGGATTCTTTCTTCTCAGCCTTTACATAATTATGCTCCAAATTATGTGATCGTCTTGAGAGAGCATTCGCTTTTCCATGTTTTATTCTTCTTTGTTTTGTCAATGGCGATAATTCGGAATCAGCTCTGATCTTGCATCCTCTTCTAACTTTTTTAACTTCATTGTTTTCTGCAGCCGTGTAAGTGTCCGGGAACTTTTCGCTTTTCATATTATTTTCGGTATTTTTGACACAGGATGTTCATCGATATTCTCAAGCTTTCCGCGCCGTCTCTTGGTACTACTCGTTTCAACGTACTGTTCATCAGAAGCCTTAGGCGTAGCAATGGCACGTCGTCTTGTTGGTGAGACCAGTCTTGATCTTTTACGTGGCGCTTTACAGTTTCTTTGGAAATGGCCACCCTTGCCACAGTTGAAGCATTTAGGTTTACCCTTTTATCCGTTTTCTCTCAAAACTTGCTTCACCATCTCTTTAAGTTTGTTTAACAAGCATTCTTCATCGTCCACGACTTCCATTTTTCGCACTTTACTGACTTGTGGTCTAGGAATCGTGCGAGCGGTCTCCTGGGCTAGTGTGAAGGCCACGATCTCTGCAAAAGTTGTCTTCTGTGTAGAACATACCGCCGGTTTAATGTCAGGATCGCGTATGTATTAGTATTCAAAGTTTTTAAATATCTAAAGTATTGATAGTTTTATTAATTTCAATTGCATTTTTTGTCATCTAAAATAACCGTAAAAAGATCAGTGGGCTCAACCGGGATTTGAACCGGGGACCTTTCGCACCCAAAGCGAGAATCATACCCCTAGACCATTGAGCCGTCTACAGCACTTTTTGTGTAAACTTGTTCTTATTCTAATTATTGAGATCCATTTATATACCAGCTTATTTAGATGTTAAACATGTTTTTCTGAGGCTTAAATATTTCCGACTTTTTTTGGTCTGAGAGTGTGAGTATTTTAGTCTGATATCCTAGCTCAGTAAAAACCTGCGTGCGAAAAGAAACAACAGTAACTGGTAGTTTAACATGCTAACAATACTTTGCCGCAAGACAATTGGCATGTAACAAAAGACTCTATTATCCCTCAGTAGAGATGATGAAAAACTAAAAATAAACTTGAAAAATGATTCAAATATATTGATAAAGAAGAAACAAGAAAGCACTGTGGAAGATCTGATGGAAACAAAATTTATGCATCTGCATCGAAACAAATGAATGCAAACAAAGACATGTAAACTGAATAAATGATTGACGGCAGGACTGAACGAAAGAATGTATAAAAGAGTGATTGTGTTTGTTTAGTCGTTTTTCAGATTTTTTTACCTTTTATATCATGAAAGGAAATGTTAGGTGTCCTTGACTTTCTGTCATTTCAGTCAACAACTGCATAAAGCTACAGTGTTGTTTACCTGGTTGTTTGTTCCTTCATCGCCTTAATGATTTATCGCAGTATTTTCTAGTTTGTAGAAGCCTTTTACTCAAATGGGAATTAAAATAAAATTTCATTTTCTGCACTTCGTGAGTTCTTTATTTAACACATTCGACCAAATGTGTCCACAATCGGCAGAATTCTGTGCAAATTTCAGCGAACCGGACCTGTAGGAACTGTAAACACGCCTGTGCAGTTCGTTCTGTGAAAAAGACTGCTGTTGTTTGCGATAGTGTAGCAGAAGAACCTTCAACCTCCATTTGTTGTCGTGTCCAAGAATTTGAAACAAAGATTTGAATTGACACGCATATAAAGTTCAATTGATATAAAAACTGTTCCCTACTGACCATTTCAAGCGTCGTCAGTATGCCAAATGATTGGTTGAATAGGCAGAAGTGAATGGTGACTTAAAAAAAAAGTATTCAGCAACGAGTCGTACTCAGAGGATTCATCACCAAGCAGAATTGCCACATTTAGGCAAACGAAAATAATCGTTTGACTTTTTAGTGCGTTTTACGCGCTGGCCGTGTCATCGGGCGGATTTTTTTCGAAAATGAGAACATGATAATGATCTTCTATGATCGCTATGATAACCAGCTTCTTGTAGCCAGAAATTGAGGATATAGACCTGGATGGTATGTCGTTCCAACTTGATGGTGCCGCTTGCCACATAGCCACGACGCAATGCCTTTTTTGTTCGAGGAATTTAATGGTCGTGTTATGTCATGTCGTGGCGGTATTAATTGGCCATGATTTGGCATCATTGGGAATGTTTAATAAGTCAAGAACATTTCAAGAGCTAAAGGATTTTGCATAATTATGTCTCATTACCACCCAGCCTACTGTTAATTAATATATCGTCCTTGTTTATTGGAAGTATCATTATTGAGTCCATTTGTAAAACTATCATCTCTTTGGAAGGGAGAAAGTGAAAACTCTTGGAATAAGTTAATTACCAGCATGTATGCAATTTTTCTTTCTTTATGTTGACAACACGAACTTGTTAGACAATGAACATAACCTCAGACGAAAGTTTATTATGAGCAGAGTTGAAATTATTTGAAAAATTTTTTGAACGGAGTTTACTTCTCGAAATAATTTTGAGTTCTTTTTTCTGTAGCCGTTTCGTAGACAAGCTGTTAGGCCCATTGTGATAAGATAATTCAATATATAACCCAGAAATTAAACACCTCCTAGAGGAACCTATCTCAACTGCAATATAAATCTTGCTATTGCGCTAAACCTTCTTTATAAGAGTTGAGACAAAACTTTTATAGCAAATAAAGGGCATTTTGTGCAGAAGTCGATTAAGGGAATCGACCTGCTTTACAAGAGGACAGCGCAATAGTGCTGATATGCGATTTAGAAAAATAAAACAGTCAGTTCTTTTATATCCCAATCAATGTTGAAAAGATTCTCTTACAGCCTCTCTACAAAATGGTCGGAGATGCTCTTTTTAATATTTAAATGTGGTTTAATGTACACAGTTGGTCATTACAACATCAGTCTTACAATCTAGCTTCTCATACCACAGTTTTAAGTCAACTCCGAACGACAGATTTTCGAAAAACTTTGCATAGCAATTTTATTTTTTACACTCAGAGTTTTTGCCAGAAATCTGCTGACAAATGTAGCGTGGGAAATATTTTTTCGTATTTCTTTTAGTTGGAGATGTCTGACCAGGGTTTATAACCAAGGCCTAATGTCTAATAAGCCAACACACTACCTATTAGACTACAATGACTTCAGTTCAGTTCAGTTCAGTTCCTAAAACAGCACTCTGTAGTTCAGGTCTCGACGTAACTAAGCTGGAACATTTTAATTAAAGAAAATATTTGAGAATTGCTAAGAAATATTTCATTGCCTGAAATACAATTTAAATCGCGTGTTCTATTTTGGTCATAGGAAGGATGAGGGTGCGGAATGATATGCTTTCAGAAGATTGTGGTTAAATACATACTAAAGCAGATCGTTCAAATTAAAAGGCGAAAAAGCACATCAGAAGATTCAAAAAAAGCTTTTACTTTTTGTAATTCATCCCACATCGTCATTCTGTCAAATCTGATTAATTACTTGTCTTGCAGCTACTTTGAAAATTCATTATCTTGTCCCACTGAATGGTAATATTGGTTTCTCCCAAAGTGCCCTATTCACATGCACTGACTGCATTACGTGCGGCTAAGAAATGTCGATTTTTTTTGCCCTCAAAATGACATTTTTTGTGTTCTGCTCTAAACATGTGACATGGAATACGAGTTTAGTTTTCTTTTTTTTAGAACACAGCAGGAAGGGTGAAAACGTTACACTGCTGAACTTATTTATTTAAATTTTTTGTTTTAAGTTTTCAGAAAAGAAAACCCTATTACTATGTTTTATTCCTTTATTTTATTTTTACATCCTTCTTTTATACGCTTTTTTGGATACATTTCTTACACAAAACCTTACAAATCAATGTGTATGCCATAGTTTATATATTTTACATCACAATAATAATTGTGGAGAAAAAAATGTATTGTATTTTCTACACCTTTTGTTTGTATTAATTAAAGCCTGTAATTCGTATCGGTATACAGTGAACAGCAAAAGTCTGGGTAGCATAGCAAATTTTTAGCAATTTTAAGAATTTTAAGCAATAATATGTAAAAATTGTTGCTATTTTTTATATTCACTTTATTCATTTCTTTCTATTTTATTGTAAAACAAAAAATGTTTAATGTTCTTCACAAGCCGACAGAAAAATTTGGAAAAGTTTCTGGTGATATCCCTGAAAAGAATTCTTAGTAGGATCTCCCTTCATTTAACCCATTTGGAATTTAATGTATCAGATTGTTGAATTTGAATTTGTTCTTTCGAATGTTTATTTTATTTTTATTTATTTATTAATTGCAATACAATTACAAATTATATTTAATATAAACCAGCTGAGAAAGTTTGACCATATTCTCAGTGTACTGTCACAGACCAGAGTCTCTGGTGGGAATCGATTCCACGACCATCACGCTAATAGTCTATCACACTACCCACTAGACTACCACGGCACCCTAGAATGTTTAAATACTCTCTCTTATACATTATTTCCTCAATAAATTCCAGTCTCGGAAAACGTCTTAGCAATCAAAGGTGGAAAATTCACCATCGTAGCATTTGATACCTGACCAAGCACCTGGTGCATATTTTGGGCAGACTGCGTCGATCAAGATTTCTTGGAGACCATCACACTAGCACTATGATCGATGATTACCTACTTCTTTTGGCCAGAAATTACCTGAACATCAACGAAATGTGATTTCAACAGGACAGCGCAATGTGCTACACAGCTCACATGCAACATTTGATATTCTGCATGAGCGTTTTTTCCGGCATGGTCATCTTACGTGGTGGTAATGTGAACTGGTCACCGAGATGGTGTGATTTAATACTGTTAGACTTTTCCCTGGAATCAAGCGAAGGATCACTCGTGCCAACAAGTGCTACTCAATAGGCAATTGAGTGGCAGAGACCGCTCTCGTACGACAAAACTAATACTCTACAAGGCGTTCATCCTCCCCGTGCTTCTTTAAGACGCAGAAAAATGCACCCTATTAATCACTAATACTACAGCCTTGAGAGTGTTCGAGAGAAAAGTCCTACGTAAGTCCAGTGCGAGTTGGCGATGATTTCCGCATCCGATCCAACAGTGAGTTGTATGAGCTCTTTAACGACATGGACGTTGTGCAGCGTATTAACATCCAGCGGCTGCGTTGGCTAGGCCATGTCGTTCGAATGGAGAATGATGCTCCGGGGAGAAGAGTATTTTATGCGGAGGTCTGCGGAAATCGGCGAAGAGGACGACCTTTTATGCGTTGGAAGGACCAAATCGAGGAAGCCCTGTCAATTATTGGTGTAACCAACTGGCGTAGGCGCGCAGGATGTATTGCGGCAGGCCCAAAATCCGTTAATCAGGTTGCTGATGGCCGATTAAGTAAGTAAGTAAGTAAGTAGACTTTTTCCTGTGGGGTTTTCTTGAGTTTTAGATGTTTGCCACAAAGGCCTTAATATACGGCAGTACAACTAAAGCTCAATCTTATTTTCTTAACATCTTTAAGCATTTCCTATCTTTAGATTTAAATAAAACAAAATTTCAAAATTCCACTATGTGTGGAACCTTGGCTGAATTTAATCGCTGGTATGGGTTACGTTAACTTTGATGACCGCTGTGATTTATGGCTTATTTGCATACACCTGCGACTTAAGAAAATCTTACAAGAAAAAGTGTAACTGGATCGATTCGCTAGTTGGCAATATCCAATGTGCCATGGGCTATGTGGCTTGGAATCATATGTCGTTGATGCTCAGACCATCCAGTTCAGGCCATCGACCTATAGTGCTCGCCGTTGACAGTGATGGCCTGTCAAAGAGATATCGAACGATTATGCCGCTAGCATGCATTGGACGATCTTGGACCTCATGTGAATTTGTATCGTCTCAAATTTGATCATTTTGATCTAGAAATGGGTCTTATCGCTGAAGATGTTTTCCAATGAATATTACAGTCACCTGCAGAATTCAGCAGAGCCTGTTTGGCGAACACATGTAGTTGTATATCGTCGTACATGGTGAATTTTTACAAACAATCTGAATTAAATACCGCTAATTTGACAGATGTAGCTTCAGTGTGAAGATCATAACTGATCAAAGCTCAGATGTCCTCTTAATTTGCTTATATTCGATTTAAGTGCGGGAAGAGAATTAATTTTGCTTTCAAGTTTAGACTGTCAATGTACAAATATTGTAAATGATATAAAAGTGTGCTTATGTTTGCATCGATATATACAACAATAGATTTTCGTCTTTTATTAAAATGAATTTATTTTAAAAATAATGCCAATCATACAAGTGCTCAATGTATTGAGGAATTCAATAATATTATGACGTTAAGAAATCAGATAGGAGCCATAGCAACAGTAAAGGTACTGTAAATTCACACACACTCTATCATATTATATAGTATAGTATCTGTTGTCACACATGTATTAGTATTTTATTCTCTTGTCTACCAAATTTGGTGTTGTTTTTGGTTTAAATCATAATGCCCTAAAATCAGGGAATATAAAAATTTATTTACAATCATATGAATGTGGATCTTCTACTATCTCTTTTTCATACACACAAAAATACATACATATATGTAAAATCAGTGCTCTAGATGGAAAATATTTCATGGTATTAATATTCTCATTTGTGTGTCAGGGACAGCACTATGCTGGTCTGACAACAGAGACTCTGGTTTGTTAGATTTCTTTAAGCATAATATTACATTGTTAAAAATAATGATAACAAACATACTCTCACTTTCCTCTGTTTCTATAGTTTTCTTTGGGTTTATTTAATTTGTTTGTATATAAGGTTGAAGTCGCCATAGTCTAGTTTTTGAGTAGTTAGTGAGTTGGCTTATTAGACGGAAACCACGGTTAAAACCCCAGGCCCAACATCTCCAACAAAACGGCGACTTCCTCTCAGCAGATTTCTGGCAAAAACTCTGCGGGTAAAATAAAATTGCCCTCAAAAATTTATCAAAAATCTGTCGTTCGGAGTGGACTTTAAAATGTAGGTTCCGCCAACATAAGTGGTGTGAGAAGCTACGTTAAATTAATCATACAGAGAAAAATAAAAACGTTTCCAATATTTAGTTGGACAGCAGTTTTCGCGAATAACATTCTTAAGTTACTTTGGCACAGGTTCAGCAAACTTTTTTTGCATATTGGTAGCTTAATTCATTGCGTTCATTCCAAAGGGCCTTTTCACTTCACCTTCGTTCGAAAAACTTTGCTTTTGTATTTAAATTTCCCGCTTTCTCCACAAATTTTAACAGCGATCAAACCTTATGATTGCGGTCCAGTTTTAATAACGCGGAGACAATTGTTCATCACAGCAATTTCTGAAGTACTCAAGCTGTTTATTCAAGACCTACTGTGGTACTTATCAAAGAAAATCAAGAAATTTTATCCCCAAAGCAACAATGAGCCGACTGCAATCGAATCTTTTTATTTCTGTTTTAAATGGATTTTTTCATGTGCTGTTGCCATTAAAAATATTCCACGTATTGCTTTAATATCGTAGCTTGTGGTAAAATGTTTGCAACCACATCTCACGGTTTTAGGACATTTTAAGCAGACATCTCACAAAAAAAAACCGACGAAATGTGAAAAAATATTTTTTTGGAGACTTTTTTCAGTAGATTCTGGCAAAAACTCTGGAAGTGAAAAAACTTGACATGAAAAGTTCCCAAAAATCTGTCGTTCCGAGTCGACTTTGAACTATAGATCCCGCTACTCATGAATAAAATTAACACACAACATAAGTAGTGTGAGAATCTTGGTCGTAATTTCGTAAGAATTTCGTTTTACAAACAACCAAAAAAATGTACTCTTAAAATGACGTTACATATTATTGTGTACATATATATACGCATTTACTTGCCTTTTTCAAATTTCCTTTACAACTGCTATACATCGTATACAGTTGGAAAACAAATTTACATTTTAAATGCATTTAAACGCTGGCACGTATGCATTGATATTGAAAATAAATTATTCTGCGTTGCCAAGACACATTTTCCCTTGAGAAGTTTTTAGCCGAGTACAAATGCAACTTTATTATTTGCCGAAACCAAAGACAAAAAGGCACAATCTATATATGATGCAATGAAAGACTGACTGAGAATTAAAATTTTATCACATTTTTTAATCGAACAAATTCCTGGAATCTTTCCATTTTCATGATAGATTAAAAGCAAACGTTCATTTATGTTCTTCTATCTTGGAATGTAAAGTGAAAAATAAATATTTGGTCGGGGCAACAGTAACATTCTCGTTTTACGCAATGACATAAAGTTCATCGGGGTATCAATTCAACATTTTTGTTGAAATTAAAGAAAACGTTAATTGGATGTTTGTAGAATGTATGAGCAGCGTTTATTTGAATATTTACAGTGGCGTAAACATATAACTCATGAATTTCTCTCGTATACGGAGTAAACCGATCACAATTCCTTTCCTACATGACAACATTACATCTTTCGCTTGTGGAGTATCGCTTAAATTACTGAATAAACTTTACCACAACATATTCGTATTCATATTCGCCGTGGTCTCGTAGGTAGTGTGTTGGCTTATTAGACGTAAAGCCCGGGTGCGTATACCAGGTCAGACATCAAAACGAAATATGAAAAAAAAAATATTTCTTCGGCGACTTCCTCTCAGCAGATTTCTATCAAAAACTCTGAGAGTAAATAAACCTACCATGAAAAAGTTTTTCAAAAATCTGTCGTTCGAAATCGACGTTAAAATGTAGGTCCCGCCACTCACGTATAAAAATTAACGCACACAACATAAGTGGTGTGTGAAGCTAGGCCGTAATCCGGACTGAAGGGTTGTAATGGCCAATTGTGTATGTACAACATGGCCAAATTGCTTGCCCTACTACAATTTTTTTAAAGTATTGTAATTTCTTTTGATCTTGTAAATTTCTTCAATACTTCTATTGAATTCACTTTACAGAGTTATTGTTCAAGCATTTTTAAAAATTACCATACAAGGTTCGTAAGACAGCACCGTTTAAGTCCACCACCAATGGATCATGACAAGGAGGCTTACCTTATACTGAGTATCACCATAGGACACATGGGCCTCCGAGGGAACTTGCCAGTCAACGACAAGCTATCCACTAACTAGGCAAATAATGGGTCCACGCCGTTAAAACTGTTTGTCTTTTGATATAAACCAATTGGTTACCCAACATTCGATTTCCTAGTAGGAACCGAAGTACTGTTCAGCCAAAGTGTTTCCATTTAAAGAAGACAAGTAATAAATGGAAGCGGTAAAGTCTGACGAACATGGCGGGTGGGGTAGTAGCACACACCCTAATGCTTTCATTGTGTGCTGTACCGATTTTGCTTTCCATGCAGGTGCATTATCATTTTGCAAAATTATCTTGTCGGGTCTTTTGACCCATTCCAGTTTTTTCGATGAATACAAGGCTTAAATTGATCATTTGTTATAGGTGGCGATCTGTATTAATGGTTCTATTAGGATGGCTCCATGAGCAGGGAAAAGAACTTTAACAATACCGACATTAAATTATTCCTTCAAGGGCTAATCCACAAACTTTCTGTAGACAAGGATGTTTCTTTGCTAATATGAGTGAAAATAGTTGCCATCGCGTCAATTATGATGAAAAAACATGGCATCAAATACACTGAAAACTCTTGTCTGGGATTACATACACGATGGCATTAATGTGGTGCCACACATCTTTCTAGTCCCACCAGATACAAAACGTTGTCTACTTGCGGAATCGATCTAGTTGTATAGCCCAAGTTGTTGATTGTCCCGAAATAATCAATAAGTTTTCTGTTTAGGATAATGAAGATAAATCCATTTTTTAACGTCTGTAACAATTCGAAGGAGAACTGACTTCCTATCGTGTCGTGATTTTTTGGCTTTCCGTCTGTCATTCAATTCATGTGACACCCATTTTCCAGATATATGATATATGTATAGAATCGCCATTATGTATAGAAATGCCCACAACGGCTTCTCTGGATAGAGCGCCTCCTTAATATACAATTTTCCATGAACATAAATCAGACGGAATTTATCATATTATGGGATATGTTTGCTATGGAGACCGCTGGGATTTGAGGCTTATACGCATACGCATATTCTGCCACTCAACTAAATCCCACAAGAAAAAGTATAATGAGGTCAAATTCTTCACATCACCTCCACTTGAGATGATCATGCTCTCATATTACACATGAAAAATATCCAATGTTCGTACAGCATATCACCACTTTCTCATTCAAATCAGACCAAAAGAAGTTGTGGCCTGAAGTCAGGCCAACCCATAATGCTTGCTGTTGACAGCTAAATCATGGCCAAAGTCGATAGCAAAGGAATTTGGACCGATGACGCCATCCACTTAAAGTTCAAAGCAATGACTTTTTCGTAATGCATTGAACGCTCATGAATCTCATGTGGATTGGTATTAGAGATTTTGATTGTTTGTGTAGCCATTCATACCGGAATGGGTCTTAGCGCTGAAGATGTTTTCTCGATGAAAATAATTGTCAGTTACACATTTTTTGAGAGCTCATTCACGCCGTTGTCTATGGTCATTTGCCTTAGATCAGTTGAATTTTGTACGGGTGCAGACCCAAATCAGGCCAGTGGACTCGAATTATTCAGCACGATGGTATGTCGATTTCAGCCATAATAAAATTGACGAAGTGCGCAGTACATTATTTTCAATTTTATTATTCGCATTTGTTGTTGTTGCTGTATCCATCCATGGTGGTTTAGCAAAACACACTAAATAAATGACAATGAATTTGCCAGATGTAGTCTCAATATGATGCTGTTATCAACTGTCAAAGTTTTAAAGTCCCTGTTGGAATACCTACTATTTATAATATAGTTTCGTCGAACTCACCAGAGATTCTGTGTAGCTAAGATTATAGAAAAAATTTACTCTAAAGTAGAAATCGTTGTATGGAAGGTAATACTGATAAGTCAGGCCCAAGACGACTTTTTGTGTTACGGCCACTGTCGGCCACTTGGGTATAAAAGTCTTAGCAAATTTTACAAGATCATGTCTATAAAATTACCTGCAAGTAAATCCACTCTGCTATTTTAAAAGCTGATTCACTTTTTGAAATGATCGATGCAGTCACAATTGACCAATTCACACGACACAATACACTTGGTTGTTTGTGAACGCTCAATGCTATGTTGTATTGTGTATTATTTGTGTATAAGTGTATAAGACTTTTACAGGAAAATTATCAACAACAAGCATACACTGTCGTATATTCGTCCAACAATACACTCAATACAATGATACAAATATTTCTACTTCTTTCATACACACATATCTGGTCATTACAACCTTTCAGTCAGGATTACGTCAAAGTTTCTCACACCACTTATGTTGTATTTGTTATTTTTATACAGTTTAAAGTCGATTTCGAATGACAGATTTTTTAAGAACTATTCATGGCAATTTATATTTACTCTCAGTGTTTTTGACAGAAATCTGCTGAGAAGAAGTGGCTGAAGAAATATTTTTTTGATAATTCGTTTTGTTCGAAATGTCTGACCTGGTGTTTGAATCATGGCCTCTTGCCTAATAAGTCAAAACACCACCTAGTAGACTACGTCAACTTTGACTTCTTTCATTTCCATATAAAAACAAATATCTTCTCTTACAAATGTAGTCGAATTCGAAAGCTTTATTAAGGTATTCTTGATATTGATTGCGTTTAAATAGTTTTATTGTTCTTCGTTTTTAGGAATTGTACATTTGTTGTTATTTAATTTCAACAAAAAATGTCCATGGACATTATGTCAATGGACATTATGTCATGCCACCATTGATTCAATAAATAAAATCATTTAAAAAAAAGACTTTTGATGTTCATTTTATCACACGGAAATGCATTTGCATTGTCGTAGAAGTGGAGGCTGATTTCATCTTATATTTGCTTGAAGAAAATAATAACCGAGGGCATTATGTTATGTTAGGATAACTAATTTGCCTATATTACCCAATAGTTCAGGGCAAATTAGCGAATTATAGTTACAATAAACATTTTTAAGTGTTTACTTTCTTGAACATTACAACCCTTTAGTTAAGATATAACCTAGCTTTTCACATTGCCCATTCCATGTGTTTTAATTTTTGTACATGACTGGTAGCATTTACAGTTTAATGCTATTTTAGATTTGCCAGGAGAATGCTTTTTAAGTTGTTAGACCTGAAGTTTGAGTCCTGAGCCTTTGGCCAGTAAACCTGTGACCTTGAAAATGTTAAATCATATGAATTGAATGGCATTTTAGAAATTTATTATAATTTTAAAATGCTTCTCAAAATTATTTTTTTTTAGACGGTATTTCATGTATTCGAGCGCAGTTAACATGTAAATTTCTAATCATAAATTAATTAAACCTCTTAATACCATTTAGTGCCAGTCATAAATAAAAATTTTTCCTACTATCAATACTTTTTGTTGCTATTTAAATACATTGTTGATGTAACAATACCCACACATGCAATAATATGAACAACAGTTTAAGCTGAACATCGATGTGTAAATGACATTTACGCTTTACGGTGATGAATTATTTTCTCTATACACTTAAGCTATATATTACGACTGTCTAATGGATAATTATCGAACAGACATTAATTAATTTATAGCCAGTATGTTATGGTATGGTCTGTTTAACTTGTTCGTCTTCCAAAAAACATCACACAACACATAGTAGTCGCATGAGGCTGTATGATGAAAGCATAAATGAGTGACCATTAATGTTTATTTACACTTTTGAATTGTGGCTTTTACACAATTTTGTATACAATTTCAAATTTACACAAGAGTGTGTGCGTTGTTATCGCATACCATCCACCCCAATGCCACACATGTATTGTATTAAGCTGTCGAATTTATTAAAATAAACATATACAGTGAATGTCAGCAGCAATCGTACAGCAAAGATCAATAATTATTGAAGCAGTGGAACGAGCAATAAATCATTCAATAACAACAAGAAGCAGAATTAAGCAGACTTTTATATTGCAAATGTTTTTATAAAACAGTCACCAGAATTCTGAAATGATGTTTTGTTACAGACAAACCTGTCAATCGACTCTATGATCTACAGATCACCGTAGATCATATCTTAACAATATTGACCATTTCCTTCTTACCTCCTTGTTTGAAAATAATTTTTCCCTCCCCAAAACACATCGAATTAAGATCTATATCTATGTTAATAAGTCATCGCAGTTTAGTAGGTAGTGTGTTGGCTTATTAGGCGTGAGGCCTCGGTTCAAACCCCAGGTCAGACATCTCCAACAAAACAAAATATGGAAAAATATTTCTTTGGCGGCTTTCTCTCAGCAGATTTCCGGCAAAAACTCTGAGAATAAATAAAATTGCTATGAAAAGATTTTCAAAAATCTGTCATTCAGATTCGACTATAAGCTGTTGGTACAGACAACATAACTGGTGTAATAAGCTAATCCTGACTGAAGGGTTGAAATAACCAATTATGTACGTATGTATGTATTGGCTTTAAACTGGACAAATGCGGTACTTTTCAAAACGTATCTGATATTTATTGAGCTGTGAGTTATTAAAGGTATTAAGGAGTCTAAAGCACTTATATTTGGATCCCCAAAGGATCGTTAAGAAAGCTCAAACGGCCTTCACTCAATAACCGTTCAGATTATAACTGCATGCCACTCCTAAATGAGAGAGTTCGTCATCCGGTTATAAATCTTGCCTGTATGCATAGTCAAAAAGACAATCAATGTAATCTAGTTGTTGATTGATTAGCTAATATAAAAGACGATCATAACAAGGAATTGTTCAGTGAATTGAACTGCTCAAGACCGCCCAAGCTGAGGTAAGGGTTCCCCAGGACCGGTTTCCACCACTGATACAATTTAATTTTACTTACTTAATAATTAATTAGTCATTACAACCCTTCAGTCAGGATTACGACCTAGTTTCTCCCACCACTTATGTTGTGTGAGGTAATTTTATACATAAGTGGCGGGACCTACAGTCGACTCCGAACGACAGATTTTTGAGAAACTTTTCATGGCAATTTTATTTACTCTCAGAGTTGTTGCCAGAAATCTGCTGAGAGTAAATCGCCGGAGAACTATTTTTTGTATTTTGTTTTGGTGTCTCGCCTGGGGTTTGAACCCTGTCTTTACGTATAATAATAAGCCAACACACTACCTACTAGACTACGGCGACTTCATCTCAACACAATAATTAAAACTGCTATACAATTCTTTGATAGTCACTGTACGTGCATGGTCATTGATGCAAACATTATGTATGCAGTATTCGTTCAATAGTATATCTGCGCAGAGTGCAACAGCGGAATATACAAACATAAAAAACATAAAGTGCAACAACAACATAAATTGCAACATTGAAGAGGTGGTCGTAATGCTGTTCCATTTGTAATAATTAACATAAAACTACCAAAGGGTAAAATTATAATAATATTTATTGCAGTTGCTTTATCCTCAGCTGCATCAAAGTGTTATTTATTGTTAAATAATTTTTTGCACATTTTGTTTCCATGAAAAATATCTCCTACGATGGACTGAATCTGAATTGCTCACTAAATTCGAAGGGTATTTTTGAGTTACATTCTGTAGAACTTTTGAAAACTGCATTCTTTAGCTTTTGTTTCACATTCACTAAGTGCTCAGTAAAAAAACCTGATTGAAAGCAAGGCCAAGCTTTTCTGGACAGGGTGCACAATATCAGACTCCTGGAAGGAGTCAGAAGGTCCCCACAAAGGCTTTGTTCGCAATGCTTAACTGGATCTGATCGCGAGCAGAAGCGATTGGAGAGCCAGACTGCCATAAAGTCTCCGTCGAATTTTGCGAGTAATTCACTGTGACATTCCGGGAATGCCACTTACCTCGCTCAAGCTGGCCATCGCGCGGAAATTCTTCCGAGACGCCAACCTATCCTGGATCAATGAGGAGTCCTGCTCCACCGCTAAGCTCACTTGACCCTCAATGAATAGAAGGCGCAGCAACCAGCTACTTGGACTTGGTCACAACATCGTCTCGATCACAGTGGCCATGCTTACAGTTCACAGTGTTATTAATAGACACGCGGAAAAGAGTAGTAAGAAGATGAGACTGTTATTCACTTTCTTTGTCAGCGTCAATCTCTTGCGACGTGCAGATATAGGAGGAAGTCACCAAAGAAATATTTATTTTATATTCCGTTTTGTTGGAGATGTCTGACCTGGTGTTAGAACCGTGGCCTCACGTCTAATAAGTCAATACACTACCTACTAGACTACGGCGGCTAAGCGAAGAATTATTATATTCGGGGTGCTTTTTTCTGGATTACTGCACGTTGTAAAATCTGCCACAGAAGCAGCCGCTGTATTTTTTTATCCTGTATTTTTGCACTCCTAGTCTTTTCTCTATATATAAAAATGAAGTGTATCTTCGTGATCGCTAAACTCAAAAACTACTGGACCGATTTTGACCGAACTTAATATGCATGTTCTATGGGGAGTGAGGAGTGTTTCTGTGTAGTTTGAAGTTCGTCCGACAGATGGCGCAATATTTAGTTTTTTTGTGTTTTTGCACAGTAACTCAAAGACTACTGTCCTATGCTGTGTTTCGTTGAAGGCGTTGGGTCGTTAATCAGCGTGCAGTGGTGTTAATTTGCCCGATACCGACTGAAACGTAGCATCTTTTTGTCAAAAAAATGTATTAAAAAAAGTAAATAAATATCTATCACTCTTTTTTAAACTCTATTTGCGCAATAAGCATATTTTATGTGTGGCAGCGTGTAGCGGCGTTAAGTATCCCGACACCGACACATACATAACCTCTTTTCGTGAAAAGTTCGTGGGTGTCAAACAAAAAAAGAACTTATTAAATTGAAGATTAATTTATTTAAATTAAATATTACATACATTTTAATAAATTAACCCAAGGTGTTAGTGAAAGTAAATTAATTGTATTATTGAAAGCTATTGAAGAACAATAAACAATAAAGGGCAGCCTCCCTACCCCAACAATAACAAAAAAAAATATCATAAAAAATTTATATTGCCGTACAAAATGCCACGCCCACGTACGGATCGGGCCCAGCTATCAACAATATATAATTCCATTTGAACAATAATTGCTATGTCGATTTAGTGCACCTTTCATTCTTCTTCTAAATATCAATCAGCCATGGCTTTGCATGGAAACCAGACAGAGTGAAAATAAAATTCGAAGGCAAAACAACGTTTGCCCGGGTCTGCTAGTTTTATATAAATAAAAAATACTTTAAAGTTTACATTGTTGTTTTCAAATGAGATAAATACACTTCGGGAATGCAATTAGCCTACATTGAGCTGAAATGCATTAGGCACAGATTGAAAAAGGATCCATTACGGTAACAATTGTTAAACAATAAAAATTTAAGAATATTTGTCATAACCTTACAAAGCATTTTTACAAATTTTCTTAATCAGTTATTTGTGCAGTTGTTACTATTTTCTCTGGAATTTTCTTATAAATTTTAACAAAACTCAGAAGATGTATAAATAAAGTTGTGTAAATAGGAATTATGCAAAAGAAAAATTATTTTTAATTAATTGCAAAAGCATGTTTTATTAAATATATTATGAAGCAGCATATAACTTTGTGCCATTTAAACTTCAACTAAAAAGAGACAGAAAGAAACACATTGCAATACAAAATGTTTTAAATTGTTTATGCACCGTTTCTCTCCCACCGCTTCTGTATCTTTTGCATCTGCACAAACGTGTTTTTTTACATTTCTATAAGACCTCACAGAAATATTAATTCTGTGCCAACAGCTAGTTTCGAAGAAAACAATCTTTACTCACGTCAAAGGAAAAGAAAAACGTAAAAAAATTAAAAAAAATCTTTCAAAGAATTACTTTTTCTCCAATATGTATGTACATAGGGACCTTTGTTAAGCAGTTCCTTTCTTTAAATTTGAATTAAACAAAGTGTGTGCGTGATGTCAACGAAATTTTTTATTCGATTCATTGAAATGTCCGTCACGGCTTCTTTAGGTGAAACGCATCCGGAATGTACAACTTTCCATGATTCAGTTGTAGCTAACGAATTATGCATAATTAGTGTTCCAAAATAACACAATGAGGACCATATTGTGTTATTTTTGTAAAATATAAGAGACTGTCACCGTACGCCCTCAGGAAATTATTGGCATTCTAAAAGCGAGAAATAAGAAGACTTCTCCAGACTGAACCTCTGTTACTACAAAATCTGAGTCCGACTGACCTATTTTTACATTCATACATAATTGGTCATTACAAGCCTTTAATCAGGATTATGACATTGATTCTCACGCCACTTATATTGCGCGTGTTACTTTTATACATGAGTGCCAGGACATACGGCTTAAAGGTCGACTTCGAAATAAAAACTTTTGACAATCTTTTCATGGCAATTTTATTTACTCTCAGGGTTTTTGCCAGAAATCTGCTGACAAGAAGTCGCCGAAGAAATATTTTTTTATATTCCGTCTTATTCGAAATATCTGACCTGAGGTTTGAACCACGGTGTCACGTCTAATAAGCCAACATACTACCTAGTAGCCTATAGTGACTTCTGCTATACATAATGTACTTAAATGTGTACAATACACGATTTAAAAGTCTTCAAAATCATATGGTTTTTGACGACAGTTCACAACATCTGCATCTGAGCAGAAATCCCTGTTGAAAGGCCCTATGGGCTATGTTTCATACATTTCTGCATTCTTTCTAAAAAAGGAATTTCTTTCGTTTACATTTCTTGTGGCAGTGATGCATTGCTTTAAAAAGCAGAAATGTTGTAAAAGTTGTAGCAAATATAGTTATGGTAAAAATAATAAGGTCACCAATGTGTCGCTTAGAGATTTGATGGGGATGTACTTAAAAAAGACAAGTGTTTAAATGATTATATAATTATTATAATATTAATGTATTTTATTATATTTTCAAAAACCAATGAAGTGTCCTTATTATCTTTACAGCGTGGATTTGTATTTTTATTTAATAAAAATATTGTTAAATGGAAATGGTGTTACTGTTTAACATTAAAATGATAAACAAAAGCTAGAAAAACAAATATAATGGACTTGTTCACATGATCAACGAATAAACAAAAATATAGCAACAACAACAGAATAAAAAAGGGATAAACAAAGTAAACAAACAGGCAACAGCAACACTGCAAGGACAAACATAAACAAAATACACAAACAAAGATAACGTGAACATGTTTACATTTATAGAGATTTCGCGAAGGCAAATTTATTTTTATTATTATTTATTGAACAATAAAGAATTGATTTAAAACTAAACACAATCAACGAACTCATATTTTAAACGGTTTTAAAAGAGTAAAAATGTAACAATATTATAATAAAAAAAAAATATAAATACGCATTGATAAAGAGTAACGCTTTAAAAAGAAGGAATATTTTGAAGGTAGTAGCATATACAGTGATATTAAAATTAATAAGGATTCAATGTGATTTAATGAGAAAGTATGCACAACAATTATTTATATGATTAAATTATTATTATATTATTATTGTTTTATATATTGTTCTTATGTGCCATTAGGATTTGCATACGATGCTGTTCTCAAAAAGAGCAAACAACAGCTAAGCGGATTCCAAACGTTTTTCAAAACTACAACAAGAATACATTTGATAACTTTTGAAAATTGCCTTCACACATAGTATGTATGAAATCAAGCCTATTTTTAAAGAGTGTAGCAGTTACTGTGTCCAGGCAAAGTAGCCTCAAAAACTGAAGCCGTACTGAATTCGGCTTTGGTTGTTTGGCTTCTTGTCAAGCATATAAAAATACAAATAAATACACACTAAAATACAGTACATATATATATATATATATATACATATATATACATATATATATACAGAGAAAACATGCCTCGTTTTATTTGGATATAAAAACATATCAGGCCTACAACAAATTAAATAAAATACTAGAGGCGAAATAAGGCGTCAAATTGGGTTGGACGGTTGTATTGTAGCTGACAGCACCAAAAGAAACTGTTTGTCTTCTTTTTTGATAGAAAAGAAAACCAAAAGAAAAGTTAACCAAACAGAGAACAATTAAGAGGTTAAACAGTGGGTTTTATTTAATTGAACAGTTCCATCGATATCGATATGTGTTAAAATAAATGTTTAGATAATCTTTTCTTGCCAGAAATCTGCTGAGAGGCAGTCGCCGAAGAAATATTTTTCTTATATTTCGTTTTGTTCGAGACGTTTGACTTGGGATTTGAACTGTGGCCTCATATACCTACTAGAATACGGGGATTTCAACTTATTAGCTTAATTATAACGTGGCATAGGACTAAACGTTTTGCTAGAATAATGCATATTTATGTAATTGTCCCTGCTTTAAAGATTTATTATTGTGCAATTAAATTTTTAAATTTGGTAGTTTTTTTGTAAATTTTGTTTTCATTTTTAATTCATTTATTTAAATGAAATTAAGCAAAAACTATAACACAAATATTTTTATTCAATTTTTAAATTTCTGTTTCATTTATAAAATATACGTAAATTAATACAATAAATATAGAAAATGTCAATTATTTGTACATATTATTGCTTTAAATTCATGAAATTGCTAAAAAAAATATTGGGGTACCTAGATTTTTGCTGTCCACAGTATATTATACCAAAAAAAATTTTTATCACTAAAGAAATTAAAACATTAAATCAATCGAATCAATAATTTGTGCAATAATATTGCTCATACGTCAACGAGAGACTGAATATATGCACATTGTGTGGACTATTCAAATGGTATAGGATGGTAATCACCGTACAAATTATATATTTGTAGGTAATATGAGCATCTTAGCCTTTCGTGCGTTATTTTTTGAATTTTTAAATTTTCTAACGATATCGATTTATATCAGATCAACACTCTGAATAAATTCAACTTTCGTAGAAATTTGATTGGGCTTGTGCGGTTTTTCGATTTCCATGCCTTCACTGAATGCACTCTGTTGATGATAAAACAGTTGGCAACTGCACCTAATCTTCATTGAAAAATCATCTTTAGCGATAAGTCCATTTTCTCGATAACCAGGTGCGTGGAGAAACAAAACTGTTTTACTTCGAAGAGCTTCCAATGTAAAGTCGCTGTTTGATGTGGATTTTGAGCTGACGGAGTCATCGGTATACATATCTAGTTCGATAATTATTAACTTCTTTTGTCCTGTATTTGAAGATCTGGACACCAATGACATGTGATACACGGGTCATGCCACATTGGATATTATGCATGAGCGATTTGAGGGCATAGCCATCTCACGTATGAATTTGACCCCGTTATACTTGCGCTAGTGCAGTTTTTGGATTTCCGTATTCTCACTCAAATTGAGGGTCATAAAAGTATGACGCAGAGAAGACGCGAGTGAATTTTGAACGATGTGAGTGGAACATAAACTCATAATAACGTCAATAGGTCTTTCAAAAGTATAAAAAATTTCGTTTAATTCAACTTTAAAAATAAAAAATGCTTAATGGAAGATCCGATATATAGTACAAGGAACTTTCTAGGAATATTGCCCAGTAATGGTTTTCATTGATCTCTTGAAACCTAAAACAAGCGAAACCATGTTGGTCATATCACGGCACAAATTTTGGATGAGAATGGTTCTCTGTTGGTAGACAAATAGGTTATCTTTCTCAGCTTAATTACTGTGGAATTTCGTAATGGAACAATAAGTTGCTAAGTTGTGAAATTATTTGAATCTGATGTAGGATACAGAGCTTCCAAATATCTTGCGAAAGATGTTTTCCGGAGTGACGCATTTCTCTGGGCTGTATTGTGCATTGCTTAAGTCTGATATTTTGTAGAGGTGATTTACGATATTGCCACCTTACTCTTCTTTTCTTAGAAAACACTCTTTTAACACCTATAGACTCAACTCCATTAAATCTTTATTAAGATTTAAAATAAGTTCGTTTATTTGTACATTAATTCATACACTTAAATCACTGGAAATGGTAAAAACCGCTAGCATGCTTCTTTATTACACTCCCTCGTTTCATTTTTTATTAATAAATATAGAATATAACGTCTATAAACTGTTGCGGTTTTTGTGACTGAAGTATTTACATTTGACCTTGAGACAAAGTTTAAGATTGTGAGCTCAACTGGAAAAACTAAGTTGTCTACGAAGTATTGAATGAGCAACTCTCATAGAGAAGTGATTAAAACTGAAAAGTAAGCAGACATGCTAATGGCCGGATATTAAATAAAATGGACACGTTTCCTATTTAATAAATGCTTCTGTCGCGTTCTTTTTTTATAATTTAATCATTTGCAAATTAGTAATAAATTTTTAATCGTTTGATTTCTGCAGCATTGGTAGGTATGCGGTTAAATTAATATTAACAGACTGTCCTAATAAAACCTACTTTATTGTGATGTCAAAAGGAATCGCGAAGCAAAGTAATGGATTTCTCGGAAAACTAGCAACCGAAATCCTGTGATTTGACCCCACGATTAGACATTTTCTGGTGGAGTTTTCTTAAGTCGCAAGTGTTTGCGTATAATCCAGAAACCAACATAGGTCAAATTCAAACCTAACTTATGAGCCGGGGTCTGGAAGATTAGAAATTTCTGATAAGCTCTACCCAGAGAAACAGCAGCGGTCATTTGAATTATATTACATTTTACACATAATGACATCAATAGATCCACCAAGTGTTATAATAACTGTCGAAAAAATTTAAAATATTCCAGTCTGATGCTGTGTTATTTATCTCGATCTCTCCTCAAAGTATCCTTATCTCTCCTCAAAGCAAATAAAATTACCAAGAAAAGCTTCTGAAAAATCTGTTGTTCCGAGTCCACTTTAAACTATAGGTTCCGCCACTCTTGTATAAAATTAAAACACATAACATAAGTGGTGTGGGAAACTAAGTCGTAATACTAACTGAAGGGTTGTAATGAGCAATTATTAAAACAGCATATACGCATTTATTAATTTGAATATGACCCCGTAAACTACAATAAATTGCATTAAATTTTAACATTTTTGAACAAAATAAGTAGAAAATTGCAGAATTAAAACGAAAAAAATTATTTATTTATTAAATTTACCGCAGCATTTTAAAACGTGTTGCATTTAATATGTATTTTGCAAACAAATTAACACAATTGGTTCTAGATATAAAAAATTAAATAAAAACAAATTTTTTTAAAAATTTTTATTTCGGACAAATATCGATTTCTCTGAATAATAAATAAATGCAGACAATAAAAATCCCTGTAATTTCAACAAAAATTAAACAGAAAATGAAAACAATTTAAAAATTGAATAAAAAATTTGCGTTATAGTTTTTGCTTAATTTCATTTAAATAAATGAATTAAAAATGAAAATAAAATTTACAAAAAACTACCAAATTTAGAAATTTAATTGCATAATAATAAATCTTTAAAGCAGGGATAATTACATAAATATGCAGTTATTCCAGCAAAACGCTTTGTCCTATGCTACATCCTAATTAAGCTATTAAGTTAAAATCGCCGAAGTCTAGTAGGTACATGAGTCCACAGTTCAAGTCCTAATCAAACATCTCGAACCAAAACGAAATATAAAAAAATATATCTTCGGCGACTGCCACTCAGCAGATTTCTGGCAAAAAAGTTTCTCAAAAATCTGTCGTTTAGAGTCAACTTTAGACTGTATGTTCCGCCACTCATTTATTAAATGAATGACCAATTTTATATGTATGTATTTATACAAGTAAGTTGAAATCAAATATACAATCGATTTTTTTAACATCTCATCAAGTTTTCCTTTTTTTCAGGGTGCTAATTTTTGCGGTCGATCTCATGTGAGATTTACTCGAAGTTACGATTTTCTATTTACATTTAGGATTCTGCCACTCGTTATCGAGTAAATATTTCTATTTTCACAAAACGTTATAAACAAACCGATTAGTAAGCTATCGAGTCCCATTATCAGAGAAATTCGTTTAATTGAAATTAATTTCAATACGAGTTTGCTTGGACCACCAGTGCCGTAATTAGACCACAGTGAAAATTTTTGATGTTTTTCACAAATTAAAAGAATAATTAGATATACTAAATGACTAATTAGGTATACTAAATGACTAAGGCTCTTTTACACTTCTCTTCGATTGCCCATACATTTGTTAAACAAAAACCAAAAAAAGCATTATATTGGAAAAGTAAAAATTGAAAAAATTAAATGAAATTTTTGGAAAAATATGAATCCCTTTACAGACAATAAATGATTTCGTTTTCTTATTTCATTTGCGTGTAAAAACTTGTTGCTGCTCCGATAGAAATTGTTGACATTTGCTTTCAATTGCTTTTTTCCTTTCCGATAAAAATGTAAAGCGTAGAGGATAAAAAAGAAGAAGAAGAACAAAAATAATAAATGTGTTGAGGAATTTTATTTCGACATTCAATAAATGACATCCTAACAACAAGCATATGTTATGGATGGAATTATTATTTTAAAGTTACTGAAAGGAAACACCTAATATGAGGAAAAAATTTTTTTCAGTTTTCCCCACAGCGAAACAGTTTCATTAGTTAAATGACAGTAAGGCACACATTTTCTTAAAGCAATGATGCTGAATACTACAATAGCATACCTTAACTTAATTGTATTAGAAATGAATTCTCCTGGAATGGGCAACGAACATCAATTGATTAAAATGAAAACGAAGATGAAGTCGTACATCAACATGCAACATACAGTTGACCACAAACAACATCACCTTGGGTTTTATTAATTCCCATTGTAAAAGCCAAACGTACGGATAACGATAATCGTTGAAATTTAAATGGCATTTGAGGTAAAATCATTGTGATGCGTGTTGCTAAAATATTCATTCGCTTTTGTATTTTCCTTTTAAAATTGTTGCTTGAGTTACATTACTCGCTAACTTATTGACCGCAGGACTTGTTTGATTGCACAATTGCTGGTAATCCAGCAAATCAAGAGAATTAAAAAAATTAAATTCAAATTCGATAAATTCGATTCGTTATCGACAGTTTAACAAATATGTATGCACTCAATTCGTGAGCTATTTGATGATGAAAGTGTGTTTTGCTTCACATCGTTTAAATTGTAAACAAAAGCTACAAAAACAATAACAAAGAACTTATCTACATGATAAACTAGTAAACAAAAATATACCAACAAAAACCAGTATAAAAAGCAAGAAACAAGTAAACAAAAATGCAACAACAACACTGCCAGGACAAATACACAAACAACAATAACGTAAACGAAATGTTTACGTTTATAGAGATTTCGCGAAGGCGAAATCGTTCTCCTTGACGAGCATTTGTTTACAATGCGATATAAAACGCAGACAAAGCAGGCAACGGAGCCAGTGAAAATTCAGTCAGTGTTGTGAGAAGTCGCGGTGTTTGAAGAAATTAATCGTGGTTTGAAGATCTCCGTTATAAAGATCTATCGAACAAATTGACTAGTATTGTTGTTGTTTACGTAAAAGAGGCAAAGAGAAATAACCAAACAAAACAATTGTTGTTGTTTGCATCAAGTTGTGAACAGTGGCATACAGAATTGTGCGAACAATAAAAAAATTCATTAAAACTGAACACAAAATTATTTTTATTTGCAATCTACGAGCTCAAATATCAAACATTTCTAAAAGGTAAAAACGTAACAGTATATTTTCGATAGTTTCAAACACAAGTTTATATCTTCAACTCGTTTTAATTTTGAGGTAACAAATAATGTCTTTTGCTATGTAGCATACATACATACAGAATTGGTCACTATAACTCTTTAGTCAGGATTACGACCTTGGTTCTCACACCACTCATGTTGTGTGTGTTAATTTTATCCATAATTGGGAGCATCTACAGTTTAAAGTCGTTTCCGAACGACAGAAATCTACTAAGAGGAAGTCGCCGAAGGAATATTTTTTCATATTTTGTTTTGTTGGAGATGTATGACCTGGGATTCGAAAGAAAGGCCCCATATCTACTATGCCAACACGCTACCTACTATACTACTGTGACTTTAAAGCCTGACTATTCAATGACAATTTTACTTGTGGCTACTATTTCACAAGATGCATGTACCAAAGCAATGTTATCACGTGCCTGCATATTTATTAAGGCTAAAATTAAAAATTTTGTTAGTACCACCAAATGCATGCAATAAGCACAGGACACCCTTACCATTCTCAATTTCCCTCGTGATTGTTTTCTGAAGCTTTTTTCATTTCTCTTCGAAGTAAATCTTGATTAAAAATATAATTTCTTGAACGGTGTGGTGATGACACATCAAACCGAGACAAATCGTCACTCGTCTTTCATAGAGCAGACATACTTAGAAGCACAATAGGATGATAAACGATACTAAAATCTCTTTTTTAAACTATTCTATGTTCTCCTTGGTAAGACAAAAACTTTATTAAAATTCTTTATAAAGCAGTCGCCGGTATGGTAAGGCAGTCAGATGTTAAATAGCTACCATATTGAGTTTTTATTTATTTTTTTTTTTTTTTTGAGAACAGTCTTGCCATGAACGATGATACAAACGTGATCACTATTCAAGCATTATATGCTGAGTATGGTAGTCATTATCAATTTATTGTGCAAAGAATTGGCAAGATTTAAAAAAAAATGTTAAGAGGCTGGAAGCGTTACTGATGTGGTCAACAATGAGCCATTGTATAATTGGTCATTACAATTTATCAGAATTACAACCTAGATTCTCGAAATATTTATGTTGTGTGTGTTAATTTTATCCCTGAGCGGCTGCTTAATGCCGACTCTAGCCGTCAGATTTGAGAAAATTGTCATGGCAATATTACTTTACTCTCAGGGTTTTTGACAGAATAATGCTCAGAGGAAGACGTCAAAAGAAATACGAGTATATTTTCAAGCTTCATTTTGTTTGAGATGACTCTGTCAGAGGCTTTACCACGGGCTCTCGTCTAGTAAGCCAATACATTATCTACGACAGCGACTTCAAGACATATCGCTTCTGTTAATAAAGTAAGTGTGACGGAAAATCCCAAGGAGTCTATTCCCCAGTTTTCTCGGCAATTTCACCTCAGATTGTAATTCCGTCTATATAAAGTGAAACTCATGCAATAAGTGCAAACTAGCTGCTTACGGTACAGGCTTTCTATGTTGGTTCTTCAAACAAAATGACTCAATCGGTGGTCTACAATTCAAAATTATGATCTCAAGACATTGGCTTGAGCTACATACTTACTTGATTGGTCACTACAATCCTATGGTTGAGATTAGAAATCGTCGTGGTCTAGTAGGCAGTGTTGGCTTATTAGACGAGAGGCCTCGGTTCAAACCCAAGGTCATGCATCTCTAATTAAACGAAATGTGAGAAAAAAAATTCCGGCAAAAACTCTGAGAGTAAATAAAATTGCCATGAAAAGTTTCTCCCGAACATCTGTCGTTTGGAGTCGACTTTAAACTGTAGGTTGTAATCCCGACTGAAGGGTTGTAATGACCAATTATGTATGTATGGTTGAGATTACGACCTATCTTTTTACGCAACTCTTGCTTTGTGTGATGACTTGATCCATGAGTGGTAGGACCTAGAATTTAAAGTTGACTCTTAACGACAATTTTTTAAGAAACTTTTCATGGCAATTTTATTTACTCTCAAAGCTTTAGCCATTCTGTTCTTGATGTCTGAACAGTCGCAAACTCACATCTAATAAGCCAACACACTACGACGACCTCAATTTTGGTTTTATTGATTTGATTCCATCCACTTAGACTTTATTGTAAAGCCATGTCTGCACGGATAATGTCATTACCGAGATGCCGATCCAAACATGCGAAAAACTGGCCGGAAACTACCACAAAAAGATCGTCTACTGCACTTAGTCAATAGGCAGTATTTTATACGGTATTGTATTCCGTACATAATGGCATGGAATAAAAGTTTTATCGAGCTCATTATTGAACTGTATGTGCTTATTTGACTTTAGTTTTAAAACCGAAAAATAATACCATTAAACCCATGACATTAAAATCATTCCACAATGCCATGATGGACACTAAAAGGTTTGTGCATGTGGTCAAAATTTCGTTTTACCATTTAATTATTAAGTTTTAACAAAAACTCATTCCCTATATGCCTTTTAGTTAACAACATATCGAATTTTTGTTGTTATTTAAGGTTCCATTATAAAATATTATTGCCATCATGCACCATAAGCTAATATATGACCGATAACATTGAACCGATAATTTTGTTGAAACTAATAAATAATGGGTTGAGCATATGTGTGTGGTAAATGTGGTTTTTCATTTTAAATTTACAATTTTTGTAAAAAATTTTAACCGAATGCATGATAAAATCTGAGGCATAGTGTGGTTTTGTCATGAAAATTTAAAATGTAACAGGCAATTTTATTTTTGGGAGACAACCGTTTACTGTATATCACATATGTATAGACCAAAATATACATGTTAATGTTATAGATATGAGTGCAATGGTCTACGACCATTCCTGTTCAAATTGTCTTCCTATAAAGTAAACGTTATAATCGCAACAATGTTGCAATGCATATAATGCGAAGAGAAAAGTACAAAGGTTATCATCACCATTCACAGCCATAGCCTGAAAACTTTACACATACTTAAGTGAATTATGTACTTTTATATATATATAAATATAGTACCACAAAATTGTCATAAAATTCAAAAAAAAAGTAAAAGTTAAAAGTAAATAAAAGTACATAACATAATTGGTCATTACAATCCTTCAGTCAGGATTACGACCTAGTTTCTTACACCACTTATGTTGTGTTTGTTAATTTTATACATGAGTGGTTGGACCTACAGTTTAAAGTCGAATTCGGACGATAAATTTTTGTGAAACTTTTCATGGCAATTTTATTTACTCTCAGAGTTTTTGCCAGAAATCTACTGAGAGAAAGTCTCCGAAGAAATACTTTTTGTATTTTGTTTTGATGTCTGGCCTGGGGCTCGAACCATGGCCTTACGTCTAATAGGCTACCTACTAGACTACGGCGACATCAAGTTTTCACATGTCGACGCTACGCCCCACATAGAGCATGCCACGTTGGCTGCAATTATCTCTCGTAGAGGTGATGTGAACTGGACGCTGAGGTCAAGCGATATTAAGCTGTTACATTTTTCTTGTGTATACGAAGCCATCACAATACGAAGTCGCCGTAGTTTATTAGGCAGCGTGTTAGCTTATTAAACGTAAGGCCACGGTTCACACCCCAGGTCAGACAACAAAACGAAATTTGAAAAAATATTTCGTCGGCAACTTACCCTCAGCAGATTTCTGGCAAAAACTCTGAGAGTAAATAAAATTTTTAGAAAAAGTTTCTTAAAAATCTGTCGTTCGGAGTCGACTTTAAACTAAAGGTCCCGCCACTTATGTATTAAATTAACACACACATCATGAGTGGTGTGAGAAGCTACGCTGTAATCCTGACTCAAGGGTTATAATGTCCAATTATAAATTTATGTATGTAGCCAACATAATACATGCCTTCCATCAAATTTATGCGCCACAGAAATGGAAAATTGTATATTTTGGCTGCGATCCACCCAGAGAAATCATGGTGGACATTGAAGTCGCTGTGGTCAAGTAAGTATTGACTTATTAGACGTAAGGCAACGAATCAAACCCCAGGTCAGACATATCCAATAAAACGTTTTTTAGTTATACATTACATTACATTAATAATTTTGTTTTTCTACTCACTTACTTTAAATAGTTGAAGTTATCAAAACACTCACGTTCTCTATATTCATATTCTTCATTTTACTTTATTTTATTAATACAATTTTTATTTTTAATTAAAAAGTGTTACCAATTAATGCTCATGTCAAACCCAGATGTTGCCATTTAAATTAAATTAATTTTAATTTAAATTTATGTATGTAGCCAACATAATACATGCCTTCCATCAAATTTATGCGCCACAGAAATGGAAAATTGTATATTTTGGCTGCGATCCACCCAGAGAAATCATGGTGGACATTGAAGTCGCTGTGGTCAAGTAAGTATTGACTTATTAGACGTAAGGCAACGAATCAAACCCCAGGTCAGACATATCCAATAAAACGTTTTTTAGTTATACATTACATTACATTAATAATTTTGTTTTTCTACTCACTTACTTTAAATAGTTGAAGTTATCAAAACACTCACGTTCTCTATATTCATATTCTTCATTTTACTTTATTTTATTAATACAATTTTTATTTTTAATTAAAAAGTGTTACCAATTAATGCTCATGTCAAACCCAGATGTTGCCATAAATTTCAAACTTACTGACCAAAACATTTTAGCTTTTATCGTTGAAACTCTGTGCATGAATTTATATTTCCGACAATAGAAAACACGCAATTGCGAACAAAATAATAAAATTTTTGACTGGAAATTTTTAATATTTCTTTTGTTTTTTAAATTCCATTAATAATGGTATAATTTTGTGTTCAAACAATAAAAATTAAAATTTTTAAATTCATTTTATTTGTCTACTTACAAAAAATAAAAATTTCTTTAGCCAGAAATGTATTTAAAGCCACCTTTTTCTTATCTAATAGGCCAACACACAACCTACTAAACTACGGCGACTTCAATACATACATTTAATTATTTATTAATTACAAAACAATTACAAATTATATTCTAATTAAATTATTCTAATCTAATTATATATATATATATATATATACAATCACAAATTATATTTTAACTATATACAGCGGAGTAACTTTGACCATATGCTCGGTGTAGTGTCACAGACCAGAGTCTCTGGTTGGAATCGAACCAGGACCCTCACGCTAATAGTGTAGCACACTACCCACTAGACTACCAGGGCACCCTAGATGGGATTAAAAAATAAGAAAAGTAAATACATGATTGGATATATGTGAGTAATTCTAACAGCAAAATAAAATAAAATTATGTGAATTTGCGTTTTTTACCTAGTTGTCACCCACATTTATGGTAGCATTAGACATATGCATAGGTGGACTGTGATTGGTAATTAAGCTTCAGTTGTGTTACAAATTCCTACTAAATAACATGGAAAGAGCATGCTGCTTGTCTCTTACATAAATACATACATACATAATTGGACCTAGCTTTTCACGCCACTTGTGTGGAACTTGAATATACAGTCCAGAATCAGTAAGGCGGCTATTACTTTTTATTGTTGCAAGAGAGCAATAGGCCTGAACTGGGGTATGAATTCTTAAAATATATACTGGGTTTAACAGAAAAAAGCATCAAAAACGATTTGACGGAATGATGACAATGAATGTGATTGGTTCGAATATATCTATCGACGATATCTGACCCTGGTTTTGCGACACAAATACCAGATTGTACTTTATATGATAATAGTTTATACCTCCCAAGAAATGTCATTCTAGTTCTCACTGGATCAATGGATCCACACTACGCACCAAAATCGTATGTGGAATTTTTTCAGAATTCGTCGTACGAATTTGATATCAGAGTATATCGTATTGTTATACACATATGTTTACCATACGTAAGTGACCATTAGATCTCTGAGGAATGTGTGTCGCACATCTAAGGTTGTGAAATTCAACGGATACCCTCACTTGGATTCATGGACACAAGGACATAGACGACCGACGTATTTGCCAGGTTGGCATCACTGAAAATTTAAATGAACTGCTAATTGATTTTGATTGATTGAGGTAAGATGGGATAATGAAACCACATGTAGATACGATACAGATCTGGCCCGATATATATATATGGATGACAGAATATGCATTGAACCTATCAAAGATTCCATTTCAGAGACTTCATATCAGTGAAAGCAATACACTGGTCTCTGGATGTTCATGGCAGAAGACTGGAAAAATCTCATAGAAACTTCTGCAGCAGCTGTTACAACGAGCAAGAGGAAATTCACGCCATTTTATGAGACTCTCGGGATGGTTGAGAGAGTAGCTATAAGTTACATGACGGAATAGCAAATTTTGATTATATTAATAGGTACTGGAATAGGTAATTAGTGTTGTCCGGGCAGAGGTCAAGGCCATTTTGAAAGCGACTTGTTGGGTGGCGAGATTTGTCCTAAAAATCTCTTGATTTACGCAGACGTCCAGACTGCTATTCAGCCCACAATGAACGTGTTTCAAAGTTCATTGTTTGTTCATGAATACTGAAGGGAATTTGTAGGGAAATTTCGAATCATTCAAAGGCAACTCCTAAACGGGTTTCGTTGAACTTACATACGGTAGCTGATGAGCTGGCCAGGGCCGGTACGGAACTCGCTATCTCCGACATATTACAGGCCATACCTATACTGATTGTCTCGTTTAATTTGCATTTTATTCACTCGTTTTGCACGGAGTATCATACTCGTTGGTGCAACATTGCTAGACTGCTTGGCACGTGTAGATAAGACTCACTTCTATTATTAAATCACACGGCCATTCACCACACAATAACGATTCTCTTCTGCCACCATTATTTTGCCGAACGAATTGCCATTTCGTCAAATAACTTCTACAGGAGCTGTGGGTTTTAGGAGTAGTAGCAGACTGTCTGTACAGCTTTGTTGTTACCTCCATTTGTTAAAATTAACAAAACATTGGGATTGACGTTTGAGTGACTGCACTTAAATAAATGACACTTCAGTGAATAAATGAAGAGAAATATTTATCAGCAGAAAACCCTAACAGGACGGTGGTTTTGGGAAGACTGATTGGTTAACACGATATACATATACGATATATATGTGAGAAGGTAGACCGAAATTCTGACTAAAGGATTGTAGCAGTCAGTAGTTTGAAGTACTTTTGGTGTCGATAGTCGATCCTCTCGATTTATATCGAGCTTTGTCCGAAATCACTTTATGTGCGTTGTTATAGACGAGATCTTATCAGTTAAGAACAGATTAAATTCAGAGGTACTTTACCAAACGTGTGATATAGTAAGTCAAAAACCACAGTGGTTCCCAAAGCCAACATAACCCATACCACCGATTTAAGTGCTGCTCGCTAACCTGGTTGGGTTTTCTTTAGCCGCAATAAGTCGCAAACCACAGTGGTTCTCAAAACCAACATAATCTCGCTAATCCAACTCAATATCTTTGAAGATACGCAGATTTTCAAAGCAACAAAAAAAACGAAAGAAGTTTTCTATGCCAGAACACATTTATCTTCGTCCAAAATTGTAAAATGAAAGCTGATGACTCAATTATACGGAGTAACGTTTTAGTTGAAAATGGAGAACTTTTAAGTTTATAAAAAAGCCAAAAAATTGTTTACCTTTAAGATCATATCATCTGAACTAAATACGCTCTTACATTCATGTGTTAAATGTTACTTCATTATGTGATTAATTTTAACTTTCCGAATTAACATAAATAAACACGCAATAATGCACGATTGTGTCTGGAGGTGTAAACATAATATTGTCCTATAGACGTCATTTCATTTCATAAAATCAAAGTAGAAGTAAGCTTAAAACTGAAAGAGAATGAATGAAGCAATATAAATACAAATACAAATATTAATTTATTTCATTTGTGTGTCCATTTGTAATCTGTAATGGGATTTTTAATTGAATTCTCAGTGACGGCGACTACGCACAAATGAATTTTGTTTTGCTTTCTTTGTGCTTTCTTTGTTGCTGATGATTTAAATGACGTATTCAAATATGTGTGTAGACACATGCACGCATACTTATGTATAATTTATTGAAACCACATTTGCACAAACACATCTTTGCTTTCCTTTTGTATTACATTTTAACTTTTGATTGAGAAATTTCTTCTTCAGAATAAACTTCTGATGCATTAGCTTCCTGGAATTGTATACATACATACATACATAATTGGCCATTACAACCCATCAGTCAGGATTACGGCCTAGCTTCTCACACCACCCATCTTGTGTGTGTTAATTTTATACGTGAGTGGCGGGACCTCCAGTTTAACGTCGACTGCAAACAGATTTTTGAGAAACTTTTTCATGGCGGGTTTATTTACGCTCAGAGTTTTTGCCAGAAATGAGAGGAAGTCGCCAAAGAAATATTTTTTTTTCATATTTCGTTTTGATATCTGACCTGGTATACGAACCCAGGCTTTACGCCTAATAAGCCAAGACACTACCTAATAGACTACGGCGACTTCAGAATGCAATTATATTTCAGTCTTAAATGATGGATCGCAAGATCTAACGAAAACCCACTAAATCAAATTTGTCTTTAATTAAGAGAAGAAATTTAAATGAAAGAGATAAGTATTTAAACTGTCACCTCTTTTGCGTGTTTTCAAAATATATGGACTTATAGAGATTAATAGATCAAAGACTGGAACCAACGTAATATGTCTATCACTCGCTCTGACACTAAGGGGACTGTTAAACAGGATTTGAAACTGAAATGTTAACACATACAAACTTGACTGAGTGCGCAATCCTTTTTTTTCATATTCTTTATTTACAATCTATCCCATTGGGAATAATAAGCAAATTTGATACAATAATTTATACAAGTAAATGTTGCACTCCATTAAGAGAGTGCGCAACCTATTTAAAGATTTTTTAAAAAGAGTGGTTCAACCATAAAGAACGATATTAAAGTCGCATATTTGTTTGACATTTCAAGGTTTCAGTGTTTGACAAATTCAACCAACAATTATGCAGAGCATTAAGATTGTTGAAGTCTTCTACGGAAAGTCATTTTCAAATCAAAATGCATTTCCTACAGCGTAATCAACCGATTGTGTCTACAATCCGGAGAATTGTAGGCAAATTTCAACAATCCGGGCCTGTAGAAAGTGGGAAAGAACATGTGTATGCACGTCCAGTTTGTTCTGCGAAAAATACTGCAGTTGTTTGAGATAGTTTGGCAGAAACGTCGTTAAACTCGACTCTTTGTCGTGTCCAACAATTAAACATCTCACAACATAACTGATTCGAATTTGGAATAAAGATTTGAATTTACACGCTTACAAGGGAGCCCTGGTAGTCTAGTGGGGTAGTGTTTTAGACTATTAGCGTGAGGGTCGTGGGTTCGATTCCCACCAGAGACTCTGGTCTGTGACACTACAACGAGCATATGGTCAAAGTTACTCCGCTCTTATTTAATTATAATATAATTTGTAATTGTATTGTAATTAATAAATAAAATAAAAAATAATAAATACACGCTTACAAAGTTAAATTGACTCCAGAATTCACGCCTACTGACCAATTCAAGCGATCACAGAAGTAAATATTCACTTTTCAAAGAAAATAATCTTCATCATTCAGTTTAAGCGGCCAAAATCCCCCACTTTTTCTTGGATTGTGTATAATTATTACGAAGGAATATATATGTTAATGGGTAACTCAAAGGAGTGCAGTAGAAACATTCTAGAAATGAACGATAGGTTCGTAACACTAATGATTTTTAATAACTTCACCAGAAATTACCATCACTACTTCAATAGAAGTCGCCGTGGTCTAGTAGGTAGTGTGTTGGCTTATTTGAAGAAAAGCCAGGGTTCGAGCCCCAGGCCAGACATCAAAATAAAATACAAAAAGTATTTCTTCGCCACTTCGTCTCAGCAGATTTCTGGTAAAAACTCTGAGAGTGAATAAAATTGCCATGAAAAGTTTCTTAAAAATCTGTCGTTCGGAGTCGACTTTAAACCGTAGATCCCGCCACACATGTATTAAATTAACACACACAACATGAGTGATGTGAGAAGCTAGACCGTAATCCTGACTGAAGGGTTAGGTCAGGGTTGTAATGGGCAATTATGTATGTATGTGTATGTAGATGTAGATGGCATGTGGTTTAATTTAAACGGTGCCCCGAGCCACACAATACAAACGATTTTGTCTTTATTACAAAAACAAATTCCGATAAAATTAAATCTCGTTAATTGAGAACACAATTATGAGACTTGACTCTTATAGAGTTTTTTTGTGGAGTTACGTCAATGGCTCTGTGTACCTTGTCCAGGAATATTGTATTTCGTACACAATGGCAGGGTCCAAGCCTTATTATAAAAGAATAGTTTAATCAAAACTGTTGTTTTTATGTGTATTTTATTTAACTTGCGCTTCAACACTTTGCATTAAATACGAATATGCTAAATTAGAAAATATTTTCAGAGTGAAATACTAACCTATAAATTAAATTTCTTTCATTTTATGCTGTAACCATAAAATAAAGGAAAATTAAGGCGCTTGCATATATTTTTACAACAAGCGGGGTTAAAGAAGGAAACGGTAGCTACGACGATATTGATAATGAAGAAAGCCAAAACAAAAGTTTCTTAAGTGCAGCTAATTGCATAAAGTAAAGAAAAATTTATACGCAAATAGAAAAGTTGCAAAGAGAGGACAAATTCTTTGATTTTCAACAAAAAGCCTTAAGGCGAAAGGCGAAGAAAAAAATTTGTAAAATATTACGAAAAAAAGGTGAGCTCAACAAGTCAAAGTTTAAAGAAAACCTAAGCAAATTAATTAAGTATGAATAGGCCCCATGCTTTGGGTGTTGAGCTTGCAAGAAAGTATGTACAGTGTTATACAAAATCTAAATACGGATATCTGTATACTTGCAAAATTTGAAAAGTATTCTTGAAAAATAAAGCGAATATACTGCCAATGAAATTCGATTTTTTTATGTAGAGGTAAATCAAAAAAGACAGAAGAATAAAACAAACAAAGTATTAATCAGTCATCCAAACATTTTTATCTTTGTCGACAACACTACTTTCATTTGCATGCTGAAGAATCTACACGAAACATTTTCGAAACACATTTTCTATCTGAGGAAATGATTAAAGTGAATGAACAAAACATAACATTAACAGTGCAATGGGAAACCTGCCTTCTGGTTTGGAGAAATAATAAAGATATGCAGCATCACTTACATTAAAATATTGTTACGAACATGGAAACGGCGTACCTTCGTTTAACATTAAAACGATCAAAAACAGCCTCACAAACTCATACAACGAACTTGCTTGCATATACCAACAACATCAGTATAAGAAAAGGAGCCAGACAAGTAAGAAAGAAAGCAACAACAAACAACGTAAGCAAAATACACAAATAAAAATGAAGTAGCAATAGAGTTCTCGAGAAAGCGGAACCCCTAACATTCTACTTCAAGAACGTTCATCAGACTGATACGCAAGCATACAAAAAAAAAAACAAGACAAAGCAGGCAACCAGTCAGTAAGAATTCAGTCAGTATTGTGTGAAGACGCGTTGCCTGCGAAGTAAACAGTCGTGATTTGAAGATCGCTGTTGTGAAGATCTATCGTAGAGTTGTTAGTGTTTGTGCGGACAGAAGTATAAAGTAAAATAGTGAAAAAGCTATTATTGTTCGAGTTGTAACAGTGGCACATAAAAGTAGTGCGAACAATAAAGAGTTTAGTTGAAACAAAACACATATTTTTTTATTTTTTGCAATTAACGAACTCATATTCTAAACGTTTTTAAAAAGGTAAAAACCTAACAATATTTTAATATTGATGGACATTAAAGGCAAACTGGCTCGTAATAATGAGAGCACAAAACACATAAAAATAGCCAAATATTAATAACAATAAAAGCCAAATTTAGTACTGATGTAGTACAGATTTTCTTGAACTGTACCGCACTGTGCAACAAAAAACAAAAATTGTAAATAAAGCTGAACAACGTCATGGTTTTGTTTGTAAATCTAGTTGCATAGACCCCAAAAAAATTATTTTTATATATTTTGAACTGTCCAAACTTAGTTACGGAGTTATTCTTAAACTCCATATTAGATATAGTTACCCTCTGTTTATAGGAACGTTGTTAACTTACATTATGACGTTTTTCGGGGGTATTTTTACTATCACATCTTGTAATTGGTGAAAGAAAAATAATATTTAGGGTGGAAATGTTATTTAATTCCATTATTGTAGAATTTTTGTTGGAAAAATTTAATCAAATGCTTTTTTTCGGACTCTACTTTACACCATTAAGAGAGTTCCACAAAGATTGAATCTGAATGTCATGTCATTTTGGGTTACAACACCGTGAACAATTCTGATTGTTTTAATTGAATTACATACATATACACATAACTGATCATTACAACGTCTCAAATGAGTGCCAGGACCAAATGTTTAATGTGGACTCCAAACGACAGACTTAAGACTCAAAGATTGTTTGCCAGATGTCATCCAATTCGTCTTAAAGTAACCAATGTCTACATACTAAAATTGTAGATTAGTACGGGATTAGTACGTTCCTTATGCTATAAAGACGCATCGCAACAAGCACAAGCGCAAGCGCATTAATTATAATAAAGACAACACCAGCAAAACATAAGCAAAACAAATAATAAAATAAACAGTTCATTAATTCTTTATCAATGGAGCCACTGGAACGTTTTTTCGCGTTATATTTCATGCATCACGTCTTTAAAACCTCATGCATGTTATTGTATTGACAGCACTAATCCTCTTCACTGTGAGCACTAATTCTATCATTGCTGCGAATAAAAATAGAAATTAGCGAAAAGCAAAGCAGCAAAATTGTTGCTTGTTGTCGTGCTGCCTTGAAAATAAATGCTTCCATATACACCCGTGTATTCTATTCTTGAGAGATTGCTGTGCTTGCTGCGTTGAGTTTATTATGTTTATAGTATTACAGCTTTATCATTTCATTTATCAAATATTTTTCCTTTTCATTTATTAAATATTGAAAAGAAAAATGATTTTGTTTTACATCAAAATAGTTCAGGGTCTTTACCATTCTGCTTGGCTTAACTTTGTTTCGGTAACTACTGAAGCACGAAAAACTTTCTTGATAAAATCAATCTGTAGCTGCTTTATGCCTTGAGCGCATACAACGGTTCAAACACAAATACATCGGCACAAACAACGGTTGCAAGCCTCAAACCATATAAACGGCAATTTTTTAATAGCCACACAAATAACACACCACATAAGCGAAGAATTACATTTGCTTGCGTATTACGGGTACCTGTGAAGGTTAAAACAAAAATCGATTTTAAAAAATTTATGTGTATAATATAAAGGTATTTCTTTAATGATTTATTGGGTCCTTTTTGGCAATACAAATTTATTCAAAAGATGGTTTGGCTTACGAGAATAAAAAAATCTAGATACTGGTTTTTAGCTTTTATATCGTTTAACATTAAAATTGTAAACAAAAGCTACAAAAACAAAAAATACACTAAGCAAACCTGTTTATAAATTATCGTAGGAAATTATTTAAATTATGTATTAGGTTTTTGTAAAAATTGACATTTTAAGGCAAAAATTATTGTTAAAAATATTTTTATAAATAAACCATAGAGAACGCTTGTTTAAATTAATTGTTATAAGATTTGTTAAATATTTTATGGAGCATAACTTAAGGCCACTCTTGAGTTATTTTAAAGAAAAATATCGAAACGCAATGAGAAGCAAACAAGTTTTATGGAAAATAATTTTTCTTTTTATTATTTTTATTCCTTTTGAATCACAAATTTTTGGCATATATTTGTAAAACTTTTGGTATGCAAAAGAGGAAGTGAAGTGTGTTTAAAGGATTTGTTCTCCAATATCCTTTACAATTTTAAAGTTTATCACGATAATTTTCTAAATATTTTACCTTGAATAATACTATCGCAGATTTTGTTTTCTCCTGAACATTGCTATGCATTTTTCAATTAATAATAATTTCTCTCTTTTTCTACTGAATATATCTTTGAATGTATAATTTTTCGTAAGAGCTAAAAAATTTCAATGACAAGTTATTGTAAGAAAATGAAATAAAATCTAAGCGGTTATGAAATTTATTCTAGGATAAGTCGATTATCGTATCTAGCGTTACGACTTTCGCGTTTACACACGGTTTCCTTATATCCCCCAGGACGAGAGCCTTTATTATGAATGAAAATAAAATGAAAAGTTGAGGAGTATAATCTTTTTTTTATAATTTGGAATAACTTGCTGAAATCACTGTAATTTAGCAGGTAGTGCGTTGACTTATTAGTCATGAGGCCACGGTTCAAAACCCAGGTCAAACATCGCCAACAAAACGAAAAATTATAAAATATTTCTTATCCGTCTGAGAGAATGATTTTTCTTGAAATGTGTGGCCCTATGCTGTTTGCGATTGATGACTATATCCTAAGAACCGACAAGGAATTATTCGATTATTGAAGTAAAATTCAAATTCTTACCAAATAAGATGGACACGACATGTCGCAAGCATGGATTAATTTTTTTGAAGTGAATAGGAAGGAATGTGTTCAACAAGAGATGAGTTTACGAAACGAATTTCTAACTTAAAAAAAGGAAAAGTAAAAGAGTTTAATCAATACCAAAACCATTTAAAAGTTTAAATTTAAAAATGCAATAAAACAAAAACGCTCAGTTATTTTGTCAAATTTATTTTTTAGTTGTGAAGATGTGAAAGCTACATATCCACTAGGATATAGCCTAGTATTGTGGTTTTTGTATTTGCTTTTCTGTTGAGATATCTTGAAAAATTTAAAATTTTTAATAATCCCTTAGAATTGCCATATCATAGCTTGGAAATTTTTAATTCCAAATTAATAAATTTAACCCTTCATTGCATGATTTTTTATTTTTTCATGAAATAAATTATACTGATATAATTCAGGCTCTATATTAAGGAAAAAGTATTAAAAAAATATTTAGATCAAGTAATTAGCAGAAAATTAGTAAAAACTCATATGTAGGAAATTTCCATCAACATGCAAATCTACGTGTTTAGCTCAGTACAAAGAAGACACAAAATAAAATATAGCTTTTTATATTATTTTTATTCCACATTTGTTCTTGGACAACAAATGGACAGGTTATACTAATTTTTTCTTTTTTGGTTTTATCAAATCTAGTAGCTTGAGATAAAGGCAATGCTCCTGCATAACTGGATAAGAAAGTTACTAACTTATTATCCTTCCAAGCAACGCAACTTATATCTATACCGTTGTAGGTACAGACTCTCTCTTCATAACTTCCCCTTGCCACAGACTTTTTCATAAAATCTTTCTTAGTAGTTCTTAGTTCTTATTATTTGGTATCCTATTTTGTTGTACTGTTCCAACAGTATAAATACCTTTCGTAGCTAAGTAATATGCTAAAGGTAGCGATGTATAGAAATTGTCAAAATATATGATATGGATTCGCATTCTTCGAACTTCCCGAACCAACCGAACTACAACATTTCCTGTAGCTCCAAGGTCAATTTTATCTGTTGGCTTTTTTATATTTTCTTGTCCAGAATAAACTTCAAACTTATGAGCATATCCCCTCAGGTTGCAAAGCACATAAAACTTAAAACCACATTTGTGCGGTTTATTCGGAAGTTATTGTTTTAAAAAATGACCCACCTTCGTGGAGCACATCTGCTCATCTACAGAAAGCCTTTGATCCATTGGAACTGTTGAAAATCTTTCATTGAGATTTTTGATTATAGGACGAATTTTATAAAGTCTGTCATGTTCGGGATGCCCTACAGGTTTATGATTTTCGTTGTTGTTAAAATGTAGTGACAATTTGATCTTTATAAACTTGTTTAGCGGCATCGCTGACGAAATTGGTTCATTTCCATACCCTGGTGACCAATATGATCTTGTGGTGGGAAATTTCTGCACCGACATATACAAAATAATTCCGAAGAACTTATTTATATCTTCTTCAGTATAAGTTGTGCATGAATTAGGATTGCTTTGAAACATGTATAAGTTTGTTTCCTCTACTATTAAATTCATTAAATCCTTTGTAAAGAAGTGTGCAAAGCACTGATAAGGCGTCTCCAGTTGTGAAACTTGGTCTTAGCCAGAGGAGTTGTCCAAGAAAGAAGTAATATTTTCATCATATACCATATTCTTTTTTTCTACACCAATTGTCTTTTGTCAAACGAAAAGGTTGAATAATTTCTAAGTTCAGCTGTTCGAGAGCATTCCTGATCGTCTTTAGCATTGTCTTCTTCGACTTCGTACTCTACATTATCCTGAATGTTTTCCTTTTGCAACACTTTTGCAATTTCAACAGCGTCTTGGTCCTCTTCATCAGAATTTTTAACATCAAGACCATCTTCTGATAGCAAACCGTCTTCACCCTGAGCCAAAAACGTTTCAATATCTTCTTCATTTAAATATTTCTAAAAAAAGTATTTTGTAGTTTATAACAAATAAGTTTTTGCAATACATTATAAATGCAGCTAGTGCATAACGATGTAAATTTCCATCATATAGTTTTTTGAAATAATAATAGGTATTTAAAAAAAAAAATTAAAAAATGTTACTAAAACATTTAGATCTAAACCTTTTCCCACTCATTTTCGATTTTTATTTTAAAAAATTTCGTCCGACTTTCTTAAACACCAAAAGTACTTAAGTTTTTGCACTCTTTACCAAATAGCAATGGAATAAAACAAAACCAACGTATTTGTGGAAAATTGCCTTTTTTTACTTAACAATACAATTCAGTGTGTGAACTACTAATGTGAGATGTTGCCAACATCAAACAATTTTTACCACACTGTTTCCAATCTTTTTTTTCTTGAAAAAACGTTATGATGGAAATTTCCATCACGATGCAATGAAGGGTTAAAATATATAACTCAGGCATCATATTACATGTACTACAATAGTTACACTGAAAAGTATGCGATAAAAAATCTTTGATATTGGCATGTATGAAACTAATGGAATTAAATATCACTCATACGTCACATACATATATTTCTGGCTCTATGGATATGAGCATAATGTGAATAAATATAATGGGTGGGTGGGCCATTTAAAAGTTTTAATTTAAGAACGCAATAAAACAAAAATTGTATGAAATTTTGTCAAATTTACTTTTTTGTTGCGAAGTATAATCGTTCCGGTTAGAAATGGAATATTATTTCATTCACATGGCTACCGTGGCTGGCCTCACAGTACGTCATTCGATAGGACCAATATTCGGGAACCGTTTCGAGTGTATGGCGTCATAACGCGGTAGTGGCATCACCTAATACTCAAATGAGTCTGGTTTGTCGGCATAACACATTAGAAAACAGTCCAATGGTATCAAATAGAAGCTTTTTGGCGGCCAATTAACATCATCATTTCGACTAATTAAACGGCTATCAAACGATTGACACAATAAATCGTTTTTGGCATGATATGTGTGAAAATTGCACCATTCTTTTGAAGCCAAATATTGTTCACATCGACGGCATGAAGGGAGTTTAAAAAAAGTTGGTTAACATGGTGCGATAAGTTTCTTTATTGACCGTCCTTATTTTCAAATAAGCTAATGATGCCTCTGTACTTCTGTAAGACTACATGTCTACAGAATACTAAATTATTAAATTTCAATGCGAACCAAAATGATTTGGTTGCCAAGTCGTTGAATGAAGTTTTTGCTTAAAAACTAATTTTAGGCGTCACACGCTTTTTTATTTAATTTTAATATGAGTTAAAACTAATTGAAAAGGTATAAGTGTTTACGTAACTACCTCACATTTATTCGTTATTTTTTTTTAAATTTACGATTCTTTTTATGCATGCTACGGGAACTAGAGCTGCTAATATGCGGCGTATTCTCAGTGTTAATTGATTAAATAAATAAATTCGTAACTCTTGTCCCCAAATGAATATCAAAACATTAAATTACAGACGCCTTACAAAAACAACACATGACTATAATTTGAATTTCATTTTTCGCCCATTAAAATATCATTAAATTGTACGCAATTGTTTTAATGTTTGTTCACGTAAGCATAATATGGCTTTAGTTTACGTGTTATAAGATGTGTTGCCCTTTTATGTGGTTGCGTATGTATTACGCATATACAAACAGACATACATACATTAATTTATGTACATGACAACAGGGAACTTCATTACATACATACATACATACATATGTTTCTGTAGCGACTTTCTCACGCCTTATAATTTTGAAATTTTTATTTTGTCCTTAATTTCTGAAAAAAGTATGGAAGAAAAACATTGTGTGTGTGCTTTTGTGTCTAATTTCATAAGCGAAAAATTTGTAAAACGAGAATATTGGGTAGTAGGAAGCGTCCAGCTGCTTGCGTACGCTGACGACATTGACATCATAGGGATTACCAGGCGAGATGTTACTGCTGCATTTAGTGCTGTTGAACGGGAGTATACTAAGATTGGTCTCGTAGTAAATGAGGGCAAAACGAAGTATATGTTTTCGGCAGTAGAGATACAGATTACGGCCGATAACTATACTTTTGTTATAGTCAAGTAATTTATTTATCTTGGCTACGCCGTTACCACCAAAAGTGATGTCAGTCTAGAGATCAAACTATCACTCGTGCCAACTGGTGATATTATGGTCTCAATAGGCAATTGAGTAGCAGAGACAGCTCTCGTACGATAAAACTAATACTCTACAAGACGCCCATCCTCCTCGTGCTTCTTTATGGCGCAGAGGCTTGGGCCCTAATAATGCAGCCGCCTTGAGAGTATTCGATAGAAAAGTCCTACGTAAGATCTTAGGTCCAGTGCGAGTTGGCGATGATTTCCGCAATCGATCCAACAGCTGTGAGCTGTATGAGCGATATGAAAACAGCCATTATATTTATTTTTTTATTTTTTGTATTAATTTTTTTTTTTACTTATAAATTCCTTTTTGTTTCTTATTCACAATCTATTTTTGTTGTTGTTTTATTCGCCAATACTTTAAGGCAAGCATTCTCAACAACTGAATCGTTATATCGCTTCTGTGTTTCCCTGCTAAGTTAAGCCGCTTATTTTAAAAAGGCGTGCGAAATACGTGTGTCCGTGTCTAAATTCTGTCTTGGAAAAAACTTCTCTAAGATTTTACTTTAAATAATAGAAATAAAGAATAATCAATCATGTTAGCGAATGATAAGAGCACTGAATAAAAGATGACTTAATTCACTCCTATTTTAACAATGAGTAACTAATGCCACTTTACATCCTTTGCATACGATTGTAAGTAAGTGCTCAGCAAGAAATCATACAAGCATAGAGGATGGAAGTAAATTTAATGAGGCTTTAAAATTAATTGCTCTTCGTTGAACTTTTTTAGTCGTTAACGTCGCTAAGATGAGTTGGAGTGTTAGCTTTATGATGAATTAAATAAGGCGGTTTAAAGCGCAGGAGTCCAAAGCTGTAAAAATACAACCGTAATTGAAAATACGAAAACACAAGCAAGTAAATTTTAAAATTATTTAAAAGAATAATTCTATGGTTTTTTAATTCTTGTCGAAAAGAAATTTTGATGCAATGACTTCAAATCCAAATTCGAATTTAAGTGATGGTAAACAATTTCGGTTTGGTTAGGTTAGGTTGGAACGGAACCCACAGTTTCGTTCCTTCACCCAGAGATGCATGGAGAAATAGGAACAGAAATGAAAGACAAAGGGAAAATAACAGCGAAAATAACAAACAGCCATTTGTCATCAATAGGTGAATTATCTTTCTAAAGATATCCCTCTAACCAGTCAACTCCGTTTGCGAACCCCATAGTTTGTAGTCTTAGTTTCTCATAAATTAACTGTCTAGCCACCACGGCCTGCATACCGATGGGAACAGTACCATAAAATATGATCCACTGTTTTCTCTGCTCCTTTACATAGGTTAAATAAATCAAAAATATTTCTATTCCATCTGCTGTCTAAAGGTGCCATGTTCCGTTTATACACTAATAATAGCTCTCATCTCTCGTATATTCCTATAGAATTGAAGGTTTTTCATATGGTTGATACAACCCTACAGTCCCTTTGAACATCCCTATCCATGGTATATGGTGATAATGTAAAAATGCAATGTAGCTGCCGTAGCCTAGTGGATAGTGTGTTGGCGTATTGGATGTAAGATCGTGTTTCAAACTCCATGTCAAACATCTCGAGCAAAATGAAATATGAGAAAAATATTCCTTAATCCCTTAATCCTAATATATTATAAATCTTTCTGTAAGTCTGTTTTTTTTTTGTTTGTTTGTTAGCCAATCACGCCTGGACCGATTTTCTTGCAATTTGGGATATAGATCGAGCTTTTGTCAGAGCAGGTTATAGGCTATATATCTTTTCAAAATTTTGACCCAAATGTGTGCAAGAATATTGACAGGATCATGGAAAGGTGAGGATGTGTTTATTCCCCGTATTCCAATAATTCCAAAAGGTTTGCCATTCAACTTTAAACGTTTACAATTTCCAGTTAAACTAGCATTTGTCTCAGGGTTAAACAGTGAAGGTGGCTGGTTTAAATTTGGAGACGTCATGTTTTTCTCATGGTCAATTGTATGTAGCCTGCTCACGGGCACCAAGTGGGAAAAATTTATATATTTTTACCCCAACTGGTAAAACAGCTAATATTGTGTATAGAAGCGTTTTATCAAAATAATAATACTATTTAATTTAATTGTAGAATAAGTTTATATTGCATTTATTTAATAGTTATATGTTCATATGTACTCAATATAATAATTTAATATATATACTTAAGTTACTGATTTTTCTATTTTTTTAAGTGTTAATAATAAAAATTTTTAAATTTCTTTAACAACAACAAATAATCACATTTTTTTTAATTTAACAAATATTTTCATTTTTTAAACTAATCCAAACTACATAAACCGCCCAACGCCGGGTTTAATCTGCTAGTAGTAAATAGAAATGCCCATGAAAAGTTTCTCAAAACAATCTGTTGTTCAAAGTTAACTTTAAATTGTAGGTCTCGCTACTTATGGATAAAATTAACACACACACACACACACTATAAGTGCTGTGAGAAGCTAGATCGTAATCCTGACTGAAGGGTTGTAATGTAGCTTCTCACACCACTTATGTTGTGTGTGTTAATTTTATACATGAGTGACGGGACCAACAGTTTAAAGTCGACTCCGAAGGACATATTTTTGAAAAACTCTCTCTCTCTTAGAATTTTTGCCAGAAATCTGCTGAGAGGAAGTCGTCGAAGAAATATTTTTCATATTTTCGTTTTGATGTCTGACCTGCAGTTTGAACCGTAGCCATACGTCTAATAAGCTGACACACTACATACTAGACTTCGGTGACTGCAGGTATACAATACCACTAAAAAAGCAACATTTTTAAAGCCATAATAAAAACGCTGTGCAAATACTCAAAAAAATTTAATAAAAAAACAAAGCTACGCCTTTTAAGGTCTAGTTTCTATGGTCGGTGAACTATACGGTCGTAAAATATCCGCTGTTTTCTAAACAGTTTTCGTTCGGCGTGTCAATATGAGCTCGATCATTGTCATCGTTTGGCATCGTTTCTGGTTGCATATTCAAAGTGTTTTTCGCCCAATACTCGTATTAAATAAATTAATTGTTGTCTGAACAAATCTTCCTGTGATTGTCTGATTCGTGTTTGGCAGCCCATACAGGCTTAGCAGCTTCTGATACGAAGCATCAAATAGGAAGCTTTATCTTACTTACTTACTTACTCAATTGGCCATTAACAACCCGATTAACGGATTTTAGCCAAGCGCCTCTGCTTCTTGCGCGCATAAGCCAGTTGGTCACACCAACCGATGACACGGCTTCCTCGATTTAGTCTTTCCAACGCAAACAAGGTCGTCCTCTTCGCCGACTTCTGCAGATCACCGCGTCATATACTCGTCTCGCCGGAGCATTCTCCTCCATTCGAATGATATGGCCGAGTACCGCAAAACATCCTTCCAAGCGCCTCTGCTTCTTGCGCGCCTAAGCCAGTTGGTCACACCAACCGATGACACGGCTTCCTCGATTTAGTCTTTCCAACGCAAACAAGGTCGTCCTCTTCGCCGACTTCTGCAGATCACCGCGTCATATACTCGTCTCGCCGGAGCATTCTCCTCCATTCGAACGATATGGCCGAGTCAGTGCAACCGCTGCACAACGTCTATATCGTTGAGGAGCTCATACAACTCAATGTTGGATCGGATGCGGATACTGGACCGGAGATCTTACGTAATACTTTTCTCTCGAATACTCTTAAGGCGGCTGCATCAGTGCATAATAAGGTCCATGCCTAGGCGCCATAAAGAAGCGCGGGTAGGATGAGCATCCTGTAGAGTATTAGTTTTGTCGTACGAGAGCGGTCTCTGCTACTCAATTGCCTATTGTGACCATAGTAGCGATCCTGCTCTTGATTTCCATACTGGCATAATTTTTGGTGGGAAAGGCGGAGCCAACGGAGCTGCAGGAATTACTCAATCTGCATAGCCTTATCAGCTTCGCAGGTATACCGAGCGGCAAAAACACGATCCCTTATGGGCCTTATCATGGCGCAATGGATATTCTGCTTGGTCGTAGATTGTGATCGTTGTCGGCGCTTCACACATGATTTCATGCAAATTAAGATATGTATTTGGATGTATGTAAACAGCATTTTAGACATGCAAAATCGTCTTTCAATGTTTCATATCTTCACCTTATCTGACACCCAATTTCACTGCTTTTGTATGAATCCGTATTTCAGCTAGAAAAGTGATTAACTTATAGAAAATTAAAGTGAGAATGCAAAAATGTATGTAACATTTACATGCTTTATAGGTCGAATAAATAACCAAATATTAGCAAAATAATTGCGTATCAAATATGTTGTCATGGACGTTGACAGAGTAAATTTTACTCTAGTAAATTCATAAAGCCCTTCCTATCTTTAAATTTAAATAAAACAAAATGCGTGTAAGCTAATATCGAAAATTTTTATTCGTTTGAAAGATCTATTGATGTCGTTTAAAGCAGAAAATAATATCGTTCAGATATCTCTTTTTTTCTTCTCAGGAAGGAGCATATTCTAAATGAACAATTTTCCATAAACTTGACACAAAAAAATATTAAATTTCGCCGTTTTCACCGTAGCTCCTCATGACACTTTTTTGTAATAGACGTGCTGGGGTATTCAATGCAAGATTGACATCTTTTTGTTCTGTTAGCCTTTTGCAAAAAAAATTACACATAAAGTACACTCACTGCATTGCACTTAATACACTTAATTAAACTTTTCCAAAAATTTGATGAAAATTCTGTGATACTTTTTTCAATAACCAAAGGGTGCTCAACTTATACTCACTCATGTACAAATATTCGGTATGTAGTAATCCAACACAAAGTGATAAGGAGAGACGTCCTGCAAAACCGAAAGCGAATTTTATTTTATACCATGCAAATTAATTGCGTTTGACCAGAAAGTGCACTTACGAAAATGCAAAAAAATGTTCTTTTTATATGAGTATTTCACTTTAACTTAACGTGAAACTATAAAGCGAACATTTTTTTTTCTTTTCAAAAGTACTATGTCTACTAATGGTTTATCTTTTGTTTAGTTTTTATTTAAATCAATGGCAATATGGAAGAGTAGCTTAAGTCGAAAATTGATGTTTTGAGATATCATCAATTTTGTGTAATTTTTATTCTGCCTGATTTTTGCGAATAATTTATGAATTAATAAATTGGTAACATGTTTATTAGAGAAGAAGGATGATTGTTGATGATTACGCCTTTTCTACTTAAGCGCTTCTTCGAAACTGAAAATTGCGTTGAACTGGACGTTAATTAACTTAAGCGTTTCTGTTTAAATAAAAAGTATATATTGTGTAGTTTTAAGTAAACATAAGTTGTTTGAAAATAATGACTATTTTTTTAAGGTTAACATTTATAAAGCTTAAGTGAAGTTAGGCGATACCGTTATATGATGGATGGAAAATCTAAATATGTAAACAAAACTATATGTACATAAGTATTATTGATTCAAAAAACTTAAGCTAAAAATAAAAGTACATAACATTGATAAAAAACAGTATTCTATCAAGTGGACTATACACATTTAAGCGCCTTTGCTTCTGTAATGCGCCAAACGCCTTAACTCAATTCTCTCTTATGTCGACTTAAGCTACACTTCCATATTGCCACAGAAATAAAAATAATTTAAAAGCGGAGAAACTTTTCATTTCATTCTTTAGAATTTTACCACCGCACCAAATCATAAAATCACAATTCAATTTCAATTAAAAGTGCTGTCGTTATTGGAACAATGCCAAACACAATTGTCAGCCTACAATATAATCACAATAAATACCAAGAAATTTCAATTTCAAATATAATTAGCGCTTTAAAAAGTTTGGTACCTTTAGGTACTTTGGTGTCGACTACACTGATGATTTAAATAAAGGACGATGATGGACACAAGCAGTCTAAGTCGCTTCATCTCTCTAGTGTTTCTAATTGAGTTCGAAACATAATAATAAATTAATAATAAAACAGAAGTCGCCGTGTTCTAGTAAGTAGTGTGTTGGCTTATAGACGTAAAGCCAGGGTTCGAACCCCAGGCCAGACATCAAAACAAAATACAAAAAGTATTTCTTCGGCGACTTCCTTTCAGCAGATTTCTGGCAAAAACTCTGAGAGAAAATAAAAATTGCAATGAAAAGTTTCTTAAAAATCTGTCGTTCGGAGTCGACTTTAAACTGTAGGTCCCGTCACAAATGTATAAAAATTTAAAACACACCACATAAGTGGTGTGAGAAACTAGGTCGTAATCCTGACTGAAGGGTTGTAATGACCAATTATGTAGGTATGACTAATCCACTGCGGATGCTATTGACCTTGGATGCAAAATTTGTATGGGTTCAGATGTAAAACGATGCCTTTAACAAATTGAAGATGATGTTATCCGAAATACCAAATCTTTCATATTTTGATCCAAAATTAAGGACTAGAGTCATAGCTGACTAAAGCCCTGTAGCATTAGGAGCAGTTTTGCTACAATTCGATAATGAAATGGAGCTCAGAATCATATTCTTTGCAAGTAAGAGTTTATCTGCCGTTGAGAGAAGATATTCTCAAACCGAGAAGAAAGTTTGGTCCTAGTTTGGTCAATAGAAAGATTTTAGTACTATCTGCTGGTTAGATTTTCAGCTCGTAACTGACCACAAACTTTCGGAAGCCATTTTTAAACAGACTTCGAGATCTCCGGCTAGAATTGAAAGATGTTTACTTAGACTACAGGCTTTCAAGTTTAAGGTAATATATCGTAGTGGAAAAGATAATATAACAGACTCAATATCTAGACTTTGCAAAATTTCTGATAAAGAACCTGTTGATGGTGCATGCTAGGAATCAATTTTTCACATACTACAAAATACAGTTCCTAACACTTTAACTATATCTCTAATAAGTAAGGAAAGCAACAAAGACGTGGATATTCAACAGGCGATTTCCTGCATGGAAAATTATTGTTGGGATTCGAATTTATCAAATCCATACTATGTTTTTCGTCGTGAATTATCAGCCATTGGATCAATTTTACTACACGGAAATCGAATTATAATACCAACATTTTTAAGATCAATGGTATTGGATTTGGCACACGAGAGCGACCCTGGTGAGTCGGCAATGCAACGTCGTCTTCGATCTAAGATGGGGACGCCGAGAACTTTGTAAAATCGTGTCGTGATTGCCTCTTAGTTTAACAACTGTTGAAACCAACTCAAATGCAAAGACACCCATTTCCGAATGGGCTTTGGCAAATAGTGGCAACTTATCTACTAGGACCACTACCTAATGGGGAGTATATTTTAATACTCATTGATTACTATTCCAGATACCAAGAAGTTGTTTTCATGAAACGGATTTCTTCTCATGCTATAATTAAGGCCATGAGGGAAATTTTCTCTAGGCTTGGGTTACCCAGGACAATAAGGACTGATAATAGCAGACAATATGTCAGCGATGAATTTAAATGCTGTTGTGATGAAAACAGCATATCCATAATCAGAACACCACCCTATTGACCTCAGGAGAAAGGTGAAGTAGAAAATATGAACAAATCCCTGGGAAAATTATTGAAAATTGCAGCAGCGAATAAGCTAGATTTCAAGGAAGAAATTCTAAAATGTATACTTATGTACAATGTGACCCCACATGGCATAACAGATTCAGCACCAAGTGTGATAATGTTTAACAGACATATTCGTGATAAGGTTCCTGGAGAGAGGGGCGAAGGAATCCAATATTCAGATAGATGACAAGGTTTTATTGAAAAATGTATTTTTCCCCAACAAACTCACTCCGAATTTTGATAAAACTATTTATGAAGTTGTTTAGAGAAATGGAACTCAAGTTAAAGTCGTGAGAGGAGGACGAATATATAAAAAAAATATAAGTATGGTGAAAATAATTCCAGAGGGCATGAAACATCGGCAACGTCTATGCTCGGAACCAATACCAGCCGCCAAAAATCTACAATTGCCTAATAATAACTTGTTTTCATCTTCCAACAACAATCAACCACCATCAACCGTTGATCCAACGGAAACGTTACCCAGACCGAGGGACTGCAGTGACGCTGATTCCAATGAACCTGAGTGTCAGTCGTTTTCAGGCCGAGGACCGATTGAAGCTAAAACTGAAAGGGTTAGAAGGGATGTGGTAACACTGACTGTTGGCTTATCATCAGCTGTTAAATGTCATCACTAATAGACTTGTAAAATATATAATTGAAATAATTAAATTGAAACAATTGAAATAAAAGTTTAAGTTTTTGTATGATATGAATTACATTGTTTTATTATAATTAACCACAGGTTATTACAAAGGGTTTAAGGATACACCAGATACAAGAGAACAATGAGAATTTTCGGTGATATCACACACACAATTTGTTTCATTTATATTTACAAATAGGAAGTGTTTAAGGATACACCATCTACTAGACATCAATGAATATTTTCGATAATATCTCACACACAAATTGTTTCATTTAGATTTATAAATACGAAGTATTCAAGGATACACCATACACTAGAGATCAATGAATATTTTCGATAATATCTCACACACAATTTTTTTCATTTAGATTTATAAATACGAAGTATTCAAGGATACAACATATACAAGAGATCAATGAGAATTTTCGGTGAAATCTCACACACAATTTGTTTGATTTAGATTTCCAAATAGGAAGGGTTTAAGAATACAACAAATAGAGCAGCTGGATGAAAATTTTCGATGATATCTCACACACAATTTATGTCATTTATATTTACAAATACGAAGTATTCAAGGATACACCATATACTAGAGATAAAAGAATATTTTCGATAATATTTCACATACAATTTGTTTCATTTAAATTTATAAATAGGAAGTGCTTAAGGATACACCATATACTAGAGATCGATGGCAATTATCTATGATATTTCACCAACATTTTGTTTTATTTAGATTTACAAATAGGACGTGTATATGTATTGAAGTCACCGTGGTCTAGTAGGTAGTGTGTTGGCTTATTAGACGAAAAGCCAGGGTTCGAGCCCCAGGCCAGAAATCAAAATAAAACACAAAAAGTATTTCTTCGGCGACTTCCTCTCAGCAGATTTCTTGCAAAAACTCTGAGAGTAAATAAAATTGCCATGAAAAGTTTCTCAAAAATCTGTCGCTCGGAGTCGACTTTAAACTGTAGGTCCCGCCACTCATGTATAAAATTAACACACACAACATAAGTGGTGTGAGAAACTGGGTCGTAATCCTGACTGAAGGGTTGTAAGACCAATTGATCAATGAAAATTTTCGATGATATCTCGCACACAATTTGTTTCGTTTAGAGTTACAAAAAGGAAGTATTTAATAATACGCCCTATACAAGAGATCAATGCGTATTTTCAATGATATCTCACACACAATTTGTTTGATTTAGATTTATAAATAGGAAGTATTCAAGGATACATCATATACAAGTGATCAATGAGAATTTTCAATGATATCTCACACACAATTTGTTTGATTTAGATTTATAAATAGGAAGTATTCAAGGATACATCATATACAAGTGATTTAGATTTATAAATAGGAAGTGGTTAAGGGGACACCGTATACAAGAGATCGATAAAAATCTTCGGTGATATTTTACACACAATTTGGATTTAGATTTTCAAATAAGAAGGGTGTGGCAACACTGACTGCTGGCTTATAATCACTAATAGACTTGTAAAATAAATAAAAGGAGCAATTGAAATTAAAGTTTAAGTTTTTGTATGATGTAAATAACATTGTTTTATTATAATTAACCAGAGATTAGTTATTACATTGGCTACGAGTGGTAAATTATGGAGATTTGATATTAGCATTAAATTGCGTGAAGTTGAATTATTTTTTTCTTTAGAGTGGTTGAATACCAGACAGCATTCAATTGCGTTTAAGTTTTTTTAGATTTGTGGAACAACACATTTGCTAAATGTGAATGGGCATTAAAATGCGTGTAATTGGATTGCCTGGTGAACATTGAATATTGATATTTTACTGATTAAATTCGGCATATTAAACAGACACCTGTGGTGTAGTTTAGTTTGATTAATTTTAATGAATATTTTTACAGTGCCATCGAATGGTAAAATGGCGGAAGCTATAAAAACTTTTCTTTGTGATGCCACAGAGAAGTCGAAAGATGGCTAAGATCATTTAGACTTTATTTGGCAGCTGAAAAAAATCGTTGATGATGTCAAGAAGAAGAATAAACTTTTGCACTTAAGTGGCTTAGCTGTTACAGTAAGTAATATTCAATATTCCTGGGGCATTAGTAGAAAGTGACGGAAAGGACGGTATTAAAATTTATGATGTTCTAGTGGAGAAATTAAGTGAATATTTCTCTCCAAAAAGAAACACAACATTTTAGCGGAATATAACTCCTGTTTTAATAAGTTTTTGTTTCGGCAAAATGTTCATTTGGTAATACTAGGGAAGAAATTGAGGAAGTTTCCATAAAAGACAAGATAACAGATTCTTCGGCCCCTCTCGATTTGAGAATAAGATTCTCTAACAGAGCAGAGTCGCTTTGAAATTATTGACGCATGTCAAGTGTACGAGCAAATTAGCAAAACTTCTCGTAGCATGCTATTCTACACTGAGAAGGAGGAAGTAAACAAAGTTTCCACGAAAGTCAATGTTCAATCACATCCGTCAACCGAATTCAGCCGATGCTGAAGAAAAGGGTATTTGTCCAATTCTTTTGATTGTCCTGCCAAAAATGCAAAATGCAATAAGTGTTATTTACAGGGACATTTTGCAATAAGATGCAGAACTAAGAAAAGGAACTTCGATAATGACAATAATGTAACGTACAAAAAAGGCAGCCTATGAGAAATGTTCGTTGTATTGCAGAAGAGGATAATTCCACTTCAGAAATTCACGGAATGATGAACAGAAAGAGGAAAATATGTGCTGCACTATTGGTGGAAAAGCCTCATAAGCGAAAACGATTGGAATTTATTACAAGCATCAGAAGCGGTAATGTGGAATATACGCTTACATTCTGAGAACAAATTTAAGGCATATGCTGCCATTGATCCATTGGAAATTATGGTGGTTTTTCATGCTACGATATACGTTAGTAACAGAAAAGAAATAATATCTTTATTTTATGTTATTAAGAAAGAAATCAAATTGGGATTGAATGTTAATCCAATTCAGGAAAATGAAAAACAACCCTTTCTGAAAATTCATGGAGTTAAGGTATCATTATCTATAGACCCTTCCATAAATCCGGTTCAGTAACCAGTACGCCGTGTTCCTGTGGCGCTTGAGGAGAAAATAGATGAGGCATTACGACTTTATATTATAGAACCTGTTTTCGGTCCGAGTTATTGGATTTCTCATATATTGATTGCTTTTAAAAGAAATGACGACATTCGCATTTGTGTTGATATGAGACGGGCAAATCGTGCCATTCTTCTTGAAAATTAGCCTTTGCCCACTTTTGAGTCATTCATGAGTAGATTGAAAACAGCAAAATTTTTTACTAGATTGGACCTTAAGCTGCCAAGGAATGGAGAGTCAACCGACTTTAACTGTATGCGGATAGCATATTAATGGTGATAGAAAACCATTGCGGGCAAAATCTTATTTTTCGGACAGGTATTATTAATTATTAATTATTATTAATGGGTTTATTTCCAAATATGGTTATGCTTTATATGAGATGCATGGATATCAGCCCTCGATTTTATTGTTTGAATTAAAATAATGAATGTATTGTATGTATGTACAGTTGAATATCGAATTGATTTTCAGCTGAACAATGCTATGCAAAATTATTAATGGCGTGCCTTTGAAGTTCACTTAACTCCTTTCTTTTTAAAAATCTGTACGACAGTTTTAACCGGTTAAGATATTAGTTTCCATCGTTGATACTTATAACAACCGAAAAAGTAAGAGAGAAACAATGAAATGCTGTTGCATTGCTTTTGCCAACTGTGTTGCCTTTTCACTGTGGTGCGTTTGTTTATCTAGGCGTTGTATATTCCTCAGAAAGGATAAGAACTGAAATTTACAAAATGATGGTAGGAATTGTTGACTTTTATTTCATAGACTGCCATCATCAGCTTTCATTACAAAACATTACACGGAAAACTCCAACAGTATGTTACAAAATATGATTTTATGTCTTTGAGAATAGTAGCATTAATACCGCATAAATAACTTACATGAAGCGGCCTCAGGTTTTTATTGAGAACGACAGTAAGGCTTATCATCGTTATTGTGCAAATATTTCAAAGAGACAATATATTCGAAATTCATATAAAATATTCATTTTTGTATTGGCAGCGTTACTGAAGCTTGAAACACAGCAAATTTAAATACTTATTCTTTAAAAATTTACTAATGACATCGATTACTAAAATTTTAATTGGCTATTATGGCTTGATATTGCGGTAATGTAGTAGAGAGTGTGTTGGTATATTAGACGTGAGGCTAGGGTTCCAACGCCAAGTCAGATATTTCGAACAAAACGAAATGCAGATTTCTGTCAAAAACTCTGAGAATAATTAAAATTGGCATGCAAATTTTCTTTAAAATCGGTCGTTCGGGCTCGACCTTAAACTGTAGGTCCCATCTCTCATGTATAAAATTTACACATACAACACAATGATGAGTTAAATAATACCTTCGCTTTCTGGGGCACTAAAATATTTTTATAAAAGAATTGCAGCTGAAACGAATAAGCCGTTGGAAGGTGATTAATGCAAATAATGATTAAAGCTGATTCCGAACAAAAGATTTTTTGAGAACCTTTTCATATCAATTTTATTTATTCTCAGAGTTTTTGTCAGATATCTGCTGAGAGGAAGCCGCCGAAGACATATTCTTTTTCAAATTGCTTTTTAGTGAAGATGTTTAACCTGGGTTCTGATTCGTGGCTTTACTTCTAAGAGGCCAACACACTACCTGCACACAAAGTAAAATCGGTTCAGTATACTATGAGAGCATTAGGCTGATAGAGATGTTACCCTATCCGTCGTATTCACCAGACTTGACTACTTCCGACTACTAATTGTTTTCGTCGATGGCACAAGCATTGTCTGAGGAGCACCTCGATTCGTACGAGCAACTCGAAAATTAGATAACTTACCGGTATGTTTAAAAAGACGAACAGTTTTATTGGCGTGTAATCGATCAATTGGCTGAAAAATGGAAAAAAATATGTAACCAGCATTCGCCAACGCTTTTAAAGAAATGTTTATTTTGCTTTACCATTAAAGATTTGTGTGTCATTTTCACAAAATGACGCTTATTTCATACCGGTATAGTATTCCACTATACATTAGATATATGTTCCTATGTATGTTTGGGCACAAGTTGAGCTGCTACAAAGCGGGTGTAAATGCGGTATGTGTTGGGAAACTTCAGTGTTGTTTTCTAAATTATTCTATGAAAATTTGGCTACGGAAAAAGGATTATAAACTTGTTGTAATGGCTTAAGATTGTTTATGGAAACAAATCATTTCATTTTTCAAAATAGTTTTCTCTGAGCCCCATTTTCTTGCTCCAATATTTATAGAATTCTTTATCCTTTCACACTCTATACAGAGTGTGTATAACTCTTGAGTTATGGCCCTCTATTGTGATTAAAGTAATTATAACTGAAATTTTAAAAATATATTTACGTACTTATGTATCCGTATATGTGTTAATTCATGCCAATGCTTTTAATTTAATACTTCCATTGCATATAATATACAATGAAATGTTTTATGGCTCAGATGTGTATGTGAGTATATTCAACAAAATTTATTTCAAAATAATGCAAAATCTCTCATGTGTTTTTATTTTATTATACTCGTATAACGGTCTCAGTGTCAATGATATAAGAAATATTATGATTATTTGGAACGTAAAGCAGACAAACAAGAGCCATACCAACGTAGTTAATGACCTAAAATACGAACATGCATGCATGAATCCTAGTTGTAGTAGGAATTGCTTATTTTACTATTTCGTTATCTTTTATACCCACAAGTTGGTATTTATTTTTTGCTTTTCGCACATAATACTCTTAAGTAACGGTTTATTGAAAGACAATATAACCAAGGAGCATTACAGCCAGACATTTACATACATAGGGTATTCTAACAGAGACTTCCGGACTGTGACAGTTGAAATTAGTTGCCATTTATTGAATCTGTATTGCCAAATCCCCATGAATTACCATTTACAGAAACATGCATTCATTGTATGCGCTCTAGAGTAGTTGGCAACCGACAACTCTAAATTTATCGAAAAATCATCTCCAGCAATGAAGCCCATTTCTGGATGAATGAGTACAACATTCAACAAACAAACAAACAAACTTTTTGAATTTCAAACGACGTCAAACCATATGAGATACACGTGTATGCAATACAGCGAGAAAAGGTCTCCATTTGATGTGGATTTTATGACTATATTTCCTTAAGAGCGACATTGGCTAGGCCATCACTATTAACGGCGATTCCGAAAGGTCATTGGCCTAAATTAAGTGACCTGGACACCAACGCCATGCAGTCTCTACAGGACGGCGCCACGTGTCTCACCTCATGCTACATTGAAATTTCTGCATGAGTGAGTCGAAGGCATTGTCAATGCGCTTGGAGGCGATTTGAACTGGCCACCGACATCGTGCGAGTTAAATCCGTGAGACTTTTTCTGAAAGTATATATGAACTGTTGTCGTAGTCTAGTAGAAACTGTATCGACTTATTGGACGTGAGGCCACGGTTCAAACCCTAGGTTAGGCATTTCCAACAAAACTCAATCAGAAGATTTCTGGCAAAAACTATTAGAGCAAATAAAATTGCCATGAAAAGCTTCCAAAAATCTGTCGTTCGGAGTCGAATTTAAACGGTAGGTCCCAAGACTCATGTATAAAATTAACATATACAACATACATAAGTGTGGTGAGAAGCTAGGTTGTAATCCTGACTGAAAGGTTATAATGACCAATTATGTATTAATGCCAACAAACTACAAGCCTCAGCTTAATCCATATCATCGACCAAAACCTGATTTATACACGAACATTTTAGAAAATTTGACATTTTGAATACGCTTAGCCCAGAGAAACCGTGGAGACAAACGAATAAAAATTTCGATTATATCGTACTTGCACTTTCTTTCGTTTAAATTTAAAGATAGAAAGCTTTTAAAAAACGATCCTATAGTCTTGTGCATGTGTATCTACAATGCCTGTCTCGAAAAACTTGCAAAAATTCTACACTCATGTCTATGTATGCTTGCTCCATATAATAAATACTTTATCGTTTTCATAATTTCAATCCCTTTTTGTTTTCTTAGTTTATTTTTTATTTGTTTTTTATTTATTTGGCAGTAGTTTTAGTACTTTATGGTATAAACATCACAGTGTTCTTGCTTATAGCAGTCTCATCTATACATTGCTACTAAGTAAAAGCCAAAGAATGTTCAGAATATTTTTATTATTTAAAGTGAAATAAATTCTGGATAAACAGTGAAAATTGTATGAAACTTTTAAAAAATAATGTTTAAGAGATAAACAACAAAATTTAATTCTTAATTCAATGATAACAGAATATAAAAACATGATACAACTTCATTCACAATCTATTTTTAATGACATCTTCAACGCTCGTTGGTATATTTTAGATCAAATTATCATCGAATAAATTAGGAAAAATTCTCCATTTTGGCTGTTCCATTCGCCATGTTAATAAAGGACACAAATGTTGGGTAGGATTACATACATAACATAACATACATACATAATTGGTCATTAAAACCCTTTAGTCAGGATTAAGACCTAGTTTCTTACACCACTTATGTTGTGTGCGTTAATTTTTACATATGAGTGGCGGGACCTAAAGTTTAAAGGCGACTCCAAACGACAGATTTTTTAGAAACTTTTCAAGGCAATTTTATTTACTCTCAGAGTTTTTGCCAGAAATCTGCTGAGAGGAAGTCGTCGAAGAAACATTTTTTCATATTTCGTTCAGTTGGAAATGCCTGACCTGGGGTTTTAATCAAGGCCTCACGTCTAATAAGCCAAAACATTACCTACTAGACCACGGCGATTTCACAGACTGCGGCGACTAGGGTAGGATTTTTAACTGTTATTCTCTCCACGGCTTCGATGGCATGCCTTTATCCAATGGTCCATATTTGCAATGATTCCAAGACTTATAATTGAGCTTTAATGTCGCTAATATGCCGACTGATTTCATACTTTAGCTCTAGAGTTGTTCTTCTCTTATCACGTAGACTTTTTCTTTTAAATTCTGCCAAAAATGTGTTACGGCTAGAACCACATATCATTCAGGTTCGTATCCTCAATTTCTGGCCATAAGAAGTCTGTTATCATCATGCGATAGAATACACCATTCACGGTAAGTGCTTGGTCGACCTCATTTTCGAAGAAGTGTCACATTTTGGTGATCACTGGTGGATTTTCATTTGCCTAAATGCGTCAGAAGTTATTGTAAAACCGCTTAACTTTTTCAGGTTCATTGTTGCCTATGCAAGAAATAATATCATAAAAATTATAAAGAATATCTTGCGAATAATATTTTCTTTGCCAATTGCTCTGCAAAATGTGATACAAGAAACAAAAAAATTTATTTACTTGAATTAAATATTTTGTTCTTATAACCAAACATCACTTTTCCTTCACTCACTAGTCTATGTTCTAGTTGAGACCTGCTGCAACCTTAAGGAAATCAATGGAGAAATATTTGTTCTAGAGGCAAGAATAACATGAACGTTTCTTGCAATTTTATATATGTACAGTGGTGGACATATAATGAAAACATAAGTATGATATTTTATTTCGTTGCTCTAGAGAAAAAGTTTATAATGTAATGAAACATTTTTATAAATTTGAAAATTCAAATAATGTAACCAATACCCCCAACCTTTGTAAAACCACAGACACGGAAAGTGCACTAGCCCTAAGAGCGTCTAAAGCTGACACATTTAAAAGCTCTGAGCGTCATCATATTGTATTGATATATCATCTAGAATTTTTAGACGAATACCTAATGAAGCTTCCTTACTTCGATGATACGTAAGATAACATTTCGCATCAAAAAAATAAATAAAAAATACTAATCCAGATTGATTTTCGACAAACAGGTCATGAAGAAATAAATAAGTTTCTCAAAAAACATTTAATTGGGGCACGAATCGAATTTTTTTCGATGGTAATCGGATGATAACCAACATCTTCATTCCGGATATACCATCAAAACAAATTGGCGGAAACATAATAGAGTGGGTTGATTGTTCTTAGCAAGGTATTGAATGCATTTTTCAGATCAGTTCCATGTACCTCAATGTTTAGATACCATACGTGGAAAAAAATTTACCGTTAATGTGACACTTTCATGCACGACAATAACCCTAAGCATACTTCAGGACTTGTGGAACGCTGTTTAGAGGAACAAAACGTAAATATTTTAATGTGGCCATCATAATACCCTGATTTCAACCCAATTGAGAACTTGTGAACCGAATTTTACAAGAGGATGGAAGGCACAAATTCCAAAAATTCTGATGAATTGTGTTAAAACGTCGAAATGTTTTGTAAGGGTATAGATTGATCTCTCTGTCAGCGCTTAGCGCAGAATTTGCCTAATCGATGTGGAAATGTTATTCAAAATAAGGTTACCTCCCGAATTGTAGTCATCGTAGTCTATTAAATAGTGTGTTGGTATACTAGGCGTGAAGCCACGGTTCATACTCCAGGTCCGACATCGTGAGACTTAACTCAGTGAGACTTTTTCTGGAGGTATATACGAAATGTTGTCGTAGTCTAGTAAGTACTGTATCGACTTATTAGACGTGAGGCCACGGTTCAAACCGAAAACGCAATCAGCAGATTTGTAGCAAAAACTCTGAGAGCAAATAAAATTGCCATGAAGAGCTTCTCAAAAATCTATTGTTCGAAGGCAACTTTAAACTGTAGGTCCCAACACTCATTTATAAAATTACACAACATAACTGATGTGAGAAACTAGGACGTAATCCTGACTGAAGGGTTGTAATGACCAATTACGTATGTATGCCACATCGATGTGGAAATATTATTAAAAAATTAAGTCTACTCCACAAAATATTTGTGGTAAGAAGAAAAAATCAAAAAAATATTGCGATAAAAATGAAACTAGCAAATGTATTAATATTTTTAAATATTTTTTCTTTACAAAATTGTTCGCTTAAAGTTTAGATTTATGAACGGAAAAATAAATTTCGTAATCTTTTTTTGATTTTGAAAGCAGAACGAATAATTTACGAATTTTTTTAATTATATGACCATCACTGTACATTTTTTAAATGGAAAGAATACAGATAGATGACTGTATACCCTCCACAATGACTTATAGAGAACAATGATGTGTTGTAATATAATCTAAGAAACTTTCTATGAATTGTGTATTACATGCCATATATACGGCAACATTTACTTCAGTTCATTGAAAGAAGACAAAACTTTCATTTCTAGGGTTTTTGCAATATCGAACAGTATAATGCAGTAAAGGAAATTAGGAAAAAATTATTTTTATAAAACGTTATTGAAACTACAATTCAACTGAAACGCCTTTATGATACAGGAGTATATACATACATACGAGTATGTGCATCCATATAAGACAAGAATATAATAAAAACTAAAATGAGAACATACGTACAAATAAAGGATGTATTGGAAAATAATTTTTCTATCTTTGTAAGGAATCTGAAACCAGATTGCCTACAAAAGATTGTGAAAGATGTGTATATATAGTCATATTTAATATATCACAATGCAGTTTAAAAGTGTAGAATGAATATAAGAGTATAAAAAAAGTATTCGATTTCAAATCAATTATAATACCAAATGCCATTTACCAATACAGATAAAATTAAGTTATCATAAGCTCTTTTATATGACCCTTTTCCAGTAACAAACAAAGACGAAACATTTTTCAAAATTTATTAAAGGGCAGTTAAATATCCTATGGGTATACTTAAGCAATGTATATATGTAGTAAAGTGAACTTTAATAAAATAACTTAAACAAAAATGACACTTTAAATCGTAAAATCAAAAAGTATCCTTAGTCACTTAATTAGCACACCCACATTATAGGTGGATAAAATCGTCATTTTGTTTAGTATTTTGTAAAGGCACTCCACTTTTACAAACAATATAAACATCCAGGAAAAGTTTCAAAAAGTCTCTGACATCATACCATGCCACTGAATATACTTCCATTAGGTCTTGAAGATTTTTGTGTTTTTGTTCAACTTGTGTTTTAAGATCGATCCATGAAATAAATTGGCATCAGAACTTTATGTTGGCCATTAGCATCAACTTTTTGGTCCATTAAATACGTTGTCGAATTGTGAGGTGTGTTATTATTATCATCATTATATTGTAAAGAAGTACTTTTTACATACATATTTGCAGTTTGAGCGAATGGAATCAAATAAATCTACCCAATATGTAACTTTTCTATGTTTAATTGCCTTCAAAGTGTAAGATGGATTTCAATCTCTCTTCAATGGATGCCTCAAATTGTTCTTTCCATTGAAGTAAAATCATTTCAATTTAGATTCATCAGTCCTAAAAACGTTTTAACTGAATAATGTAAGCATATTTCTTTATATTTTAGCGAAAAAGAGACAATACTCAAAATAATTTTGATTTGTAAATTTCTTTCACATGAGATGACCAAGCCCTCAAATAAGTCGTGCATAAAACGTACGACGCGTAAAGCAATCCTGTTGAAATCACATGCTATTGGTACTGAAATCAACGAATTCAGTCCAAAGGAAGTGTATAATAATCGACCGATATTGGTTGCCGATGACCTGGCCCACATCGTTCTCCAGGAAATATGAACTGATGGTCGCCAGTCTAAAATCCGCACCAAACTTTCTAATGGATGCTTTAAGAACAGTTAACTGTTCTTACATACATATATGCATAATTGATCCTTAAAATCCACCTTTCAGTTGGGATTACGACCTAGCATCACACACTAATTATGTTGTGTGTGTTAAATTTATACATAAGTGGTGCGACCTACAGTTTAAAGTCGACTCCAAAGGACGGATTTGTGAGAAACTTTTCATGGCAATTTTTATTTACTCTCAGAATTTTTGCCAGAAATCTGCTGAGAGGCAGTCGCCGCAGAAATATTTTTTCATATTTCATTTTCTTGAAAAAATTTGACCTAAATTTTGTCTAAACATCGTTTGAATGACGCTATACATATGTATGTATATACATGTATGTATTGCAGCGAATTTAAATAAAATATTGCTTATGTAATCATCGTTTAACTTTTTACACATTGTTCGGATTAACACGTAGTCATGCAAGAGTACATACATTCATTTGTAAGTCTCCTAATTTGTTAAAAAAAAAACAACTTAATTCTGCATACTAATTATAATCTGACTAATTGTGTGGGTGCAAAACCATTTTTTAGTTTTCATTATATAAAATTAAAAATTAAAAAAATTAAATAAATTTATTTTAGACATTTAAAGCTGGTTATTTCATGTTTCTGCTGATTATTTTCTAAGAAAAAAATTTTTTTGCAAACCTTAAAAAAAAGATGAAAAATATTAGCATTTAAATAAATGATTTATATTTTTATTTGTATTTAATTTAGAATTTAATTTAAAATTCAATTAATTTAGCAAATCTATTAATCCAAAAAAAATATATACAATATTAATCAAATAATTAAGTAATAGGGTTAAACAAATATTCTAGAAATAGTAATGGCATTAGGTTAGGTCGGAGTGGTAGCTCTGATATCAAAAAGCTCACTTGAGCACGCATAGTGGCCCGTTGTGTCGCCACAGGTGAACGCAGTTCCAGTACTGACCAAGTTCTGCTAAACCCAGGGAAAAGGAATAAGTGGAACAGTATTCAGATTTAGGTTCAAGCTTATTTTAAGAAATCGCCGTAGTTTTGAAGGTAGTAGTAGCTTATTAGATGCGAGCCAGTGATACAAACCTCAACTCAAATATCTCGAACCAAACGAAATATAATATTATTTCTTCCGGGATTTCCTCTCTGTAGTCTTCTAGTAAAAACTCTGAGAGTAAATAAAATAAAATTGCCATGAAAAGTTTCTCAGCTTTAAACTGTAAGTCCAGCCACTCATGGATAACATTAACACACAAGATAGGTGGTGTGGGAAGCTAGGTAGTAATCCTAAGTAAATTTATTTTAAAAATAATCAGATGAGTTTAAACATAGCATAGTTTTGTAAGCAATCTTACCTCCAATAAAAAATTTGGTGTTATATTTAAAAATACAGCAACTACAAGTTCCACTGTTTTTAGCCTCAAATTTAAAAGTGGTCTTCCTCGTTCCGATTAGCAAAGATGTGTAAATCTCTGTTAGTACATAATACATTATTTATTTATTTATTTATTACAATACAATTACAAATTTTCTTCTATTTACATGCGATCGGACCAACTTGACCATATGCCCAGTGTAGTGTCACAGACCAGAGTCTGTGGTGGGAATCGAAAACACGACCCTTACGCTAATAGTCTAGCACACTACCCACTAGACTACCATGGCAACCGCAAAATGTATATACTGCTATCAGTATAACAGCAAAGATAGCAAAAAAAAATTGAATTGAATAAGTGAGCAAATTATTTGCTGCTAACGCTATCAAAATTAATAACGAGGATAATCTTAAATAGCATAAAGGACAGAAAGACCAAGATTGTTATTTGCAAGACGAAATACCGATTTCACCTGGACTGACCGTGTTAACACCATTCAATACCGTACATACATACATAATTGGTCATTACAACACTTCAGTCCTAGCTTCTCACACCACTCATGCTGTGTGTGCTAATTCTATGTATGAGTGGTGATTTTTAAGAAAGTTTTCATGGCAATTTTATTTATTCTCAAAGTTTATGCCAGAATTCGCCGAAGAAATAATTCTTCATATTGCGTTTTGTTGGCAATGTCTGACCGTGGCCTCAACTCAGATAATAAGCCAACACACTGCCTACTAGACTACTTATACTATTTATACAATACTATTTAATACCAAATCCATCATTCATTGATTTCGAAAAAGCATGAAGTCGCCATAGTCTAGTAGACAGTGTGTTGTGTTATTAGATGCAAAGCCAGGGTTCAAACCTCAGGTCAGACATCAAAACGAAATACAAAAAGTATTTTCTCGACGACTCAGCAGATTTCTAACAAAAACTCTGAGGGTAAATAAAAAAAATTGCCGTAAAAAGTTTCTCAAAAATCTGTCGTTCGAAGTCGACTTTAAACTGTAGGTCACGCCACTTAAGTATAAAAATTAACGTACACAACATAAGTGGTGTGAGAAACTATGTATGTATGTATGTATGTAAAGCTTCAAAAAGATGGCCATTATTAACGGTAAAGCTTTTCATGGCAATTTTATTTACTCTCGGATTTTTTGCCAGAAATCTGCTGAGAGGAAGTCGCCGAAGAAATATTTTTTTATATTTCGTTCAGTTGGAGATGCCTGACCTGGGGTTTAAACCGAGGCCTCACGTCTAATAAGCCAAATCACTACCTACAAGACCACGGCGACTTCTGAAGCTTTATCTGTCATTTAATCACAAACGTCGACCATAGATAACGGATGTGTTCACTTTGAAGCATTTTTCTTATCGAAATATCATCTTTAGAGACTAGGCCGATTGCTGGATGAATGGGTACGTGATCGAACTAAATTGTCGATACTAATCTACATGAGTTTCAATAGCGTCCAATGCATCATGGAATAATCACTGTTTGGTGTAGGTCTTGGGCTGGCCAAGGCCAAGTTAGGAAGAGGAACTTAGAGGAAAGGATGAAGAAAAATTATCGTCTTCCCTATACGTCTAGGAACGAAATAAAACTGCAAGTCCAGAAATTACTTGATAATGACCTGATAGAACCAAGCACTTCAGAGTATAACAGTCCGTTAATCATAGTACCGAAGAAAAGTTCAGATAATAGGAAATCTTATCGCATGTGTGGGCCTGCAGGACATAATGGCACCTTCCGTAGTAATCCTATTGGGACAGACCGAGCTTGCCAGCAGAACTGCCAATAGCGCAGTGTACCATTAGAGTTCATGTTAGAATGCGAACCGTTTTCTTGTCGAGCCCAAGTTGTTCTCTCGTTCTGTCCACTGCTGGATACAGAAATTTTGAAATTCGACAACAAAATATCGTAACCCACCAACGGTTTACTGTGTTCCTTGCTGCCTTTTCCAATTTGGAATATTATTCTTGTAGGAGTCCCAGGTCAGGCATAAAACGAAAATATGAAAAAATATTTCTTCGACGAGTGCGTCTCAGCAGATTTCTGCCAAAAACTCTGAGAGTAAATAAAAATTGCCATGAAGAGTTTCTCAAAAATCTGTCGTTCGGTGTCGACTTTAAACTGTGGGTCCCGCCCCTTATTTATAAAATTACCGCACACAACACAGGTGGTGTGAGAAGCTAGGTCGTAATCATGACTGAAGGGTTGTAATGACCAATTATGAATGTATTTACCTGAATAAAACGCTAATCTCTTAGAAAAATGAAAAAAACCTAAAGTAAAAGGAAAACTGCTCTAAACTGTTTTTTTTCACTCTACTCAACTAAAAAAATTATACGCCTCTTTATAATTCAAATACTACCCCAAATAGTACGTCAGTTTATGGCTCTTCTTTTTTTCTTTTGACCAATACAAAAGTTCCCTATTAGATAAATATTCTTTTTTTTATTGAATATTTCAACTTCATTTGTGATTTAAATCTTTGCTTTCACAAATGTTCAACATTTGCTCGAAATGTGACCACACAAATATTCGCAAGAGCTTTACGTTAAAAGCAAAACGACAGCTGGGAGCAAGTGCCAAAAGTTAAATGCAATACAATGACTGTGATTTCTTCTTTTTTTTTGTTATGCTTCATTTGAAATATTCAACACAATCGATATCGTGAGAGGATATACTGTGTAGCAAATGTGTAAATTTATATAATTCCATACAAAATTTGTAGATTTTAGATTGGGTGAAAGAGTAGAAAAAAGCGCTTCCCCCTCACTTTAAAAATTCGGTCGACTTATTCACAAAACGTTCCTCTTCCTCTCTGTTCTTCTTCTTTGTTCATTTTATATAGATAAACAATTACAGTATCAAACAAAACTTTACGTCCATTTCTTTTATATCTCCTAAGTGTGCGTAAAAGCCATCAATTTATTCAATCTATTATTATTCCAAGCAATAGAAAAGAAGTTGCCTTAGTGTACTAAGTAGTGTGTTGGCTTATCAGACGTGAGGCCACGATTAAAACCTCAGACCAAACATCTCCAACGAAATGAAACTTGAAAAAATATTTTTTCGGCGACTGCCTCTTTGCAGATTTCTGACAAAAGCTCTGCGAGTAAAAAGCTTCTCAAGAACTTGTCGTTCGGAGTCGACTTTAAACAGTATGCCCCTACCACTCATGTATAAAATTAACGCACACAACATAAGGGCTTGAAAAGCTAGGTAGTAATCATGACAGAAGGGTCATAATGTTCAATTGTATTCGTATTTTTACTTTTTTACCTTTTAAAAACGTTTGAAATATGAGGTTGTCGATTGCAAAAAAATAAAAATTAATTTGTGTACAGTTTTAATTAATTTGAATATTGTTCGCACAATTCTCAAAACACAAATCCCAACTTAATGTAAACAACAACAATTGCTTTGTTTCTTATTTTGCTTTACACTCCTTTGCGTAAACAATAACAATTGTTCGATCGATCTTTATAACGAAGATCTTCAAACCACAAATAATTGTGAATTGTGAAGAGAATAATATCTTCAAATGCAACGCGTCTTCACATAAGGCTGACTGAATTTTTCCTGACCCGTTGCCCGCTTTATCTTGCCTTTATATGCCAACGTAAACAGTCTGATGAATGTTGTTCGTGGCTTCGCCTTCTCGAGATCTCTATAAATGTAAACATCGTTGTTTCATTGTTGTTTGTGTATTTTGTTTACAATTATGCTGCTAACGTTTATTGTTGCTTTTGGTTTACTTGTTTACTTGTTAGTCCCTTTTATGCTGATGTTGTTGCTATATTTTTGTTTACATGTAAACAAGTCCATTGTTTTATCATGTTTATCATTTTAATGTTAAACGATGTAACACCATTTCCATTTTCCTAACAGTATGCATGTGAATGAAACCTCACTACTACTTTACTTTCACGTAATAATCGGTTTTAAGATATTATCAGAAACTTATTCAGAAGTAATAATAGTCTTCACTTTCTCGGGTGCGAAATCTATAACTATGAACTGTGATGTGTACTGTTCTTTTTAAAGTTCAGTTCATCAATTAATTTTAAAACCTTAGAATATTGATTAAATGAATGTTGAATGAATGAATGAGTGAATGAAAATTGAAATCAATTTTAATTTCACATCACAAATGACACATCACATCACAACTTATGTCTCTCACTATACATTAAATGCTTTTTAAGTGCTAAACTAAATTGATCGCGTGAAACTGATTATAAGCTTTTCCATGGTGATTTTTCTTCATGTTTACCGTGCCACTTTTCTAGGCATCTAAAATGTTATTCTATTTTTATTTTCGCATCTATTCATTACATTATATATGCGCTGCCAACATTGAATTCAATAAACAAGTATTTGTATTCACAAAACTCTACTCCTCTTTACGCTGATAATCTATCCTTGATTCCATAATTTCATTTTTATCCCCTTGCTTAGTTTTCCCATGAAGTTAATCTTATCTACCACATGGAAAATAGTTTGTGGCATTAAAATGAGAAAAGTTTCTAGATTGTCTGGTTGAGGGCTTGCCTGTAATTTTTATTTGTATTTCTATATGCAAAACTAAATGAGCGCACGTATTGCATATAATGCAAATGTTGAAGCATGTTTTTTCTCTTTTCACTGCTGGAATTATAAAACTTTTCTAATGCTCAATTTCACTCGAGTAAACGAAAAAATTGGTGGAAAGTATAGAAAAGTAAATCCGCTAACTTTATTTGATTGAGATCGCTTTTTAATGTTCACGAATCAAAGATTATATTCCCTCCCCCCGTTTGTTTATATCAAAATAATTGCTGCAGCTGCAACGAAATATTAATAGAGAGTTTCAAGCGTTTATTACATTTTGTTCAAGGCGTTTTGCTAAAGAAGTTGTTAAGAAAATTTGTTCGTTTATGAATACGACGAAATGGAACTTTTCTTTAAATTCAGCAATAAATTTGAAAATGTGATGTAGTATAATCGTTTGACAAGCTTGTCGATGAACGTATGTATTTATCATTGAATTTCAAATTTAATATCATGCTTTCCAAAATTAATTTTCCTCAACTACAAATCATTCTCATCTTACAATCATTATGACGAAAGAATGGTTCAAATTCTAATAGGAATTCTAACGGGACACTGGACTATTCGCTTTTTCGCTGACAAGCTCGTTCTGCCCAACCAGGAAGACTGTAGGCCAGGATGTGGTAGAAACGGAATCGGTACAATACCTTTTATGCCTTCAAAACAGACATCATCGTTTTAAAGATCGGCAGACGCTTGGAAAACTGAGAAGAAGAATTCTTGGACACACAATATTCATTGGCAAAACATGTCTAGCCAAAGGCGATTTGAGAAAAATTCCAACCTTCATTAGACTCTTGGGGTGGTTGAGAGATATCAACTAGGAGCTGTAATTACATATATAACGGAATAGGAAATATTAGTGTTAAGCCGAGTAAGCTGCGATCAGTGAGACGATACACCAACTTTTATGAGAGTGCCCTGCACTTCAGGACAGACGTTATCAGTTCTTGGTTGATAGAACGTTTGAAGTTCTGGACATGGTGACGAACCTGCCCCTAAGGGAACTGGCCGCCCGCCACTAAAGGATTAAGGAGGCTAACATCACACTGGATAACACAATGGGCCATATGGGCGACCGAGGGAACTTGCCTGTGAACAGAAAGCTGCCCACTAACTTGACCTAACTCTACGATCATTTAAATTGTGACATTTTACAGTGAAACTGATGTTATTTACAATAATTTCAGACAAGTATTTAATAACGAATTGTAGTCACCGTAGTAGTAGGTAGTGTGCTGGCTTATTGGACGTGAGGCCATGGTTGAAACCTCAGGTCAGACGTCTTCAACAAAATGAAATACAAAAAAATATATCTTCAGCAACTACCTCCCAACAGATTTCTGGCAAAAACCCTGAGAGTAAATAAAATTGCTATGAAAAGGTTTCTCAAGAATCTATCGTTCACAGATGATTTTAAATTGGCACTCACAACATAAGCAGTGAGAGAAGCTATTTTGTAATCCTTACTTACAGATGTTATGAGTGTATTTGATAAGGTTCATGATGCACTGTCGATTTGGGATTTACAGACTTAAATCTGAAGTGTGTTGTTTAAATTCTAACTTATTTAAGTTAATAGTATCATAGGTAGAAGAGCTGGTCTGTCTCCGTAGTGTAGTATGCTGAGCATCCTAGAGACTGCTAGGTACAACTCAAAGCTGTACCTCTTTGGCTTTATCGCATGCAGTTGGGAGTCCTTAGACATTTTTAAATATCGGGCTACTCCTTCTATAGGAGGTGGTTAAGAGGTTTGAGGCAAGAAACTTTAAAGAGTGGTACCAAACTGCAGGAAAGCTTTAAAAAATTATTGAACAGATTCTGGGTAGTAGTGTGATGGATACCGGAAGATTAGGACGAATCTGGCAATGGAAAGTTTCATAACTGGGTTTAGCTGCAAAACTGAACTTTATTTATTATATTTCACTTGGCACAAAGCATGGCCAAATACTCACTTGGTTATATAAAACGCAGAGCTACAGAATGTAGAGACCGTTTCTGGATTACGAGTTGAGATTCACTTTGATGCAATTGAATCGATTCAAGCACCATTCATTTTCATTTATCTTCAATGAATACATATTAGTAGTCTATTTTACGTGCCTTCTTATATTATTCTTCCACCGTCTTAAAAGTTTTTTCACCGTCTACGATACTCTGGAGCGGAATCACGGTATAGCGTAACATAATAGAGTCTTATTTCTGACAAACTAACACATCTAGGCAAAATGAACATGAACAAGATACAAGGTAAAATGGGGAAAAATGCGTGACAAATTTGTGAATATTTTACAAATTAAGAACGAAATTCCTGTTTGACTTTTCGACTTTTTTGAAAGAAGTTGTGAAGTGTGAATTTATTGTCTAGCACTCGATAATGAAAAAAACTGCCTGAAATTCGTTTTTCACTAATTCATCGTCCGATTTAGGTTGGAAAAAGAAGAAACAAAAGTAATCTAGTTTTCTAACAAGGACTTTCTAACATTGATAGTTGATTACGTATATGTTTTCAGTTTTCATTTATTCACTTTTTTTTTTTTGCCAAATTACCATTGACGAGTATGGCGTTTAATACATCAAAATAACTACTCTTATCGGGCAAAGCAATGCGCGTTTCGTCTATTTTACAATCCTCATAATCCTACTACCAAGAGACTATTCGCAATGTGGTGAATAAATTTGAGTTCACTGGCTTAGCAAATGATCGATCAACACTCATGTAGATGGAACGCAAGATCTACCGAAAACATCGCTGCTGTCCGTGGGAGTTTGTACTGGACATAACTCACAAGAACTCGGTCTTTCACAGACCATAACTAGACGAATTTTGCTTCCATCCATTTCTCTTTTGATAGGTTTTCTGCATTCCGAACTCTAAAGCAATGGACGGAACGAATCAAAATTTGTTACAATCATTTATGTCTGATCAAAACCTCACGTTATAAACCTTAACTACTTAAAAACTTTTCTTTTAATTTATCTGAAAGTAATATCAACCACATGGAACAGAATAAACAAACAAAATGTGTTGCTACGAAGAGAGTAAAAAGTTTATTTTAGTTTCACCCTTTTTGTACGTCAAATTAAATTGTATGTTCGTAGAAAAAAAAAATGCAAAGAAAATCGCAAAGTAATTGACAAGAAAAGTTGTCGTTTTAGTTTTAATTCATGCAGCATTTAAGTATGAAAACGTGTTATCATAAGACGTGTTAAACCGTAAAATATTTTAACTTTTTCAGTTGTAGCAATTTGAGTTAAAATAGTTAGTGCGCACGAAAAAAATTTGGAATATTTTTTCATTTATATCTTGCGCTGTTAATGAAGAAATCATTACCGTTACGTTGATTGCATCAACCATTTGTCTCAGTAAACATGTGTAATAATTGATTTTGTGTAGAAAATTTATTTGTGTGAATAAAGGAATCGATAAACCGTTGCGTAAAAGAAAAATCGATATTTTCAATTTAAGTCCATGAGAAACAAGTACAGTATTCGGCGGTGAAAATTATTATAAATTCGTTCTAAAAAGAGAGGATCATAAAGGAGATAGGATAATGGCGAAAATCAGAAAAGAATTAGAAAAATGGAGAAAAAGAAAGCGAAGGAAAAGAGGAGAGGAAAAGGTGCCCACAAGCACACAAGAGAGCGTAACTACGGCCTATATGTCCTAGAACTTCGCAATCAACTCAAACAACTTATAAGCCTCTGGAGAACTCTTATGTCAGCTCTAGACAGAGAAACTAAACCATCAAAAAAGCGCCTACTAAGGATCCACCTAAACTGATTTAAATATTGAAATATTGAAAAACAATATCGAGTGAAAACTATTTACACCTATTGCAAAAAAAATTTTTGCTTCAATATTATGGCTATTTTAACATTTTCGCATCGAGCTATTTTCACTAAAACTTTCCTATAAATCGGGATATTTCTTGTAATTTTTTACCACTTGCTGTATAGACTTCGATTAGGGTATTGAAAGTTAAGGCAATAACAGGATAAGTGATTAAGATTCATCCTTGAATGTAAAATGTGACTAACGATTGCTACAGACATAGAGCGATGAGCCTTAAATGAGTACCTAGTAATCAAGCAGTGATCGCATTTGTGAAAGCGAATATTCTGGCCAATATGGTCAGAGTATGACATATCATGAGCTTTGTCAACTCAATGTCTTTGAGTACATTTTAGACTATGCTGGGAAAGTAGGGCGATGCATTAGGACTGAATAAATAGGCTGAGACATCTCGAACAAAACGAAATAATAAAAAAAAATATTTTTTCGACAACTTCCTCTCAGCAAAATTCTTGCCAAAACTCAGAGAAAATAAATTTGCCATTAAAAGTTTTTTCAAAAATCTGCCATACAAAGTCGACATTAAACTGTATGTCTCAGCACTCATGTATAAAATTAACGCAATTTTAACGCCACTCATGTACAAAATTAACATACACAACATACGTGCTGTGGGAAGCTATGTAGGTTGTGATAATCAGTTATGTATGTATGTATGGATGCATTAAATTTTCCGTTATATTGAATTAATTTCATAAAGTTCGCTATTCTAATTCAATACTTCTGGAACTATTCATTTAATGCGTGTAGGTCCTGGTACGCGAACCAGGATGTTTGGATAAGATGCTACCAACAATTTTCTTTAACTTTCTCCGTAAAACTACGTACGTCAAGTTACCTTGTAAATATTTTTCCTTCTAATGTTTAAAGCTTGACGATAATGAATCGTAAAAACTTTGGCAGTCTTTTCTGTAGCATATTTATATTGATGGCGTATGCCATCTTTTGTGTAATTTACACTGATAAGGCTATTGTTTTCACGTTCAAAACTCATAAATGTTTGTTAAAAATATTTGATCTCATTATTAAAAAAGATTACTGGCATAGAAATTGGTTTTATTTTATAACGAACAACGAAATCTAAAGCACCTCACGGGAATAACTTACCTTGAAGTTAATTTTTTAATTATTTTTCGCACAAGCAAATAATTTTAAATTCTAAACATTTCTGCAAAAATTTTTAAAACTTTTCGTTATGCGTTCTTTGATGTACAGTCGAAGTACAAGTATAGCTTTTAATCAAATTGAATTTGGCCAAATTATATTTCATTTTTGGGTAAGAAATATTTGGAAGTAATTTTTAAAAAATTTCAGAACGTCATAACTAAACGAAAAAAGTTATGTCGTCTGGTGTATTTTTCTGTTGTCATTAAAAATATTGCTTTACCTTCAAATAAAAATTAAACTTCGAAACATTGAACAAACATTTCTTAAATGTGGTATGTATGTATTTTGTGTGTTCACTGGTAAAAGTTTTAAACATTTATTAACCTGTAACTGAAGTGAAAGCAAACGTTGTGTTGTTACGGTTGGCTCATAGCAGTCACAGCAGCTGTTGTTAAAAACAAAGCATTTTAGATTGATTTTAGTAAAAAAAAACGAATTATTCTGCTTAATCTTAAAAAAAAATTAGATCAATACTGTCATAAAGTGAGAAATCAAAAACCCCCATCGTTTTATGGCAAGACTATGGCATTGATATATGAGATGAAAAACACCCTGCTTCTCCTCGTCAGGCCCGGAATACCTAGGCCTTCGGCATGCGTATAAAAAAGACAGTGGACAAAAAGAATCTCTAATAAGCAACGGATGGTCATGTAGTTTAAGAATAGAAGTGGGTCTTCTTATACATACGTATTCAGCAGACTTATCAATATTTGCATGTTCCGCTCTTGCTGTCAACGAGATGGAGTCTTCCAATTTAATTGAGGCAATAGATTCTATTTATAACTTACAGTGTACAACAACAATTATAATTCTTAAATTTTAAATGATACTAAAAATCTACCTAAGGTTGAACAGTTAAAATACACCAACAAGTTTTACATCCAACAAGAAATTATTATTACAAAAAGAATATTTCAAATAAAAGAAAATTAAAAAAAAAACTGTAAAAAAACAACAAAAATATCCAACCTAGTAACAAGACCTTCTTGGGAGATAAATAAACACCAAAATAAATAAAGTAAGCTACACTTCGATGACATTGCTTATCTTATAAATATACAACAACATTACACCATACAAAACAATAGACAACAAAATATAAACAAACTAAACAAATTAGGACATATCAGCTGATTTGTTTTAAATACTGCTTATAAAAGTGCTGCCAAGTTTTTGCGTTTTTAATTGAGTATTGACAGTTAATTTTAAACATTTTTTAACATAAACGGAAAAGAAAAAAGAAAATACAATAAAATAAGTAGGAAACTCTTATGAGTTTCTCTACAACAATAAAAGAGCGAAGACTCAGTGATAATGGTAGAAATGCTTATCTTAGTTTTATGAGTGCGGGAGACGTAGGTCAAAATGTAAACAAGAGAGCTGATGACTCCTTATATTTATCTACAAAACCACTCAATCGAACTCGCTCATGCTCACCGTTGTTAATGAAAAATATTGAAGAAGAGAGCACAAAAACAAGAGTAAATGTTGCTGATGAGACAGCAAGTGATAATAAAAAAGATATAAACACAATAAGCGAGAATAATAAAATAAATAAAACAGTAGTGCCAGCAAATATACCAGCAGAAGAAATGCCTATTGATAAAATGAAAACTCAGATGGGCATCGATCGATATATTACGGTTTTGAAGCGGGGAAGAAGTCCCAATTCATCAAAGGTTGCACCAGTGCCGAAAATAAATAAAAATGACAAGGATAACGCACCAAAGTCGCAGAATCGCTTCGCAACATTAGATGATGGTTCTCAAGAGGAAATTAAAACCAACAAATCGCCAAAACCTCCTCCAGTCTACTTAAGGGAACAAACCTCCACTGCATTAATTAAACTGATTACAACATTAATTGGTGAAAACTCTTTTTATGTGGCCTTCGTTAAACGAGGAACTATATTTGAAACTAAGATCCAGGTAAATACTGAAGATAATTTCCGGAAATTAATTTCAGAATTTGAAAAGGTTAATAAAAAATTTTTACACCTATCAATTAAAAAGTGGTAAGGGGCTCCAGGTTGTACTTAAGGGTATAGATCCCAGCGTTGAACCTGAAGAAATAAAATGTAGTTTACAACATAATGGATTCAAGATCAAGTCAGTTGTAAACATTAGGAATCGTGAGAGGGTGCCTCAGCCAATATTTCGCGTTGAACTAGAGCCGAACGATATTCAATTAAAGAAAAATGAAGTTCATCCAATCTATAATATTCAGTACCTGTTGCATAGAAGAATTGTAGTAGAAGAACCATATAAGCGGTCAGGACCAGTGCAATGCCAAAATTGTCAGGAATACGGACATACTAGATCTTACTGTAAGTTACCTCCAGTGTGCGTAATTTGTGGGGAATTACATAGTACCGCTAAATGTTCCAGGCCTAAAAGCGATACTAGTTTAAGAAAATGTAGTAACTGTGGTGGGAATCACACTGCCAATTACAGGGGTTGCCCCGTTTATTATATGGTAAAGAACTCGATGGCCCAAAGGAGTATAATTCCACCTACGCAGACACAAAGATTAGAAATACATAATTATACACCAATAGTCAACAAAGGGTCAAATAACATCTCGTACGCCAGTGTTTTGAAATCTAACTCAGCACCAAATTCACAGCCAACAAACAACCAGACTCCTAATGCTCCCAACCTGAGTCGGCTTGAAACTACTATCGAGGCACTAGCTCAATCGGTAAATAACTTTACAAATACTTTAAGCAACATGATGCAGGAGATGTTAAAAATGCAGTCAATGCTGTTACAAGCGGTACTTAATAAGCCGTGAATTACCTAAGGCTTTGTTTCTGGAACGCAAACGGTATTCGCCAGCATAAAAATGAAATTGAACACTTCCTTATTAGCAACAAAATTGACATCATGCTTATTTCGGAAACTCATCTGACATCAAGAAGCTTATTTAAAATGCACGGTTATTTATTTTACGACACAAAGGATCCCCGTGATAGGTCATGTGGAGGCTCCGCAGTCTTAATAAGGGCTCGAATAAAACATTACCAAATGAGTGATTTTTGTGAAGAATACCTTCAGACTGCTAGTATTTGTCTTGAAGATTTCCAGCAAAACCTTGTTATCACGTCATTATATTGTCCACCTAGATACTCGATCACTGAGAGTCAATATGAACATTTCTTTCGATCACTAGGCCCTCGTTTTATTACAGCCGGTGATTATAATGCAAAGCACTCCTATTGGGTCTCTGGACTTACTTCTCCAAAAGGCCGAAAACTGTTCGACACAATTTCTAAATTGAAACTGGATGTTATTTCTTCAGGGCAGCCTACCTATTGGCCAACGGATAGACAAAAAATTCCAGATTTAATCGACTTCGCAGTAGTTAAGAACATCTCTAGGGAAGTATATGAGGTAGAAGCCTCACTGGATCTGTCTTCGGATCATACGCCTACAATCATAACACTATGGAATAATCACGTGTCCCCGTCTGGCTACTTAATGGAAAAAGAGACTACAGTGAATTGGCTAAAATATAAGAAATACATAAGCTCTCACTGTTCAGAAAATATTCCTCTCAGGACTATCGACGATTTGAACCAGACAGTATATGATTTTGAAAAAACCCTTACGTTAGCCACCCAAAGCGCTGTTAAGGTCCCAAAACGAATTAGGCACAACAGAATTTATTCCGCTGATATCGAAAATCTTGTGCTAGAAAAACGAAGAGATCACCTCAACTTAAAAGAAAACTAAATGAGTGCACAAAACGACTTCAAAAGGTACTTGAATGACAAAGGCTTCTATCCTTTAAAAATTATTTGGAAAATCTGGACGCGACTCCACAAACAAATTATTCATTATGGCGTACAACCAGGAATCTGAAAAGGCCAATTATTAATAAACCATCTTTACGGGACTCAAATGGTAACTGGGCAAGAAGTGATGCAGAAAAAGGTAGGCTATTTGTGAATCACCTGAAAACTGTTTTCACCCCTAACAAGTCTACCGAAATAATTAATTTACCAATTGTTGTTGCGAAGGCTCCCAGACCCATTAGGTTTAAGCTTCATGATATTGTGAATGCCATTAAAAATCTTAACCCGAGGAAAGCCCCAGGGATTGACAAAATAACCAACAAAATGCTATTGAATTTACCTAGCATAGCAGTAAAAGTTATTTTATTCATTATGAATGCTGTTATTCGACTAAGATATTACCCTACACAATGGAAAATTTCACTCATTACCATGATACCGAAGCCAGGTAAGGATCATACCAAGGTTGATGCATATAGACCGATAAGTCTCTTGCCTAACCTATCTAAATTATTTGAGAAGGTACTGATATGTAAGCTAGCACCTTTGTTGAATGAATGCGGTTGTATCCCTAATCACCAATTTGGGTTTAGGAGAACACATAGTACCATTCAGCAAACCCATAGACTCGTTAATGTAATAAGAAATGCATTCGAGGAAAAAAAGTATTGTTCTGCACTCTTCATTGATGTCTCTCAAGCTTTCGATAAGGTGTGGCATGAAGGTCTTGTACTCAAATTGAAGCAAATATCCCCTGAAAATATATATGAAATATTGAAGAGCTATTTAAGTGATAGAAAATTTGTAATTAAACAAGGTAATTTTTTAAGTTCCCCTCAAAAAATTAACTCCGGTGTTCCTCAGGGTAGCATACTAGGTCCTGTTTTATACCTGATATTTACAGCTGACATGCCGATAAGTGAAAACATACATACTTCCACATTTGCTGACGACACTGCATTTTTAAGCGTTCATATGAACCCACAGATTGCATCGCAGTTCTTACAGGAACAAGTATCCCTACTGGAAGAATGGTTGAAGAAATGGAGGATAAAGGTTAACGAACAAAAATGCTCCCACGTAACCTTTACATTGCGAAGAGAGACCTGCCCCGCTATATGCATTAATAATCAGACAATACCACAAAGCACTCATGTAAAGTATTTGGGTATGCACCTTGATCGTCGTTTAACGTGGAAATTGCATATTGAGTCAAAACTGGCACAAATAAATATGAAAATTGCTCAAATAAATTGGTTAATTGGTCGAAATTCATCACTTAAATTAGATTGTAAACTCCTTATATACAAATCAATATTAAAACCCATTTGGTGTTATGGAGTACAGCTATGGGGTACTGCCTCAGCTTCAAAAGTGGAGAAAATTCAGAGGCGCCAAAATAAAATTTTACGAATGATCACTGTCGCCCCTTGGTATATCAAAAACTCAAATATTCACAAAGATCTGGACGTCCCGCTGGTTAAAATGGAAATTACAAGATGTGCTGAAAAGTATTTAGATAACCTAGATGGCCACATAAACCCGTTAGTCCGTGGTATTTTACGTCACGCTGGCCATATTCGTTTGAAGAGAAAGGATACTCTTGCGCTCGGCCGAAGATGAGGGACATGATACTTTCTTTTTGAATTTTTATTTATTATTATTATTATTGAATTATTATTTTTGAATAGTTTATTTTATTTGGCAATGGCTAAATAAATATATAATTTTTGTTTTGGTTTTAAGATTTTCATTTAGTTTTAAGATTTTTGAATAATTATTGTTAGTTCATTATTAATGAAGATTCAATAAAAAAAAATAAATGAAAAAAAAAAAATAGATTCTATTTAATTTGTAGCCTGTCGAAAACTCTTTTGGTAATTTAAAAACGCAAGGAATTGTGAGTGAATGACTTGAAAAACACAAGTCCGTCTCGGAATATTTGAGCGAAAAATCTGTTGTAAAGTGTTTGGCCCTATGTTGGTTGTGACTGATGACGATATACTCAGAGGCAACAATGAATTATTTGAAATTTGTGAAGAAGAAGTCAAATTGAAAATAACAAAAATAGGCACGATATGTCGCAAGCATTGAATAATATTTATGAGGAGAAGAGGAAGGAATGTGTGCAACCATAGATGAATTTGAATTCCTTACTTAAATAAAGTCAAAAAGTCAAATCAATACCAAAACCAGATAACCATTTAGAAGTTTAAATTTAAAAATGCAATAAAACAAAAATGGTTTGAAATTATATTAAATTTACTTTTATTGTTGTGTAGCATAATTGTTTCGGTTAGAAATGCAATATCATTTCATTCATATGGTTGCTACGGCTGGCCTAACAGTACCTTTTTCGATCGACCTAATTTTAGTGGACTTTTTCGAATCGTATCTCGGCACGAATTTTGACTTTTAAATGCTCAATTGTCTCTGGTTTATTAGTGTAACACCTTTCCTTTACCGCTCCTCACAGAAAACAGTAATACTACAGTAATAATCGAAGCTGCTTGGCGTGAAAAATATTATCCTTTTCTTAAAGCATTATTTTTCATGAAAATTAAAAAAGACGGTGTCTACCATACTCTGGAGCGGAATGACTAAGAACTTCTGTATGGTATAACGTAATACACCAGAGTTTCTAACGTTTCAAACTGAAAAACTGATACATTTAAACAAAATGAGCACCCACAAAGTACCCACACTATTTTCTGTTATAAACTCTGTGTCGCAAAAATTGGGAAAAATGCGTGACAAATATCTTGCAAACAAAAAAGCCAAATTTATGAACATTTTTGAAATAAAGAACGAAATTTATGATTGGCCTTTCGACGTGTTTAGAAGATGCTGTAAAGAGTGAATTTATTGTAAGAAAAAACTGTATGAAATTCCGTTTTCACAAAATTGTAAACATCGTTCGAAAAAGAAAAATAGTTTCTAAAGGAGGTCTTCCAACAGGGACTCCCTAACTTTGACAGTGGATAACGCCTATCTTGTTGAAACTACATCTGTCAAACTGACTGTCATTTATTTAGTTTTTTGCAAAATAGCAATCAACCCACGAATACGGGTATTCTGTTCTGGCAACAAAGCTCGTTCTTCGCTAATTTTAAGATCGTCATAGTCCTCCTACTGGGATATTATTCGGCATGTGGTGAAAAAAGTCGAGTTCACTGTTAATAGTAAAGGATCAACCAACATCCATAAAACGGCCGTAAAACATATCCGTAAGAATGTGCAGGAGAATATGAATATCCCTTACAAGAAATCGGCCTTTCACAGACATAACTTGACGACTTCTCTTTTGACAGGTTTTTCTGCCTGTAAAGAAGCCGGCGCAGTCTAGTTGGAAGTGTGTTCGCCTATTAGACGTGAGGATACGGTTAAAAGACCAGGTTAGACATTTCTAATAAAACGAAATATGAAGAAATATTTTCCGGCGACTTCCTCTCAGCAGATGTCTGGCAAAATCTCTGAGAGTAAATAAAAATTGCCATGAAAAGTTTCTCAAAAATGTATCAGAGTCGACTTTAAACTGTAGGTCCCGCCGCCCATTTGTACAATTAACACACACAACCTTAATGTTGTGAGAGACTTGGTTGTAATCCTGACTGAAGGGTTGTAATGACCAATGGTTTTATGTACATATGTATCTCGAAAGAAGTGGACAGAAAAAATCTAATTTGCTACAATCATGTGTGTCTGATTAAAACCTCACGGTATAAACGTTAACCACTTAAAATCTTTTCTTTTACTTCATCTGAAAGTAAAATGTGTTCCTATGATGAGAGTAAAAAGTTTATTTTAGTTTCAATTCTTTTGCGTTAAATTATATTGTGTGCTCGTAGACAAAAAGTACAAAGAAAATCGCAAACTAATTGATAAGAAAAGTTGTCGTTTTAGTTTTAAATTATGCAGCATTTAAGTGTGAAAACGTGTTGCCATAAGACGTGTGAAACTGTAAAATATTTTAACTTTTTCAGTTCTAGCAATTTGAGTTGAAATAATGATTACTTTTATTTGGTTAAACATCTCACTGAGTAAACATGTGTAATGATTGATTTTACTTACAGAGTTTATTTCTCTGAATAAGGGAACCAAAAAAAAAAAAAATAATCGCGCAAAAGAAAAATCGATTTCTTCAATACATGTATGTATATCCACGAGAAACAATAGCAACAAATTTAGTAAACAACAGCAAATCTGTTCTAGTGCTATATATAGCGGACCATAGACTCCTAGACAAAAAACAAGCCTATGATCTTAAATGAGAAAGCAAATATTCTGACCAATAGAGCCACAGTCTTATATATCATGTGCTTGGATAGCTCAATACCATTTGTGCATTGAAAACCAAGATCAAAAAGTAGGCGGAAACGTTACATAGACTATAGCGGAAGAATGACACATTAAAAGTTTCATCTTAAGCTGTACTCATGTAAAAAATTAACACTCTCACACACCTCATAAGTGATGTAAGAACCTAGGTTGCAATCCTGACTGAAGGGTTGTGATGATCAATTATGTACATACATATGTGCGTAGGCTATTCTAATTCAATACTACTAAGACTGTTCTTCCTTTAATGTGAGTAGGTCATTTTACGCTCACCAGGATATTTGGATGAGATGCTAACTTGTGTACGTAGTTTCAACTATTTTCTTTAACTTCCTCAGTAAAATTAGGTACGTCTAGTTGCCTTGTGAATATTTGCCTTTCTAATATATTAAAGCTTGACTTTGGCAGTCTTCTCTGTAGCATATTTGTATTGATATTGAAGTATCTTTTATACATCATATATTTTTATGTACTCTACGTTATTCACGTGATATCAAATGAAATCCTGTACTTTTAGGTAACTAACACTGATAAGGCTATTGTTTTCACGTTCAAAAGTTATAAATGTTGGTTAAATATGTTTGTTCTCATTATTAAAAGATATTACTGGTAGAGAAATTGATTTCATTTTATAACGAACAACAATAAAGAGATTTAAAGCAGCTCATGGGGATAACTTACCTTAAATATTATTTTTTTATTATTTTTCGTACAAATAAATCATTTTAAATTCCAAACATTTCTGCAAAAAATTTTATAACTTTTCGTTATGCGTTCTTTGATGTACGTCAACTTTAGGAATTGCTCGTTATTGCCATAAATATACTACGTAGTTGTAGGGGAATGTTCACCTTCAAAAATTGTTCATGCCATTTATTATATTTTTTAAATGAGAAAACTTTTTTATTAATCTTATCAGCTGTCATTTGATTTAGTCACTTGCAGTCGTAAAACTTTGTTTGATGAATTTTTCTTATTAAAAAACAAGTAAAGAAAACAATATAAAGTCATACAGTACAACTAATCAAAATGTAAGCAACAGTCGAAGTACAAGTACAGCTTTTAATCAAATTGAATTTGGTAAGAAATATTTGGAAGTAATTTTTAAAAAATGTCATAACGTCATATCTAAACGAAAAAAGTTACATCATCTGGTGAATTTTTTTTCTTTTGTCATTAAAAGTATTGCTTTACCTTCAACTAAAAATTAAACTTCGAAACATTGAACAAACATTTCTTAAATATGATATGTATTCTGTGAGTTCATTGGCAAAAGTTTTAAACATTTATTGACCTGTAACTGAAGTGAAATCGAATATTGTGTTCTTAAAAACAAATCATTTTGGATTGATTTTAATAAAAAAAAAGAATTATTGTGCTGAACCTTAATAAAAATAAGGCAATATTTTTTGTCTAAGCAGATTGCTAAATAACCTATACAATGTTGTTACGTATGGAAAGAATGTATGATACATACATACGAAAATAATTGCTCACTACAATCCTTCAATCAGGATTAAGACCTAGCTTCGAGCCTTCCCTCCATGTTGTGTGTTAATTTTATACACGAGTGGCGTGAGCTACAGTTTAAAATCGATTCCGAATGATAGATTTTTCGAAACACCTTTCATGGAAGCTGCTGAGTGATTCTCATCCATTAAATTCGATGTCAACTCATAAACTTGACGTGATTCCATCCGTTTACCTTGTCAATGTGGCTTCAAACGGATATTTGTGATTCTGAGTTTTGACAGTTGATAACGACCATATTGTTGAAGCTTCCTCTGTCGTATTAATTGTCATTTATTCAGTTCATTTTGCCTAATCGCCATGTCTTATCAGAACGGTTGTTGGAAATTGAGCAAATTTTCAGCGAATAATCATTTTCAGCGAAGAGACTGCATGAATGGGTTGCTGCACAAAAATTATCGAAATTGAGGATTTTTTGAGGATTTTTTGGCAGTGTCATCGTATTATATTTCTTTGAAAATAACGTTGTCCACACCATCGTGGTCAACGGTGTATACTATTGGTCAGTGATTACCAAATTCTTTTAGCCTAAATTGAACGATCTGGATTCGAACGACGTGTGATTTCAACAGGGCAGTACTACGTGCCTCACACCTTATGCCACATAAGATATTCCGCAGGAACGATTTGATGGCATAGTCACTACACGTGGAGATGATGTGAACTGGCTACAGAGATCGTTACATTTGACTCCTTTATACTTTTTATTGCGGGGTTTTCTTGAATTGCTGGTTTCAAAGCCGCAAACCACAGCGGTCTTCAAAGACAACATAACCTATACCTTCGGTCAAATTTAGCTTGATTTATGCGCATGAGTTATGGAAAATTGGACAATTTGGATGCGTTCCACTCAGACAAGTCGTTTACGATATTATATTATATGGAATGATATCAATAGGTCCTTCAACGCCATCGCACCTACACTTTGTTTTATTTGAATTTAAGTTTTGGAAACGTTTAATAAAAGATCGTGTCTTAATCGGTTCGCTAACATATGCGACACATATACAGTCAGTCTGCTGGTTTAAATGACAGGGTCAGAGTATTAGACTTATCATCTGCTTATCTGAAAAATGAATAATTAACGAAACCGATTAAAATTTGAAAATTTTAGTATAAAGGAACCTTTCTCAATTTTTTTAGGTACTACCGTCCACTGTTTTTGGAGACATACGACATCTAATGGTCTCACAATAGCAAAATGTATACCCTCTCCCAATCAAACGATATTAGATTACTTTTAAGAACATTTCTGTGGACATATGGACTTTTGATATGGTTTTATCCGTCTGTATTCATCATTATGATCCAACAAACTCTTCATAGGCATTTATTAAAAGCAACCGTGTTAACACACTAATTATATTGAATGATTTTAATGCTCAAATTAATTCCAATAATTCCAATCTAGAGTCAATTAGGAGCGCCCACGCAATTGGCCTCAGAACACAAATTGGCGAAGTTTTAATATGAACGCGAGGAACAACCTGGTGTAGGATTATTAATTAATCCTCGGCAAAAGAACACACAAAGCAATTTTGGTATTGTCACACAAATTAATGGATAATCAAATAGGAGAGAATTCGGAGAAATCCAGTTGAAACTTAGTCACCCAGAACTCCGGACTAATAGACAGTTTACAGGCTATCGGCTTGCGGAAATTAAAGCAGATGAACTCAGATGAGAGGCGACTTAGATCAATGGTAGAAAGTAATATCAATGCTTTTGGAACCAATCTATTCTAAGCCATTTTAAGAATGTCCGAAAAGAGTGAAATTCCTGGAGGCTAATTAAGTTACGCAAGAATGCAGAAACCTATTAAAAGCTATACGGGAAAAAAGATGTTGGGTTGACGATATCAGAAAGAAAGCACAAAATGCAATCGGAGCCGCCAAATCGATGATATGCACAGGTCCTTTTGAAAACTCACTAGTGCCCGAACAAAAGCCCCGGAAGGGGTCTAATGAAGAACAATAGAGTGAGGTTTTTGCATACCACTAAAGCCCCATTCGTTCTTCGATTGGCTATACCGCTGCATTGAATGTATACGTGAATCTTGAGAGAAAGATGCACAGTTAATTCAACATGTACCACTAAAGATCGATCGGTTTGAATCCAGATTACACTGGACTGTCGTCGAGCACTTAATCACCTCTTTTTTAACTGTTATGTCTGAAACAAACAAGCTAAGAATTCTTTATGTTTCTATGATTGATATACCATACAAGAGAGTTCTGTAGTTGAAGAGAATTTTCAAATTTAAACTAAAATATTTAAAATTCTTTAGTTCTTTATGGCGGTTGGCCAAATGCTGTTCATAAATTTGTCGACATTAAAGAATAATTTAGCTATTATTGCAGGGATGTATATATGTATGTGGGTGACTGTCTTGACTGTGTTACATGTTATAAAAACATTGCATGGTTGGCTGATTGAATGGCTTTTTCAGTGAGTATTTTATCATTGTCCCTCTATATTAAATGTCGTAATTAATTATCCTTAACATTGTTTTACAAGCATTTGTATGTATCAGCTGTCGTCCATGACTGAATATATGTACTGTTTTTGCTCAACTTTTTGTTTTTTTTTTGTTTCTTGTGGCTTTAGGTATAAAACACTTAGATTTGTTTGTGTTTGCTCAGTATATACAGTATAATAGAAATAAAACCATAATTTTTTACATTAGAGAGATAACTCATAGTATATATGTAAATGTTATTGGATTACATATGAATTTGTTCAGTATTGCAAGAGACAACTTATTGTATTCCCAAAAGGGGTTTAATACCTAAACCTGCAAACCACACGATATATAAATTTCAAAAGGTGGAATTCCATTTCCGACTTATGACAAAATTGCCCGAAAATAATCGTAGCTGAATAACCGCAAACAGAGTCCAAGTGTAACCATGTCTAAACCGATATTAATAAAGGTTTTGCAGCATACGTAATGCTATTAGCAACAAATAACCTGCTATTTTCAGTACATCTGCGATCTTGTAAATAATCCAGATGCGTACTGTCAACAAATGGACGGTCTAAATACAAAGAAAATATTACCCTATCGGCAGTACACCCAGAGTTAGTTGGTGTTCTTATTTATACATCTTACACTCCGAACACCAAGTGATTGCTCAATGTTTATTTATAGATCGCCTTAACAAAAGCTTCTGAGCTTCTTAATGAAATAGTTGCCACTTATGCCAGCATTTAGTCCCATTGTAATACCACAATCAATTCTACCCGGGGATCAAACATTCCGTGGAGAACCCCAAATCGAGTCCAAAATAAATTTTGCTATTTCAGCAATCTATTAGAGAGCTCAGTTAAAGATGTCAGAATGTGAAAGGTTAAAAACATCCGTCTCTTTATGATACATGAGGTGAAAAGCAGTCTCTTTATTTTGCTCAGACCTACAATTCCAGCAGAAGTCATTTGCGGGAATTTTGAGTTTTTTGACATCCCTACCAAAAGGACAGAAGCCTTTAGAATCGCTATTGGGCAATGGACGACGGGCGGTTCTTTTCTTATTCATACGCAATCATACGTTTCCATACGAATCTAGTAATGTTGCACATACTCTCTTCCTTTATAACAAACGTGGTTAACATCCAAGTAAACTGAAACAATCGGAATAGTGTACCCTGTAGCAAACTTAATTGGAATTCTAAAATCGAATGTTCAATTCAGAAAATTATAAGGAATATCATAATCGACCCTGATCTGTCTATGTCTATTGGTGCCATTATGTGAGGGGTCATGGCTTCTCTGGGTGGAGCACATCCGAAATGTTTAATTTTTCATATATCATGTGCACAAATCACACAAAACTTGCCCGATGGCATGGGTAAATTTGGGCTTGTGTGCCGCTGTTGTTTGTGGCTTATTCAGATACACCTGCGACTTACTTACTTAATTGGCTATACCTAGGACTTTTCTCTCGAATACTTTCAAGGCTGATACATCAGTGCTTAATATGGTGCATGAATCTGCGCCATAAAGACGTACGTTTGTGGTACGAGAGAGGTCTCTGCTACTCAATTGCCTATTGAGACCATAGTAGCTCCTGTTTGCAAGAGTTATCCTGAGCTTGATTTGAAGACTGACATCATATTTGGTGTCAACGGCGGAGCCAAGACAAATTCTTTGACTGTCTCGAAAGTATAGTTATCGGCCGTGATCCGAGATCCAATACGCCTCACGTCTCTACTTGTCGATGATATACACTTTGTTTTACCCTCATTTACTGCCAGACCCATCTTAATAGAACCTGCGACTTAAGAAAACCAAAATCTTTCGTGCGGAATATGTTGTATGAGCGGTATCGAACGTATTATGTTCGACAGATGTCATCGCCATCACCAAAAAAATTAAGGTTTGTTTCCTATGGAGATATTTGTATCTTGACGCTCACTTCATATAGACTTTATTTTAACGAATTTGATATGTCTGCTTTTTTGACGAACTACAAATTAATTATTTCGAAATAATCCACACTTAATTTATTTTACTTGCAAAATCAACAACATTTGGCATGAAGCAGTCAAGCAAATATTATTACGTCAATATTAACCCTTACACAATAATGATTGAGGGATGTATTTACCATACTTATGTACATACTTGTTTTGTAATTATATCACACACACACATGACTTGTAATTATCAGCAGACAGTAAATTAATTCTGGCCTTAGGTAGAGTTATAGTATAAACACAGGAAGGACCTTTGTCTTTGTGGTTTAACATAATTTTAGCATGGAAATGGACAATCATTCCGACAATCAATGAATATTATGTGTGTGAGTGTGTATGTAAGAAATAATTCCTAAAGTTGCCCTTTCACCCTTCAGTCAGGGTTACGGCCTTACTGCTCACACCACTCATATTGTGTGTATTAATTTTATACATGAGTGGCAGGACCTACAGTTTAAAGTCGACTCCGAACGACAGATTTTTAAGACACTTTTCATTGCAATTTTTTTTACTCTCAGAATTTTTGCCAGAAATCTGCTGAGAAGAAGTCGCCGAAGAAATATTTTTTCATATTTTGTTTTGATGTCTGACCTGGGGTTTGAACCGTCCAATAAGCTAACACACTACCTACTAGACTACGGCAGATAGTTTTATGGTAGGCAACGAGTTTACGCAACATTTTTACCGTTTATGTTTCATATTATTTGATACACACAAAAATGGCGAAACTGTTAGTAAAGATCTCAGTAAACAACAAAATATTTTGAAATTTATGAAACTCGAATGAAACTAGACTACACACTAGGCAACCAACAACGAACATGCCTGGTTTCATAAAGAAGTTTTATCGTGCGTATCTATCACTACCAACAATAATATTTATTTGAATAATTTAAGCACTTAACTACAAAAACGAGCAACTAAGACCATCAGAAAAAAATAGAAATAATTATGACTCCATCCATCTAGTAATTACTATTTCGTAATGTTTAAAGTAGATGAATATCACTAACCGTCTCCTTACTGTTTGAAGACCTCGAAATGAAGTAAATAAATAATTTTTTACAAATAATTACAGTGTAGATCCACTCTTAATGTGGTACAGCATTACGCCTGTAATCCATTGAAATTTTGTAGTACCTTATGTGATAGAAAGTATTCCACTACGATGCAACTACTACCAATACATTAGACTGGCCAGATCAAGATCCAATTCCAATCAAGAATTTTTTGAACATAACAAAACAAAAGACAGAGGAAAGTCAGAATCAATTCCGTCTACGGGGGATTCAGTACATCGTGTTACATCGTTTAACATTAGAATGATAAACAAAAGCTACAAAAACAAAAACAATGGACTTGTTTACATTATAAACAAAATAACAAAAATATAGTAACATTAGAAGTCGTCGTGGTCTAGTAGGTAGTGTGTTGGCTTATTAGACGAAAAACCAGGGTTCGAGCCCCAGGCCAGACATCAAAATAAAATACAAAAAGTATTTCTTGTGGCGACTTCCTCTCAGCAGAGTATACAAATATTGCCATGAAAAGTTTCTCAAAAAAATCTGTCGTTCGGAGTCGACTTTAAACTATAGGTCCCAACACTTATGTATAAAATTAACACACACAACATAAGTGGTGTGAGAAACTAGGTCGTAATCCTGACTGAAGGGTTGTAATGACCAATTATGTATGTATATATGGATTCAATCAATATCACCTTAGACTAGACACGTTCTGCCACTGGACTGCTAAAATATTCTTCTTATGTTACTAAACGCTAGGCAATAACAGAGAAGTTGTCCTGTGGCCCCTAATTTTTTTTTTAATTAAGATTTCCACAGAAAGCATTGTGAGGCACATTCATTATCCTGTCGTTAGAACCCAGACAACATTGTGCTGTTATAGCCGCTATACATACATACATAATTGGCCATTACAACCTTTCAGTCGGGATTACGGCCTAGCTCCTCACACCACTCATGTTGTGTGCGTTAATTTTATCCGTAAGCGGCGAGACTTACAGTTTAAAGTCGACTCCGAACGATAGGTTTTTGAGAAACTTTTCATGGCAATTGTTATTTAGTCTCAGAGTTTTTCCTTGAAATTTGCTGAGAGGAAGTCGCGAAGAAATATTTTTTTTTCAATTTTCGTTTTGATGTCTGACCTGGGGTTTTAAATAAAATTGCCATGAAAAGTTTCTCCAAAAAAAAAAATTGTCGTTCGGAGTCGACTTTAAACTGTAGGTCCCACCACTCATGTATAAAATTAACACACACAACATAAGTGGTGTGAGAAACTAGGTCGTAATCCTGACTGGAGGGTTGTAATGACCAATTATGTATGTATGTATAGTAACATCAGTATAAAAAGGGGATAAACAAGTAAACAAACAGGCAACAACAACACTGCAAGGACAAACGTAAACAAAATGCACAAGCAACATTAACATAAACAACATGTTTACATTTATAGAGATTTTGCGAAAGCAGTAATTCTCCTTCAAGAGCATTCATCAGACTGTTTACCCTGTGATTTAAAAGGCAAGACAAAGCAGGCAACGGGATCAGTAAAAATTCAGTCAGTCTTGTGTGAGGACCCGTTGCATGTGAAGAATTTAATCGTGGTTTGAAGATCTCCTCCGTAAAGATCTAACGAACAATTGTTAGGGTTTACGCAGAAGAGTGTAAAGAAGAATAACAAGCAAAGCAAATTGTTGTTGTTTACATTAAGTTGTGAACAGTGACACACGCAATTGTGCGAACAATAAATAATTTATTTAATACTAAACACCAATTCATTTGCAATCTACGACCTCATATTTTAAACGTTTTTAAAAGTTAAAAACGAACAATATCTATATAAAGCGTCTTAAGCGTCTAACCTTACCGGAGTCACTAAACGAATTAGTTTTTTTTTTTCTTAAAAAATATAAGTTAATTAGCCCAGTATAAACCAAAATCATAAGAGTACATTTTGCTTGGAACTGAGTTTTTAAAATTTAATTTGACTACCAGAAAAGTTTACCTGAAAAGTGATAAAGACTTTATGTCTGTAATTGATGGCAGGTCTATGATAGTGATTAATGGTTTTAAAAAAGGCCGTAAGGTATACAAATTACAAATTAGATTGATACATACTAATTGTTTCCAGAGGACTATAAAAGATAAATAAATTGAAATAAAATCCTCACAATTATTTTTATTGTAATTGCAATCACATGATTTTCTAGACTGTAACAGACTATTTTTGGCGAACATTTATTAGTTTTCATTCATTCACAGTATTCTCTCTACTAAAAGTTGAAATAAAACTGAATGAAAAGATTGCGGCTTGTGGCATACATATTGTTGTTATATTTGCTGCAAGGATGATGAAAATTCAAGGCGCTTGAGAAGGAAAGTGTCAGTTACAGTAACAGACCTGGTATCAAAACAAATACAAGGGGATATAGCTCAGTGGTAGAGCATTCGACTGCAGATCGAGAGATCCCAGGGTCAATCCGGGGTTCCCTACAAATAAAGTTTATTTTTTATACTTTTTTTTGCTTTCATTAACTACGAAAGCTGAAAGAGTAGTTAATAATGTGGGGTTCATGCCTCATGAGAAAGACATATGTGTATGTGGGTTTCTGTTTTACTTCATTCCCTGCAAATGTAAAAACTAAATTTTAATTTTAATTTATTTACAAACTCCATACAATAGAAATAGTAATATTTGCTTATTATGCATGAATTACCATTACAGTATAAAAATTTTAAATTAATTTATTTATTAAACTCAGCTCTTTTTAAGTTAAAAATTTTATTTAATTTAAAATAAATGTAAATAATGATCTATGCAATGGAATTACGTGAATAACATAAAACGAAAAGCTAAAAGACCATACATAACGTGAATCAGAAATGCATACAGTGATGCGTGAAGTAATAGGACACCCTTGTGACACTTAGAGAAAGAAAATAAGTAAAATGAAAAAAATGCTGGTAAGTAACTACACTTCTTCTCAGCTTATACAGTGGTGGTCTTGTAATTAGCACACCATTCCACCAAAAATTTGAGTAAAATATTCACACTTAAATTTTTTTCACATGCTATTTAAAATAACTTACCAACTGCAGTTAATAAAACAAAATAGTAAAAGCAACAATAATTACACTATGCAACAAAAAACGAACAATTAAATATGCCCGAGTAACTACATAGCCTAAGTTAGCTATCAGCTAGCTAACAGTTAGTTGAGTAAATCTCGAAAAATATAATAAAAATTTTTTTTAAAATTTTTGATGGATCTTCATTGCTTATCGAAAAATTTGCCATATCCATATTTGAGGAACTATCAGAAGCCGATTAATGTTTGCGCAAAGCGAAATAAGAAGTCGCCGTAGTCTAGTAGATAGTGTGTTGGCCTAGTAGACGTTAAGCCAGGGTTCAAACCCTCGGCCAGACATCAAAACAAAATACAAAAAAGTATTTCTTCGACGACTTCCTTGCAACAGATTTCTGGCAAAAACTTTGAGAGTAAAATAAAATGCTATGAAAAGTTTCTCAAAAATTTGTCGTTCGGAGTCGACTTTACTGTAGATCCCGCCACTCATGTATAAAATTAACACACACAATATAAGTAATGTAAAACAATAGGTCGTAATCCTGACTGAATCCTGAAGGGTTGTAATGGCCAATTATGTATGTATGTATGTAAGACTTGAAAAGGACAAATTTTCCTGTAAACAACCAAAAACCATGAAAGTTTTTAAAAATATTTGCAATTAAAGTCCATTTGATGAATAAACTTATATAAAAAATATATCACGATTGTTATACTCTTTAATAATAACTACGATAATTTTTGTCCGATTTTATCAAATAAACTGCCAATCTCTTCACAAGAGATTACACTTAAAGAATGCGTCCACTTATTTTATATATTTTAATAAAATTGTGCACTTATTAATGTTCAAACTTGGAAAAAATAAGAAAAATAATCATAATCAACTTTAGTTTTTCAAAATCGGTTCAATAATTTTGTGTGAAAAGTTCAAAGAAAAAGGTTTTGCAAATAAAACAAATTTTGAGGGTACGAGAAAAAAGTGTTTTTGAAATCTACTCAAATAACTGAATGACTTAGGAAATTCACCGTGTTATTAAAATTAATTTTCGTGTTTTGTAAAGATCAAATATCGGGACAGGTATTTAGCAGAGATCAGAGACTTCTTGAAAATGTTTCTGGATGTTTATAATTGATTGTAAAAGCGTAGGAGTGCATCTACAAAATATTAAAAATAATTAAACCCAGCCTTGATACCAATCCAATCATGGAACAATCTTGAGACAGAAATTAAACAAAAAAAAAAAACTAAAAAATCTTCTAAACCTGTGTGTGCAAGAAATCAGAGACTTCTTGAAAATCTCTCTGGAAGTTTTTTAAATGGTTAGTAAAGCCGAAGTTTGCCAACAAAAAATATTAAAAGAATTAAAGCCAAATCACTATTTTGTCCACCTTTAATGTGAGTGTACTAATTAGGTGACCAAGGAATTTTTTGCAATTATGTAATTTCTGTATTTACTCTGTATGTTGCTTAAGTATACCCCCTAGAATTATGGACCAAGTTTCTCACACCACTTATGTTGTGTGTGTTAATTTTATATATGAGTGGCATAACGTACAGTTTAAAGTCGACTCCGAATGACAGATTTTTTTAAGAAACTTATCATGCCAATTTGTTTACTCTTAGAATTTTTGTCAGAAATCTGCTGAGAGGAAGTCACCGAAGAAATTTTTTTTTTTCATATTTTCGTTTTGATGTGTGACCTGGTGTTTGAATGGTGGCCTTACGTCTAATAAGCCAACACACTATCTAGTCTAGCTAGGGCGACTTCAAATAATACGAATTAGCCTGTAAAAACTGGACACTGGTAAACATCGTTTAAAAATATGATAAATAGATTTTGGATTACCGAAACCGATATACATATTATATCATGCAACCTGAATTATTTCCAATGATTATCACAATATGTAAGACACTTCAACATGACTATTGTTTACACTGTCGTCCACATGTGCTGCGAATAAGTTCAGTTACTTATCAGCAATTTTCTCATTTTACTTATTTTCTCATCAAATCTCTAAGTTCACATTGATGTCCTTATTATTATTCACATCAGTAAGTCTACAATGCAATGTATACTTTAAATAGCACATACATACCTACTACAGATATGATATATATGTATGTACATATGTATTGTTTAATTAAAGCAATTAGGTCAACAAAATTTTTAATATTTTATAAAATGGAAATCACAAAAAAATCAATTATGTGCAAAAACTTTTTTTGAAAAACAAATTTTGATTATTTAATACAGATATCCAAGTGAAATGGAATTGTTAGAAATCTTTTTTTTTAATTTTTTTTACATCATCGACTTTTATTGTAAAGTTAACCAACCACTTTCAAAGAAAAATAATGATAACTTATTAGAATTTTTTTTAAACCAAATATTTACAAAACATTTCATTGAATTAATCAATAAATATGGGACACATTATTTGTAAATAAGAGATATTAAAACCAAAAGAGAAATATGATATGGAAAACAGTTAGTATACTAAAATTTCTTAAATTATATGGATGTACATGTACAGTGTACAGTACAGATGTACAGTGCACAGCAAAAGTCTAGGTACCCCCCAATATGTGAAAACAATTTTATGAATTTTAAATTGTAAAATTTTAAATGTAAAAATAATCGATATTTTTATATCGGTATGCTCAGCAAATGAGCCTACCTTACGCTTACACATGGGGCATTTCGTATTTAGATTTGCATTTCCGTTAATACAATGTCTAAGTCATGCAGCAATTAAAGTCAACTGGTCATTCATAGCGCGATAAATTATTTCAGGGATGATTCTTGAAACAAATTTTACTTCCGCAATGCAACTCATTTCTCCGCAGTTCGGCGAACCCAGAAATGATAATTTAAAAAGCATTGCATACAGAAAAAGTGACTGTTTGATCTGCATTATAGTTTAAAGATGTCATAGGGCCATATTTTTTTAATAATGATCTCAATAGAGCCGATACCATCCATATAAAGCAGAATAGCTGTGTGTTAAGCCGCTGCAATACTCGTTTAATGAAATGCTTTGTGATGATTCTATGTTCCTTAAAGAAATAAAAAGAAAATAAAATTAAAGAGAATACTAAAAATAAAACAATTTTATTTATATTTTATTTAAATACTTTACCCAGTTTGCAAAAACTAATCATTTTTTACGTATGTTTGTTTTTCATTTATTGTTTGAAGTTTTTTTTTTCAAATTGTTGTTCACATTGTTTTAAGTTTCTTAAGTGCTTCCTTTGAATCGACTCTACTTACCTAAATACAATACTTGTGTTGCCATAACATCTCCTTCAGTGGCAGAAGTCCTTAAATACATGCACTCGAATTTTTTATAACAGTAAACAAATATTTTTATAACTTCATTTTTAAATACAAAAATGTTAAATAGCCACTCGAAATACTTTCTATGCCTTAATACCTATACATTTTTTAATGTACGGTTTATGAATTAATGTATTTTACTCTACACGCATAAATACGTATGCTTATACATCTGATATTTAATATCTGTACATATTTAGATGCAGTAGTCTAGTGGTAGTATATTGGACTCGAACCCGTCCCTCACTCACAACATGAGTGGTGAGAGAAGCTAGGCTATAATCTTGACTGAAGGGTTGTAAAGGCCAATTATGTTATGTATGCAATAGCAAGACTTATTTTGGCCAAGGAATGCACCAGGGTTGGATTAACTGTGGTATCACTATGGACTTAAATGATGACCACAATCAATGGTGATTTGGCAAAACAGAGTGAACTAATCAATTTGTTACATTTAGCTTCTACATGATGGCCGTTATCAACTGCCAAAGCTCGGAAATCTCTGTTGTATGACCGGATATGTGCATCAGAGATTAGCAATGAATCGCTTTTTTCCTACTCATAAGCACTCATGAAATTTTTAGTATGAGTATGTCAACAGTATTGAAATTCAAGTCCTCTGATTCATTCGTACTCACTACAGAATTGATTTATAAGTACAGGTTGCAGTGAGTATGAGTACAACGTTGACATCAAACTCAATACATTCCAAATATGTTTGATTCTTACGCCTACTCATACAGATTCATAAATTAAGAAAAATACTCATAATACTCATAAATGATTCGAGTGATTCGATTCATTCATCAAAACTTACAGTCTTAGTTGTTGTTGCATTTACAAAAAAAGAAGAAAGAAAAAGACAAAGACAACACGCAAAGCAAACACACAACCTTCTAGTGAGTATTGTAATGTTCGTACGCGAATCATACTTATTTTGTGATTCTTGTAAATGTTGAGTCGTGGACAGTTGAAACCAAGTATGAGTATGATGAGTAATTCAAACTTTGAATATGAGTAGTATGAGTATAATATTAAAATAAGTATGAATGCGTAAAGGTATCAGAAATTATGAGTATGATCGATTCCACTCATCTTTTTGAATACTCATGGCTAATATCTGATGTGCATGTACAGGATATGCAAAGGCAGCTAGCAGTGTTTCTTTGAGCTTGAAAGATATAACAGTTTGATGAATATCGAAAGCTTTTATCGACTACCCGTTTTTCATCAACGTTTAAAAAGAATGTAAACCAATGTCACAGTTTTCCCAGCGCAAGTTTCTTTAACTAATGGTGGAATCTTGACTACGGCATTCAAATAGTCTTCGTATTTACTTAACTGTAATTTCTATGTAGATTAAATTTTATTTCTGTCGATATTTACAAATTCTTCTTCTTGAATTTCTGAAATCATTCTCCATCTACCCACATATTTGAAATGAAATACAAAAGATTTCCTCTTTTCCTTATCATACTCATCAAAGAGTGTTAAACTTTATGAAAAAAGTTACAATGATCTTATCATACACAGCGCATTCAAATCCAGCAACAATGCTATGTAGAGGCATATTTTGTAAAACTTCACAGTCAAACTGTTGCACAAACGAAAATATTTATTTTTGGTTTTACAACTTCCTTACTCAACTTTTAAATGGAACTCTTGCCTTTGCTTTAGTATTTATTTCAATATTTTTTTTTTTGTTTCACAATATAATGGATTGAATACATTCATACATAACAAATGATAAGTCCATGCATTTAAGTGTATGCGAATGTAACCGACGGGAATATTTTATTATTTTTTGATATATATTTTGTGTTGGCCTCTTTATAAAAATTTAATCAATTTAATGGATATTGAAGGTACATATTTAATTAATTAAATGAATAAATGGATATTTTATTATATTTATTGTTAAATTTTTAAATATTTATGATATTTATTGTGCGCTGTTTCTCGTCTGAAATGCATTCCAGGGGGCGTGCGAGTTTTTTTAGTTTTGAGATTCTCTTATTTGTTATCGAGTAAAGTGTATCAAAATTTCTAATGCGAGTTTATACTCGTAAGCACTAAAGGTTTCGAATTAACATTTTTCTGCTGTAAAGAACAATTAAAAAATGTAAGCAACAAATTTATAATAATTTATGAATAAAATATTAATTGCAGTATTTGTAGGTCAAAACTTTTAAAAATTAATTACACGCAGAAGGAAATTCATGGAAATTTCATGGTTAAGCATTCAGAATTGACAAAGAGTATTATACCAAATACTTTTGAAGAAAAGGCAAGAGCTAATCAGCTCACACTTATATACATACATAATTGGTCATTACAACCCTTCAGTCAGGATTACGACCTAGTTTCTCACACCACTTATGTTGAGTGTGTTAATTTTATACATGAGTGGTGGGACCTACAGTTTAAAGTCGACTCCGAACGACAGATTTTTGAGAAACTTTTCATGGCAATTTTATTTACTCTCAGAGTTTTTGCCAGAAATCTGCTGAGAGGAAGTCGCCGAAGAAATACTTTTTGTATTTTATTTTGATGTCTGGCCTGGGGCTCGAACCCTGGCTTTTCGTCTAACAAGCCAACACACTACCTACTAGACCACGGCGACTTACTACCTACAGCTCACAGATAAGCTCAATGCTTCCGGCTCACCAATCAAAGATGCAAAAATGTGGCGCAAGGTAGTTTAACAAACTCTTGTTTAGTTTAAAATTCTGTTGAGGGTTTAGAAAATGTCCAAACTTTTGGGGGTTCAAAAACATCAGAAGGCAGCCCAAAAGAGAATTGCGACAAAGTAAATGTTACCCCAACAACTTCACCAAAAAATAGTATTCCGGCCGTATCTCCCTGCTATTTATCGGATTATGAAGAAAACAAAATGGAACCTACCATGTCTTCTTTTATAGAATTTGAAGATGATACTGCAGAAGAAACTTCAGCCCCAGCTAATAATACAGTAAAACCGAAATCTATTGACCATACGAAATATTACAATTTTATTAAAAATGTTCTTCCTTGGATTAATTAAATTTCTTTTATTTTTGTAAGAAAACATATGTTTTTTGTTTACAATTTTAGTTAGTGCTGTAAAACGAAATAATTAACTCGTTTCACAACACCTAAGCAACAAATCGATTCGTTTCGTATCGAGCCACATTATCAGAAAATTTCTTGCTATCGAAATTATTTTCTATTCGAACACAATTTCGATCATGACACGCATTATTTTGCTGGAAATACAGCACAAAGTGTTTAACAGCACAAGTATTCCATAAGGTTTGCCTAGAAGGCCTACTTCAATTGAATCAGAGCCTACCTATTAATCTTGAGGAATAATTGAAGCTCTGCATAATGGTATGACTAATTTTTTTTATTGAAGTTGATTTTATGAACCGTCACAAACTGATATCGGATGCCACAGGAGTATTTGAAGCCTATTTTATATTCTTGTATGTACTTGGACGCACTCATACTCCTACCTTAGTTGCTCACACTATTTTCTCAGCATACATTAGAACTTCAATGGAGCCTCTTGTTACTTCAAACTGATATCAGTATAGTCAGTATGCCACAGGAGCAGTTAGAGCTTATTTTATATTCGTGTATATACCAGAGATCAGCAATGAGTATTCAAAAAGATAAGTAGATTCGAATCATACTCATAATTTCTGATACTTATACGCATTCATACTTATTTTAATATAATACTCATACTACTCATATTCAAAGTTTGAAGTACTCATCGTACTCATACTCAACAATACGCATGATGTTGTTGATTTCGACTCTCCATGACTCAACATTTACAAGAATCACAAAGTAAATATGATTCGCGTACGAACGCTAGCATTCTCACCAGAAGGTTGTGTGTTTGCTGTGCTTGCCGTCTTTGTCTTTTTCTTTCTTCTTTTTTTGTAAATGCAACAACAACTAAGACTGTAAATTTTGATGAATGATTCGAATCACTCGAATCATAGTATCATAAGTATTTTTCTAAATTTATGAATATGAATGGATTAGGCGTATGAATCAAACACATTTCAAAAGTTATGAGTATGATGTCAACGTCGTTCTCGTCCTCATTGCAACGTGTATTTATAAATCAATGTACGAATGAATCAGAGAAGTTGAATTCCAATACTGTTGACTCACTTGTACTTGAAGTTACATGAGTACTTATGAGTAGCGAAAAGACGATTCATTGCTGATCTCTGGTATGTAATACGGATATGCCAATAAATAGACACACTCATACTCCTACCTATTCTGTCGACACTGTTTTCTACAGTATGCGTAAGAACCCCAAAGAAGCCTTCTTTTACTTGCTGGATACAATTTTGTTGTTAAAAAAAATTGTTAAATTTGTAGAAAACTAAGACAAATGAAAATATGTCTATGTGACTTTTACATTACGCAGGGTAATACGCTCTTCCGTTCGTTTAAATAAATAAATTCGATAGACGTCTGACTTACTTATTTTCTTATTTAATTGGCCATTAAAAACACAATTAACGAATTTCGGTCTGGCGTCTCTGCTTCTTGTGCGCTTTCGCCAGTTGGTCACACTAATCGATGACAGGACTTCCTCGAATTAGTCTTTTCATCCCTGCAAGAATATGAAAGAAACGGAATCGATGCAACATCTGAGTAACCTCAATGAACTGTAATCAAACAAAAATAGACAATTACGCCACACTTAAACCCATATCTAATTTTGTTTAAACGATTTGACAAATATGAAAACCAAAAAAAAAATCCTTTTATTGAATTCTTGAAATCCTATTGTAATCAATACTTACTTTACTTTTATAGCTTCAGTGTGTTCTTTATTTTGATAATGCCCGTAGCTTTGTTTAAGAATTTGCATGATTAATAATTTTGTGAATTACATATGTTAATTTAAAAGTTTTAAGGTTTTCAAAACACAAAAAGTCATTTTAAATGGAAAATAAAACACAGAAATGTAAAAAAGAAGGACCATAACCAGAATTTAATTACCCAGTCTTTTAAAGTCAATTAATTTCGTAGTACAAGGCGAAATCATAGGTTTCATTCAAGCAATTGCCTTTTTTAAAAAGGGAAAAGCATCCTTTTTATGATTAAAAAGCGCGTAAAGCATTATCGATGATGGTGTCTAAACAAAATACTCAAAAACAATACAAATCTTCTCTAACCTTTTCTCAATCAAATTTTTAACAGCTTTTATTGGCATAAGTTTTTGTAGCATAAATATTGTTACGCAGAGTAACAATCGTGCTACTGATTTTGAGTTAGTAGAACAAAAAAAATTGTCAAAACTCATTAATGATTTTGCACTTAAATGAGTATGAATATTTAATTTGAGTTTGTATATTGTAAGAAACAGAGAAGACTTCTATTCTATTCTAATTTGCGTTCCAACGAAACTTCCAAACTCTGACAATAGTTAACGATAATCTAGTTAAATCTAAAGTCGCCGTAGTCTAAGAGGTACTATGTTGTCTTATTAGACGTGAACCCACCGTACAAACCCCAGGTCTAGCATCTTCAACAAAACGAAATATGAAAAAATATTTCTTCGGCGACTTCCTCTCAGCAGATTTTTGGCAAAAAATCTGAGAGTAAATAAAATTATAATGAAAAGTTTCTCATGTATAAAATTAATACACACAACATAAATGGTGTGTAAATGTGACCGAAGTGTAGTAATGACCAACTATGTATGTATGCATGTGTTGGACAGGTCCTCATCGACGCACATATACTACTGCGCCTTACCTAACTCCATTTTCAAGTAACCGATTATGTATTGTATATCATATACTTACATCGGTTGGGCCATCTATCGGTTTAAATTTGAAACATATAGAATATAGCAATATTTATGCCATATCTTCACTGAACGTAAAGTATCGATTTGTGCTTAAGCAACGTGGGGACGTAGATTTTGCCAAAAAAAAAACATGTTTTCGGATGAAGCTCACTTTCATCTTGGTAGGTACGTTAATAAGCAAAATTGATTACAGCAGCAAATGTACCCACTACGAGTGACTGTTTGGTGCGGCTTGTAAAGTAGAGGCATCATTGGCCCATACGTCTTTGAAAATGAGGACGGCACAACCATTACGGTGAATGGAGACACATATCGCATTATGATAACCGATTTTTTGTACCCGCTATTCATGGTATTGCTGTGATTGATGTTTGATTTTAATAGGATGATGCAACTTGCCAGACATCTCATGCCACATTGGATTTATTAAGTCAAACGTTTATTTAAGTCGTTTCATCAAGTCAATTGGCCTCCAAGAAGCTGACATATGACACCGTTGGACTAATTTTGGTGGGGCGCCGTTAAAGGAAAGTATTATGCCAATAATCCAGGGTCAAGTGAGCATTTGAAGGCCAAGATTTGTAATGCCATTGACGAGATACACTCATACACTCGAAGAAGTGACCGAAATTTGGTCCGATTGAATGAGGTAGTGGGAGACCAGCCGAGACAGCCTTATGAATGGAACAATTGTACCTCACAACAAAAAATAAATAAATGTGGCAAAATTTTAAACCGTTTTTGTTTTATTGCATTTTGTAATTTAAACTTTTAATAACCCATCGATTATATTTAAACACAACATGGCTCATATTTAATATGTAAAATTCATTCATTATAAGTACATATGTGACGTATGAGTGATATCGAATTCCATTTCTTCGATGCATGACAACATCAAAGATTTTTTATTACATACTTTTCAAAGTAAATATTCTAGTCCATACATGTAATATGGTGCGTATGAGTAATATGTTACAAATTCCTATATAAATGGAAGTAAGCCATAATTTCTAGTGGACTTTTAAACATTTAAAATTTTTCTGTATCCTACATCATGGGCTTTTTTCTTAAAATCAGGCAATCTTACCATTCAGAACCTTTTTTGAATCATTGCGTTACATCTTTTTGTCTCGGAGATATCGTTGAATGTCGAATGTTATTTTCTAGGGTTCGACTTTTTAAGCTGATTCTGAAATTCATTTAATTTAAGTTAAGAAATCAATTTTTTAATACGTTGTTTTAAATTTTGGATATACAAAAACATCAAGTATATTCAGTAACATACAAATAACAAGAGCTTACGTAAAAGAATGGACAAGTAAAGTAGGGCAAAACTCTGTTTAGTGCTTATAATTATATCAACAGTATTTAACATTTTTCACAAATTCACTGCATTCGAATCCACAACCTTAATGTAAAAATAATTCACTTTTTACAACAGTTCCAGACAAACAAACAATCCCTTTCCGTCTAAAATTAATCATAAAATCCTGGTTGCCAGAAATTCCAAATCGCCTTAAACAATTCTATACTGCACGAGTCGTTCTGCTGACAAATCCACAAATCCATTTACTTTTATGGTGAAATGTTTTAAAGTCTGAATCATGCCGAGACATCCAGTGTTAAATCTGTCTAATATTACATATAAATCCAATAAAGACTCAAGGTCTTTAGAAAACTTTCTACCTTATATTTCCGTACATCTTAAAATCATTCTCATCAGGTTAAAGATGGCGAATTTTGTTCCTGAAAATGATGATTTACGAAGAGCATTTTTTTTTTGTTTTATGTCTGAAATTATATTCCATTTCTAACAGAAACAATTGTACTTCACAACAAAAAAAAATAATAAATTTGCCAAAATTTCAAACCGTTTTTTTTTATTGCACTTTTAAATTTAAAGTTTTAAATGACCCACTTTTTATATTGTGTAGGTGTATTAAGTTTTCCATTTTGATGCACCAAGAAAACTCAATGTGTGTGTGGGGGTGAGCAGGGAGAGAATAAAATAAAATATTTGGCGAGAGTTGGGGTAATAAAAATACAAATGTATTAGGTTTAAATAATCAATTATTATTTATTTATGTACAAAAACGTACCTTTCGTGTTGGGGGTTGATCGGGTATATGATCAATTCTTTTCTATTTTCAGATAATTCACAATAATAGAAACTTAATAACTTTAAAGTCTACTACAGACGACAGATTTTTCGGAAACATTTCATGGCAATTTTATTTACTCTCAAGTTTTTGCCAGAAAGCTGCAGAGATGTAGTTGTCGAAGAAATATTATTTTCGTTTTTATTTTGTTGGAGATGTCTGACCTAGAATTTGAATCATGGCACCATGTCTTATAAGCCAAGACACTATCTACAACCTACCAAGACCATACTACAACGACTTCCAATTGTTGAGGTGGGTAACGAGGTGGTAAGGTGCATGGCTGAAGGAAAGTGAATGAATGATTGAATGCTCAGGTGTCCTCTCTTCTGTACTGAAAATGGAAGTCTCCACGATTTGCGTCAACTACAGAGTTATCTCTCCCTGTCACATATAAGCTTGTATTTTGTAAACAATTAAAATCATTCGTCAAAACTTCTATTGGAGGTTATCAATGGGGTTTTAAGTCCATCCGGGTATACACATTGTGCTAAATCCTGGAGAATACCCATTAATCCCTAGTCGATACACACCATCTTTGTGTAGACTGTAGGTCAGCATTACTGCAGTGTTTGAGTTCGGTCCTTCTGAAAATTTGATAAAATTGTGGAGAATACATGTAATTGTGGTTGTTTATTGTATTTAAATAAAATATTTGATTCAATGATGTATTATTTAAATACAGTAGGAGTTTATTTAAATATGAAAATTAATTTAATTTATTTTATAAAAAATAAGTAAATGATTTTTTTTTTTTTTTGGTTTCAACTTCTATTCTTCAACTGTTATTTTTCAAAACTTCTAAAAATTACACTTTCCAACTTTATTCTCAACTTCTAAAAAAATTACACTTTTCCGACTTAAAAAAACACAACTTGATTCTTATCTTTCTTTCAACTGAATAACTCTCAACTTTTCTTTTCTACTGATATCCTACTACTCCTTTACTCCCTCTTTTACTGTATTTCTTTCTTATCTCTCTATCTACTCTACCTAAACAAAGTGTCGCCGCCATCTCTTGTTACATACATACATACATAATTGGTCATTACAATCCTTTAGTCAGGATTAGACCTAGTTTCTCAGACCACTCATGTTGTGTGCGTTAATTTTATATACATGAGTGGCGGGATCTACAGTTTAAAGTCGATTCCGAACGAGAGATTTTTGAGAAACTTTTCATGACAATTTTATTTATCTCAGAGTTTTTACCAGAAATCTGCTGAGAAGAAGTCGCTGAAGAAATATTTTTTCATATTTCGTTCAGTTGCGTTACCTGGGGTTTAAACCGAGGCCTCACGTCTAATAAGCCAACACATTACCTACTAGACCACGGCAACTTGTGGGGAATATCATAGTGGAACTCCTGCAGCTCGGTCAATAGAGGAAACTTAAGACTTAAAGTGAACTTAAGACTTAAAGAAATATTTCTAAAAACAAAAATGAAAATTGAAAGAAAACAACTAAATTGTGAGATGATCCTGAGCCATGTTTTCTTTACTAATTAAGTATTATTGTAAAACGAGTGCTTTAGTTGTTGTATTAAAGGAAGTGTGTTCGCAGAAAAAAATCTTATGCTCGTACTCTTCTTATATTCTCCGCTTGTCAATTATGCTTTGTTGCTTTATTTTCTTTTCCTTCTAAAAAACAAAACAAAATAAAGCAAAGCAAGAAAATAAAAACTTACAAATAAACAAATAAAAAATTATGTTTTCGTCTACGTGTTTGTTGCTCTTGCACATCTAATGTGGCAAATCGTTAGAAAAATAATAACAAGTGACATTATTGTTATTATTGTTGTTGTATATGCAAGTAAACATAGTTTTATTTTCACCACACACTTACAAATACAAAACATATACAATATGCATATGTTTATATACACTATGTACACATACGAATACATGACCCGGTAATGGAGTTAATATTTGCTTTTATCAGGATTATAATAAGAGAGTGAGCAAGTAAATGTTTCACAGAATACCAAATGAATGAGTGGATGTTATGGTATTTGAGCAGCATAAATGAATATGAGAGTATGTGCTAAATGCCAGGAAATCGTTAGGCTCGGCTGTGTAATCTTATTGGCTTGTTTATGTTGATGTGCTAAACAACGGCAACAACAACAACATTAACAAATAGATAAGAAAGGAAGACAAAACATACAAAAGCATCATTATTATGATCCATAAAGAACTCGAAGTATGATTTTATTAAATAAAAGTGTTACTGTTCTATTAAATTTGCGTAGCACTGATATTGATGTTGTCATCAATAACATCATTATGTTAGCTATTTACCTTTACTTCGTATACTGCCATCAGAGTTGTTGTTATAGTCACCGTTGTCTAGTAGGTAGTGTGTTGGCTTATTAGACATGAGGCCTTGTTTCAAACTCCAAATCAGGTACTTCCAACAAAACGAAACATGACTTCCTCTCAGCAGATTTCTGGCAAAAATTCTGAGAGAAAATAAAATTGCCATGAAAAGTTTATCAAAAGTCTGTCATTCGGAATCGACTTTAAACTATGTATATCTCTCGCCACTCATGTACAAAAAACTAAGACGCACAATATAAATGATGTGAGAAGCTAGGTCGTAATCCTGACTAAAGGGTTGTAATGACAAATTATGTATGTTATGTATAAGGGAAGTGGTACATAACGTCATCTTGTTGAAACCACATGTTCTTGGCATCCAGATCATTTAATTAATGCCAAAAAAGTTTGGTAATCATTGAGCTATACTACTCGCCGTTAACAGTAATGTTGGTCAACGTCGTCCTCAAAAATCATGGACCAATAATTTTTTCAGCTCAAAATCCACACCAAATAATACATTTTAGAGATGCCTTTGCATTGCCTCAAGTTTACCAATTTTGTTTGTCCACATAACTATTTATCCAAAAAAAAATCTCATCGCTGAGCATAAAGCATACTGAATAAATGACAACTAATTTGACAGATGTAACTTCAATAAGATGGCCGTTATGAAGTCTCAAAATAGTATAGAAAGTCTCCTATACAACAAACTATTTCTTTATAAGCAATAAAACTTAAGCAACCAATCTTCCGCAAAAGAATTTAATTTGAATTGAATTGCTTGAATTAGTGGTAGTCAGGAGACAGAAATCTCAAAAAATTTAATATTTTTCCATTCTTTACTCTTGACAAGAGAATTTTCTATCCAATTTAAACATCCAATTCAAATAATACTTTTTCTACAAATGATGGATTTATGGTTTGGATATGAATCAGCACTTACAGAGTACCAACTTCAAATTATGGGTGGATGGATCAACCATAGTCACAAAACATATCATACATACACAATTAGTCATTAGAACCCATCAGTCAGCATTACGACCTAGTTTCTCACACCACTTATATTGTGTGAGCTAAATTTAATACATGAATGGCGAGACATACAGTTAAAAGTCGACTCCGAACGACAGATTTTTGAGAAACTTTTTAATGGCAAATACATTTTACTTTGAGAGTTTTTGCTAGAAATCTGTTTCATACACTATATTTTAATATTTTTTTAATTTTGTGTTGTTTGTGTTGTTGGCATACATTTTATATTTACTCATAAAAATATTGAAACTTTTATTGTTAAAGGTCTGTGCATGATTTTATTATTCTGACAATAGAAAACATTCAACTGCGAACAAACAAACATAAAATGAAGTAACATTTTTCCTACGATATTGTTAAAATTGGGATTGTTATAAAAAGTTAAAAAAAAAATGAAAATAATTCAATAAATATTTCTTTTGAAATTACAAATTGCTTAATGAAACAATAGTGAAACAATAAAGATTAAAATTAAAAAGTTTTGTTGTCTATTGTTTAAATATACAAAACCACAAAATATGCCAGAATTCTTAAAAAATAATTTTTCTCTGGATACACATGTGAGTACATACAGTGCATGACAAAACAATGGAAACTTTTTCAAAAATTTATTTATGTGTTACAATCGGACGAAAATTTAAAAATCTTTTTAAGAAATCGGCAAAATATTAATGCCTTTTATTAATATGCACTGTTATTAACATTTCTGTATTTTAAAAAATATATAAAAAGACTATATAATTCAGTAATTAAAAAAATAATTCTATTCACATATTTGATGTTGACAAAACATTGGAAACTTTGGAAACTTTTTTAATTTTTGAATTATATAATTCATTTTTATACATAATTTTAATATACAGAAACGTTAATAACAGTGCATATTAATAAACTCCACAAATGTTTTGCCGATTTTTAAAAAACATGTTAAATTTTCGTCCGATTAAGTACATTTTTGAAAAAGTTTCCATTGTTTTGTCAAGCACTGTATATACACTTTTGCCAATACCTTGGGGCCAGTAGTGGCAGTTTATTTTTCTTCTTCATGACATTTAATTTTAGGCTTGAATTTTAAGGTTTAATTTTTTTATTTTCAATCGCCATGAGTTACTTTATAAATTTGATATATTTGCAAAAAATGTATTACTTGGAACACTGCAGCAGTTTAATACCAAAACCCTTAATAAATATACCAGGTACTGGGAAGAAGTACGCGTCATGATACAAATTACAACATTTATGGTGAGCCCTTTTTTGATGTCTGAAATATACATACATACTTATTTACTTACATACATACATAAATACATAATTGGTCATTACAAACCTTCAGTCAGGATTACGACCTATCTTCTTAAACCACTTACGTTGTGTGTGTTAATTGTATCCATGAGTAACGGAGGATCTACAAATTAAAGTCGACTCCGAACGTCAGATTTTTTCTCAGAGCTTTTTCCAGATATTTGCTGAGAGGAAGTCACCGAACACATATTTTTTGCATATATTGTTTTCTTGTAGATGTTTGACCTGTTGCTTGAATCGTGGCGTCACGTCTAATAAGCCAATACCTTACCTATTATACTACGGTGACGTTGTTCTTTATTCACTCCTATTACACTATGCGACAAAATACAAATAATTAAATACACCCGAGTAACTACCTAGTCTAAGTTGCTCATTTAGTTGAGTAGAACTCAAAAATACTTTTTTATTTTTCTCGAACAATCCAAACTTGTTTTATTTTAAAACACCTGTTTTTTTCTACTTTACGCACAAATATATTGATTACACAAATATTTTTGAACCAATCTCACAAATTTAAACCTTATTAGAAAGCAGAGAGATGGGCTTTTAAAACGATATACATCTTTATATTATTTGACAAATGCGATTTTTTTCATATTTTTTCAAGTTTGTCAATTCATATTAGCAAACGTTAAATAAAAAATATAAAATAAGTGATAGCATTGATACCGCTGTTATAATTTAAAGAGTCTAACAGTCGAGTTATATTTTTCATATATTTATTTTTCAAATGAACTTCTAGTATAAAAATTTGCAGAAATTTTGACGGATCTTAATTTTTTGTCACAAAGTGCGTTAATTTCACATTTGAGCAACTACCTGATGTTGAACAATGTTTGCGCAAAGCGAAATAATAATATTTTGCAAAAAACACAAATATTAGCCGACTTCTGGTAGTCGTACAAACGTGAAATTGGCACATTTTAGGCTAAATAATCAAATTCCATCTAAACTTTCGAAAACCTTTGAACTGAAAGTTCATTTGATAAGATATATACATATAAAAAATATAATACGACTGTTATACTATTTAAATTATAACTGCGGCAATTTTTATCCGATTTGATCAAAGAGAGTGTCAATCTCTTCACAAAATAATGCGCTTTCAGAACGTTATCACTTATTTTATATTTTTTAATTAAATTTTGCAATTAAGAATGGCCAAACTTGAAAAAATAACAAAAAAAATTTATTTTTTAAGTTTACGCAATAACCCTGTTGAATTTTCTGTTTGACTAACTTTCAGTTACGCTAAGTGGAATCACGATCCTCACTATCTAATGTTGGCAGTTTCTACCCTAATAGTTTTAAAATTCGAACAATCTACCCATGCAATGCCTTCATTATTGTCAGTATGGTCTACATTGAAGTTTGTTATATATTTGACCATCCTTAAAACGTTCTTTACGTGAGTCAGTTTACCTAGATAATTCGTCATTACAACCCTTAAGTCAGGATTACAACCTAGTTTCTCACACCACTTCAGTTGTGTGCCCTTAATTTTTATACATGAGTGGCGGAACTTCAGTTTGAAGTAGATTTTTGAAAGAAGAAATATTTTTTCATATTTCGTTTAGTTGGAGATGTCCGATCCGGGGTTTAAATCAAGGCCTCACGTCTAAAAAGCCTAATGCACAACAGTAGAGCATATTTGACCGTTCTCTATATCAGGTTAGTAACCAGTACCATTGCCAGATAGTTTGCTTCCATTTACTATCCTCAGTTTACTATTCAGTACTACTCCCAAAATATTTGGCATCTAAGGACACCTTACCCAGGAATTAAAGAGTTTTCCATTAGAAAAGTTTCGTCCTCCTCGTTAATAGTTATATTGTGATTTGATTTACTCCACCGCCTTACAGTAGAGAATTTTCATCGATTTCCTCGGTGCAAAATGATGCATATCTTTTCCATAACGCAACAATATGTCACTGAGAGGTGAGAATCTCGCGAGGACTATTCTCATTGTGAATTACGAAGACCCCTGCATCTTCTCATGTCTGGTGTTAGAGATCTTATATAGTATTCCTCTGTAGGGAATAACTAAACTGGGATCCTAGATCTTTTTAGTAAACTGGCGGTCGATCCATGTAACCTATTTCATAGGCATGAATACTGCTAAAATAAATAGCAGTAAATAATAAATCTTTATGATTTGGAATAGTTTTCAATAAGAGCGTATACTTTATTCCTCTGTCCTCTTAAATATATATATATAAATATATATATATATATATATATACTTTATTATTATTTATTTTATTGATTTTATTTTATTTATAATATATATTATATTTATTTCATATTCAATTCACTTTTGAAGGTTTACCCCAGTGACTTTGAAATTATAACTGTGGTTAGAAGACTGTTTATTTAATGACAACATAACATTTATTTAAGCCGTCTTTGTTTTCATTTTATTATTATTTGTTTTGGTTTTGAAATATTTAGTTTTCCTTTTTCTCAATACTGAATAATGCAGTTGAAAGCAATAATTTCTAGCAAAACAGCAACCAGTTTTAATTTATTTATTTTTTTTTTTCATTTCATACTCCACTTTAATGTCTACAGAGGGAGAATTCATTTTTTCCCGAACATTTTTGCCAAATTTTATGTCTGCAGTATTACATTTGACTGAGTTTTTTTTTTTATTTCAATGATGGTATTACCAATTGAATCATTTGGGAAAATATCTTCCAGTCATACATACGTGCAACATGTGGCAAAACAATTTTACTCGTATTGTCCCACACCAGCAATCCTTTCATTCAAAAAGCAAAAAATCCTTCACCCACTGACTATTTTCTTCGTGTATACTATAAAATATTAAAAGGTCCCGTACGTATACAAAGTATTTCAGTTCGTTTTTGTTTGTTCTTTCAAAATATGGTTTAAGGAGCCAAAGTTAAATTGTGTGAACATAGAAATGGTTGCACCATTTTTTTATGTTCGGTTAATTTAATATCATGTCAGAGTAAATTTTTGTTTCTTTACATCCATAGACGAAATAAGTTTAAAATTATACCCAACGCTACACAAACTGTGATTTTCGTAAACACATAAATCAAGTTAATAGAAACAAAAATAGGTTGGTAGATTTGAGGAGGAATATAGCCAAGACAAAACACACAAAGGTTATACTTCATAGAAAAATGCACAATAGAAAAAAATAAAATAAATAAAATAGTGAGGAAGTGGAAATAAACAGAAAAGCAGTAAGATCAGATACACAAGTATTGACGCATATCTCTTAACCAGCGTAATAAACTGCAGGACAACTTGAATATGTCTCCCGATAAAATTAAAACCTTCAAATAATTTCCGGTTGAGAGAGAATTACCTCTTCTACCAAACGCTAGAGAATCGTTTTCAAATCCTCATCACATCCACATACCCTTCTAATATCCGACTGAAATTTGTCCCGGATCACCGTCAGTGACCTGAAACCACAATTTCCTACTTGTTAAGCGGCAGCTGCGAACTATCGACAACAGATCACCGTCAGCGAACTGAAACTGCAATTTTCTAATTGTAAAGTTGCAGCTGTGAACCAAGGCCAATAGACGGCCAAGAGTTTCTAACCATAGAATAATCCGATCTACCTCCTCTTTTAGCTAAGTTAATTCATGATCAACAGTTTCCTTATTAATCGAGTTACAACCTAATCTAGCATGAGCATCAGTGTTCTCGTTCCCAATCATATTACTAAGTCCCAGAACTGAACAGAAACTAATTCAATCCGATCCAAAGACTCTTATATAATCCTTAACGACGCGAACCAGTGTCAGTTGACTGTCCACGAAAATGACGTGAGAACTTTCATTATAAGATGAGAGAACAGTGTAAGGTCAACTGTTCAGGAAATATATACGCCTGAACAATCCTGCAGTGCCATTCAGACCTCGTCCAAAATGCTTACAAAGAATTCCAGCACCAGTGCCTCTATGCAGTTTTGAAAGTTACTTAGATGCTATAGGACAAGATTCTATAAGGTGGTGTATGAATATGACGATGATATATGAGTATGATGATGATATATGAGTACATATATGATGATATATTTTACCAATGGAAAACGAAGTTTAAAATATTGAAGTAACCGCACGAGCTTTGCTTTGAGCATGATTTAAGCGCCTTCTAGTAGATTTAAGTAGAGCGCAATCTAGCTCACCGTACCTTGCACAAGATGAATTGTAATTATGTGAACTTATTACAAAAATTTGGAAGGTAATACTAAAGAATCAAGACAACTTCAAAGACTCTTAAGTTGAGAAAGAGCATCCAATGTGTCGATCATTCAGATAATCGTAAAAATTTTACGGACATTCTTTGCATTAACGTTCCGGTCGGTGTCTTGAAAACATTCTTACTGCAAACGATGAACTATTTTAACGGCGTGGTATTCACAAATTACCTGTAAGATAGAATAAATGTGTAGCTAGCAATGACCAATATATATATATGTTCCTTTTACTCCTCTAGGGAGCATAGGGCTGCAACAAGTTGATTCCAATGAGCTCGATCATCAACGCGATGTTTGACTTCGTTTCATTGTAGACGTAGTTTGGATAGTTCAGTTGTGATTTGGCGTTTCCAGGTGTGTGATGGTCGTCCGATGCGCCTGCTTCCCCGGGGGTTCCAGTCTATGGCTTCCTTTGTGATGTCATCTGATGGCTTACGAAGAGTGTGGCCACCAAGCCATCCCTACTTGCTTCTGCTTATTTCCCCCTCAATTGATTGTTGGTTTGTATCTGACCAGAGTCGGCCATTGGATATTACGGAAGGCCAGTAAACGCGCAAGAGGAATGATCAATAGATTAAATAAAATGTTTCTTACTTTCCCATTAACACTTAGGACCATTATTACAACTTGCCGTTAACTAAAGGGAGGATTTTAACGGGCAGATAATTTGTTTTTCATTATTATGTGTAAGTGGACAATACGGTAGAAGTGAGCTAAATGGAGGATCATCCTACCCGTAACTTATAAAGTTAAGTTTATATTTGAACTTGCCATATTATATATTATTTTCAATATAAAGAAAATGAGCAAATACAACAAAAAACAGCAGGCCATCGTTGCCACTGCGTTTAACAAAAACTTGTTTAATTGAGCATTGTTATCGACATTGCTCATTGTTTTAATGTTTTTTGTTAAAAATATGTTCATTACTTATAAAAACAATTAAACGAAATTACTGGAAAATGGGTGCAACAACCTAGTGTGAAATTTTACTTCAAAGACATTATAGAAAAACAGTGTTAATGAAAAATGTATTTAGTTTCAGAGTCCTAAACGGAGGAAACAATGGGTTTATCAAGGACAACTATCAACTTCGGCTGCAAAACCGGATCGATTCGCAAGGAACACAATACTATGTTGGAATGGTGGTAACAGAAAAGTGTGGTGTACCACGAAGTATTAAAACCTGGTTAAACCGTTAAAACCGTCAACAAATTGATCAATTTGAACCATGCATTAATTGAAAAACAATCAGAATTGGGTAACTAATTGGTTTACTGTAAAAGAAAAACAGTTTTATTGGTAATTCAGTAACAATACTATTTCCATAACTAAATGTCAACCCTACAATAAGCTGAATAAAAGCCTAATCTTGAAACTGTCCGATAAAAATCTCTGCCATTCCATGTTTTGCTTAGCAGAGTTTGTTTATCACATTTTAGTGTGAATTTTGACAAGAGTGCGCTTTTGAAACCATATTTCTTTGAAACTGACTTAGTCAGGCCATCACTGTCAACGTCGAGCACTATATGTAGATAATTACCAACTTCTTTTAGCTTAATTGGATGGCCTGGATACCAAAGACATGCGGATTCAAGAGCACGGATCTATCACCTCATGTGGTGGTAATATAAATTGCCTACCGAGATAAAGCAATGAGCTCAAAGCTAATGTAACTCATGTCATCGGTCAAACTTAGCCTGATTTATGCGTCAGAATCATGTAAAATTTGACATTTTAATCGGAGAAGTCGCGGCGGACATTTAAACGATGTTATATGCCGCCATACGCTAGTTGGTTGTGTGTTGGCTTATTATATCTGAACAAATTTCTTTTCAGTTCAATTTTTCAAACAAACAAAAGTCCCGCCGCTCATGTATAAATTTAACGCACGCAACATAAGTGGTGTGAAAAGCACAGTCGATACCGAACGACAGATTCTAGAACAACTTTTTCATGACAATTCTATTTACACTCTCAGATCTTTTGCCAGAAATCTACTGAGAGGAAGTCGCCGAAGAAATACATACATACGTAATTGGTCATTACAACCCTTTAGTCAGGATTACGACCTAGTTTCTCACACTACACTGGCGAGACCTACAGTTTAAAGTCGACTCCGAACGACAGATTTTTGAGAAACTTTTCATGGCAATTTTTATTTACTCTCAGAGTTTTTGCCAGAAATCTGCTGAGAGGAAGTCGCCGAAGAAATACTTTTTGTATTTTGTTTGGATGTCTGCCCTGGGGCTCGAACCCTGGCTTTAATAAGCCAACACTCTATTTTAAATTTTTTCATATTTCGTTTTGTTTGAGATGTCTGAACTGAACTGAATCTTGATGTCTAATAAGCCAACTCACTACTAACTACTATGGCTACTGCAAACTCAGCCTGATTTATGCGTCATAGTCATGGAAAATTTGACAATTTACCCGGAGATGTCGTGTTATATGCTACATATCAATGTCTCACACCTAATTTCTGATATATTCTTATTGTAATAGTGCAAAGGATTACAAATGGATTTTGTTTTGATTCGTGAATTTGTATATACAGTAGACAGTAACAGTCTTAGTACTGCAATATATTTTGACAAAAAAATGTCCACACAGGCATAATACTCTTCCACAAAGTCTCGATATGGCTTCAAGATAGTATTTAGGAGATCATTTGAAAGAACGATTGCGTAATCGCTAAACCGCAAACAAAAGTCAACCGAAAAACTTGCTCATGGTGCCACCAGAAAACACTAAACACAACTTGTACATTCAATTCCAAATGACTTAAATGGAGTCCTTGACCTTAAGGGATATTCTACTAGATACCAGGCATAACATTTTCATATATTACATACATACATACATAATTGGCCATTACAACCCTTCAGTCAGGATTACGGCCTAGCTTCTCACACCACTCATGTTGTGTGCGTTAATTTTATGCGTGAGTGGCGGGACCTACAGTTTAACGTCGACTCCGAACGACAGAATTTTGAGAAACTTTTTCATGGCAGGTTTATTTTACTCTCAGAGTTTTTGCCAGAAATCTGCCGAAGAAATATTTTTTTTTTCATATTTCATTTTTGATGTCTGACCTGGGATACGAACCCGGGCTTTACGAATAGTAAGCCAACACACTACCTACTACACCACGGCGACTTCTTTTCATATATATTTTCATATATTAGGCTTTTGAATTTTAAAATAACGTAGGGTTGTCCTTGGCGGTACTTATGGAATCATCTGAAACTTTTCCTTATTTTTCTCTTGTTTTATGAAAAACATTGAAAAATTTTTTGTTTTATAATAAAACAGAAATTAATTAATAAAATAAATACATAAACTATAAATTTTTATACAATTTGTGACATTGCTAAAATATATTGCCGTTCTATGACTTTTGCTGTCCACTGTATGTACTTTGTAGCCACTTCATAGGAGATCACACTGATAGATATATCATACTGCTTATAAAAGTAGTCAGTGTAAGCATTTATAAGTGAGAAGTATAATCTGTAGACCCCTAGATACGCATGAGTCAAAAAGAGAATTCCCATCAATCATGTTGTTTACATCGAACTCTGCCGTACCTCGTTTTACATCTCCATGCGGTGCATAAATGTTTCAATAATTTTCGACGTTAAAATAATATCTGGCTTGTGTTCAAGAAAAATGCTATTTCCCTGAACATAACTGTAAATATTTAACCAAATAGGATATGTACGTTAAAGTTATGTAAAATATTTATCTAATCTTGTTACTTTCATACTTTTAAGGGAAGAGTTCTAACAAAACTAAGACAGTTGCTTATTGCTGACAGTTTAAGTGCTATTGTTAGCTTAGTTAATTCCCATACAGTGGTGGAATGAATAATTGATATTTCGCTTTGGGTACTCGTATATACAATTGTTTTATTTTACGTAATAATCAGGCAGAATCTCTACATTTCACTGGCTGAACTTTAAAGAAGATACATTTTCTTATATGTTGGTATATTACTTCAATTTTTTTCTTGATACAACCGTAAAAGCTACACAACAATGGTGATGGGATTCATATACAATTAAGGGAAAATTAAGAAAAGGGAAACTCAAACGGTTAAATTTTTTTCTTTCATTGCTCATCACAGGTGAACTTATTGTATAGATTGGGAAATTTAAAAGTTTAACTTTCGAAATGCAATGAAGGATAATCTTTTTGAAATTTTGCAAACTTATTTTTTTTGTTATGAAGTATAGTTAGTGGACCTGGTCTCTCAGTACCTCATTCGATCGGACCAATTTTTGTGCTCTTTTTCGAGTGCATAAGGTCGTATCTGGACAATGGCATCACGAATATTGACCTTTAAATGCTCAATTGTTTCTGATTTGTCGGCATAAAACTTTTCATTAACATCACAATTTCGGTTAATTAAATGGCCATCAAACGCTTGGTGCAATAAATCGATAGTGGCATGGGGTGTGTGGCAAGTTGCACAATCCTTTTGAAACCAAACATCGTTCTCATTAATACCATGAAGAGCGGGTACAAAAAAATCGGTTACCATGGTGGGATAGGTGTCTCCATTGACCGTATTGGTAGCGAAGTCCTTATTTTCAAAGAAATATGGGTCAGTGATGCCTCCGTCTCAAAAAGGCGCACGAAACAGTCACTCGTAACGATTGAATTGGCTTCTGTATGACCACGTGTGGGTTTTCTGAGCTCTAAATAAGGAAATTTTGCTTATTATCGTTCTCACTAAGATGAAAATGAGCTTCATCTGAAGAGATGACTTTTTTTGGCAAAATAGACGTGTAGTTTCTCGTTTGATCCAATAAAGCCCAACGTTGCTCAAGCGTAAATCGATTCATTACGTTCAGTGGATAAAATATAGTAAATTTTGTAACAGAATAGAATGACATAAGTATTGTCAGATTCAAAATAATAGATGGTTCAAATTTAAATCGATAGATGGCCCACCCTATATTTTTATCTGTAAAAAAAGACTAGCGCACAGAGTTTTTCTTAAGAATTAAAATATTGTCAGTGGATATAAACGTCCTTTTGTTACCTTATTCCATATTAAACGAAATTCATTGAATATCCTCTGCATTCGAATAGCATTTATTTCTTTGTCATTTTCGTTAGAATTGATTTTCATTTTGGTCATCTTCTGTAGTGAACGGTGCACTTCATGGGTTGTATTTTAAATTTGAAAACAAATTTTAAAGGATATTTTATGGTATAGTGTTATGTGTTTGTACCTGTCCGTAACAGTATGGACAATATCATGTCAGAAAAGTATGTTTTTATGGACAAAATCGGTGAGGACTTAAAGAAAATTTAAAACTTAAAATTCTATACATGTGCGATTGTATGAAGAAGTTAAGGTTATGCTTGTATGAAGAAGTTAAGGTTATGCAGTAGTAGCCATTGTAAATATTTTTTTTTCTGATCATGGAATATCAAACAATACGTAAAAAATTCTTATCTTAAAACCAAATTCGAAAAAAGCCTAAAATATATGAATATATTTTAGATTTGACAAACAAAAACTGAAAATGTAATGGAAATTGAATGCTGAAACATCAGTTTGTATATATACATACATACATATGTAATTGGTTACTTCAACCCTTCAGTCAGGATTACGACCTAGATTCTCACATCACTTATGTTCTGTGTGTTAATATTATACATGAGCAGCGGGACCTACAGTTTAAAGTCGACTCTGAACGACAGATTTTTTGAGAAACTTTTCATGGCAATTTTTATTTAGTTAGAGTTTTTTTCCAGAAATCTGCTGAGAGGAAGTCGCCGAAGAAATACTTTTTGTATTTTCTTTTGATGTCTAGCCTACTACACCATGGCGACTACATTGCAAAATTTTATTAAAAAATATGAGATAAGTGACATCATTTTGAAAGTGCATTATCTTGTGAAGAAATGGACACTTCGTTTGATCAATTCGGACAAAAATTAATTAATTATTGTTTAAATAGTATAACAGTAAAACAGTTAAATAGTAAGCCAAAAAACTTGCTCATGAGAGCATGACTGCAAATATCAACAGATAACGTTAAACGAAACTGGTACATTCAATGTCAAATTGATTGCCTTTTAATACATTGAGCCTTTGAATTTTAAATTTAGTGTAAGCTCTTCTTGGGGTAGCTACACTTTTATGGTGCATAGATAGGGAAAACACCAGAAATTATTCCATATTGTTCTTATGGTATGTGAAAAACCATAATTTTTTTGTTTTTTAATAAAATGGAAATTAATTGATACAATAAATGATAAAAAACATCAATTATTTTTATATACTATTGTTTAAAATTCATACAATTGGGGTACTCAGGCCACTGTCCATTGTCCACTGTAAATATATTGATATTATTAGTATCATTTGATGCAATATAGAAGGATTTGGAAACTCATGACCAGCGAAACATGTCAGATTGTATTGCTTCTTTTTATTTACCAAATTCGCTTAATTTAAATTATTTTTTAAAACAAATTTAATATTTATACAAAAAATTTAAATAATGGAACCTCCACATCTACTAATCTACTTTTTCCTTAAAGTTTTATATCTGTTGGCTTGGAATTTAATGTTTTTAATAATGAATACACGCAACAGCAGCATGTACATACTCGGGCTCTACTTCTTTTCCTTAAAGTTCAATTCAAAGTAAAATATTCCCACTCTGCTGGCGTCCGATGGTGGTAGCCACCAAATATTTTCTTTACACTTCGTAACTATTTTTGCTAGCATTTGCAAAAATAGCAACGAACACATACAGTGTAATTTAATCGCCTTCTGCCACTTTAGTTTTGTAGTTTGTTTGTTAGTTTGCAAGTGAAAATAGAAAATATAAATCTCAAGTCTTTGTTTATTTCTTTTACTTTCATCCTTTACGTCCCTTACTGTAAGGAAAGAAATAAACAAATAAATTAAATTGAAATATATTGTTAGAATTCGTGCAAGAAGAATTTTGGACGATACTAAATAATACTCTGGACTAAAAATTTTGAGTAACAATAACTTGTGATACTTTATTAAAAATTTACAAAAATAACAATTAAATGTTTTGACTAGAATTTGATTTACTTCCATATTAAAAAAAAATGTTTAAATAATGTTACGTTTTCACCCTTTTAAAAACGTTTAGAAAATTTGGATTTAGATTCCAAATGAGAAAACAGATACAAATCATAGCTTAGCCTACCTGCTCACTTCAAAAATATTTTCTTGCGTTTTCAGAATGAAAACCCGGTTTTGGTAGTTAAATACTTTATGTATACTTGTTATTTTTTGGCTTGCTGATTATTCTTATTCGATAAAGTTCAGTCAAAAGCCAGTTTACATTGGCCAGCCAATTGAAAGTAGATGCAAATTATCTGCTGGCACCAGAGCTCTATTTTTTTTTAATATAAAATATGTAATATGAAGTAGTGTGTTGGCTTATTAAACGAAAAGCCAGGGTTCGAGCCCCAGGCCAGACATCAAAATAAAATACAAAAAGGTGACTTTCTCTCAGCAGATTTCTGGCAAAAACTCTGAGAGTAAATAAAATTGCCATGAAAAGTTTCTCAAAAATCTGTCGTTCGGAGTCGACTTTAAACTGTAGGTCCCACCACTCATGTATAAAATTAACTCATGTATAAAATTAACTAGGTCGTAATCCTGTCTGAAGGGTTGTAATGACCAATTATGTATGTAATATGTAAGAATGTGCAAAAAAAAAAAATAAAACACCGTTATTTTATTTTAACATTTTGTTATTAAACCCTGTGAAAAATTACAAATTAAGAACCTTCTGATGGTACATGTTGTGTTTGTAGCATGAAATCAAATTGTTTTATAATTTGATATTTAATTTTTAATCAATCCTTTTTAGTCAACCCAAAAAATATGTATCAGCACTGCAAAATGAGTTTCAGGTTTTCAAACGCCATGAGGTCGCTTTCCCCACGCAACGTTATTGTTAAGAACCAGTAACCAGTGTCTGTTCACAAAACATTTTCCATTAGAAATACTACACCATGCTGTTGCATCACAGTCATATTATTCTGTTTCCTTTTCTTTTTTGCTTTTTGTTTTGTTTGCTTTCTCGACATTATTTGTCCTCTGGTATTTGGTTTTTATTAGTGTATGAAAATTTTAATTTTATTTATTTATTCCCTTCCGCTAAAACGCGTCAATGCTCTCATATATTGAGACATCAGAAGCAACAGTGGGTTCACCAAAGATTGTACGCTGTACAAAAAAATATTATTATGGGCAAATATATTTCTAAGTAATACATACATACATAATTGTTCATTACAACCGTTTAGTCAGGATTACAACCCAGTGTCTCATACCACTTCACATCAGTGGTGGAACCTACAGTTTAAAGTCAACTCCGAACGACAGATTTTTGAGAACTTTTTCATGGCAATTTTATTTACTCTCAGAGTTTTTGCCAGAAATCTGCTGAGAGGAAGTCGCCGAAAAAATACTTTTTGTATTTTGTTTGTTACACTATACCGAGGATATGGTCAAAGTTACTCAGATAGTATATAATTGAATATATGTATATATATTGATAAGTCGCCGTAGTCTAGTAGGTAGTGTGTTTGTTTATTAGACGTAAAGTCAGAGTTCAAACCACAGGCCAGACATCAAAACAAATAATCTGTCGTTCGGAGTCGACTTTAAACTGTAGGTCCCAACACTCATGTATAAAATGAACACACACAACATAAGTGGTGTGAGAAACTAGGTCGTAATACTGACTGAAGGGTTGTAATGATATATGTACATATATAATTTGTAATTAGTTTGTAATCTAATTAAAAAATAAATCAATAAATAACATGTAGAATAAATGAAGAATTTTCCTAAACAAGGTTTAACAAAAACCTTTCTTCGATTATTTATATACGACCCAACTGTACGCATTTTCCGTGTGGTAGACTTATTATTTTATTCGCCATTGCGTAGGAGGATCCACTATTTGGTGCATATTTCGATGTTTTTGGGCTTTTGTTTAACGATTTTGTTTTCTGCTTCTTTTGGTTTTGTTTGTTTTTTGATTCCCTTTTTGTTTTTTGTTGGGACAACTTATTAGTTTAAGTTTTGTACCACTTTATTAAACTTTATGTTACTTGTGGGCTGGCTCTTCCATATTAAATTGTTAATAAATAGCGGCAGAGGATAAATGAATTCTTATTATAAAATAAATAAATTTTGCCGTTGGCATTTTAATTTTATACCCAAATACTTTGTGTTTTCTTTTCGGTTTTCCGATTAATCAAGGGATTTAGATAAAAAACACGAAATATGGAACGTTTTTTTTATTATGAATAAAAACGTTTTCCAGTTTATTTTGGTGTTTTTGGAATGGTTAATAAAGATTTAAATAATATTGTGATAAAGTGATTTAAAGAATTCTCACAAGTTTTTACTCCTGGAGTTTATTCATGGTAATAATTTGAATAAGTAAACAATTTGTTAAATTCGAATATGTACTTAAGATTTGGCTCAATTGTCAAGTGAAATTAATAAATATTTTTGAAGAAAAATTTAACAAAAAAAACAAAAGGAAGTGTGCAATATATTGTAGAACTGATCAAATTGGCTATGGTATTAAAACTAGTGGGAGCAGATGATTGTAAAGCAATACTCAGCGAAAGGAAATATATAAGGAGACAAAGTCCCAAAAATTTTGTTGGAAAATTCCATTTAACAAAAGTTTTGAGCCAATGCTTCGGACTATCTTTTGACATGCAACTTTGAGTCCAAGTCCTTTTGTTCAGAATGGGTGTATAGATTCTTTGATGGCGAGTATGAATTATCATAATACATTCTCAGAAACTGTGAGGAATTAATACACCCCCTTTGAAAACACTTGGTCCATACAGGTGCTAGGGCAATAGGCTTGTAACAGTCTATACAGTTTAAGGGGAGTACAGTAAATAGTATGGTCGCAATACTATGGCATTATCTTCATAATGATAATATCGATAATCAATGTCAATTCTGTATAATGATAGGGATTGATTTATTTTATCAACTCCGCCCATACATAATTGTTAATTACAACCCTTTAGTCAGGATTGCGACCTTGTGTCTCACACCACTTATGTTGTGTCCGTTAATTTATATACATAAGTGGCGGGACCTACAGCTTAAAGTTGACTCCGAACGACAGATTTTTTTCTGTCCGCCCATACAACGTTGTGTTTTTGAAAAATATTTGTATCTAATGTGCTTTGCAGATTTTATTCTTTTTGAGGACAACGTCTTTTGCAACTCCTGCTGACACACAAGAATTGCAGTTGGTATCAGTTATCCTTACAGTGGACTTATAATTATCGAACCTTTAACCAAAGTTTCTTAGTCGAACGGAAACCTAAATTACTTAATCGTTTAACAAATCACAACTTGTAAAAACATTACAACAAGCATTTTGACCACTGTAGTATCGAAAGGCTCAGAAATATAGTTAACTGAACGGAATTGGTTTCCTCTAATAAACATCAACTGACGTAGGTTTGTACTATACTTACTGGCATATAAGAATCATTGGGCAAACGCCGTTATCCATACAACGGACCTATAATCAAGCTCATGGTATTCTCATTATCTTCTTTACATTTGTTAAGGAACATTTCTTAATACGGTAATATCCATTGCACGGTAACCTAATTTACAATAAAGCACTTAGCTGCTTGTGAAGTCACCGTACTACTAGGTAGTGTGCTCGCTTATTCGACGTAAAGCCCGGGTACAAACTCCAGGTCAGACATCAAAACGAAATACAAAAAATATTTCCTCGGCGACTTCTTCTCAGCAGATTTCTGGCAAAAACATTTATGGTAAATAAAAAATTGCCATGAAAAGTTTCTCAAAAATCCGGCGTTCGCAGTCGACTTTAAACTGTAGGTCCCGCCACTCATGTATAAAATTAATATACACAACATAAATGATGTGAGAAACTAGGTCGTAATCCTGACTGAAGGGTTGTAATGACCAATTATGTATGTATGTATGTACTTAGCTACTGGTCGTAAAAAAGTTGTGTAAATATAATTTTTGATTGCCAATTTGTGATTTAGCAACAGCTCACAAATAGAGTTAGTTGACCTTCTTCAAAAATTATTAAATGAGTATTCAGTGTAACTTCTGTAACTAAATTTTTATAGCGAAACCAAACTGATTTCACTCTAATAAACATAAAGTGAAATGGGCTTGCCTACATTTTTGAACTATACTTGTAGCCATTGTACCCAAGTTGGCACAGAATTTTTTTATGGTTATAAAATCAGATATACATATATATATATAATATAAATAATAAAAATAATGCATACACATATAATATAATTAATAAAAATCATTTTGTGTGGTTTTTACGGAATTTGATCAAACAAATTAATTTATGATTTTAATACACATACAGAAAAATTAATTATTGTTTACCAAAATCAACCTTCACACCGACTTTTTCACCAAATTGACTAGATTACTATGGCTGTTAGTCGCCGTAGTCTATTAGGTACTGTATTGGTTTATATTTTTTACAGCTATCGGTCTTCCTAGTGCATAATTTTTTTAATAAATTTCAATACTTCTTCTATACACCTTAAAAAACTGTGTAAGTGTTCCCAGGTAGGCACGGCAGTCGTTAATAGGTTAAGCAATCATAGAACATATTTCGACTAACCAAAATACGGTTACATCATAATAATAATGTATCATTCGTTAATACTTTTTCTTTTTCTATTCTTATTTTTAATCTTAAGAACATTTTGCTCAAGGCACTTCAAATGCTATTTTATGAACAGAATTTTGTTGCATTTATTTCTTTGTCATTTTCGTTAGAATTGATTTTCATTTTGGTCATCTTCTGTGGTGAACGGTGCACTTCATGGGTTGTATTTTAAATTTGAAAACAAATTTTAAAGGATATTTTATGGTATAGTGTTATGTGTTTGTACCTGTCCGTAACAGTATGGACAATATCATGTCAGAAAAGTATGTTTTTATGGACAAAATCGGTGAGGACTTAAAGAAAATTTAAAACTTAAAATTCTATACATGTGGGATTGTATGAAGAAGTTAAGGTTATGCTTGTATGAAGAAGTTAAGGTTATGCATTAGTAGCCATTGTAAATATTTTTTTTTCTGATCATGGAATATCAAACAATACGTAGAAAATTCTTATCTTAAAACCAAATTCGAAAAAAGCCTAAAATATATGAATATATTTTAGATTTGACAAACAAAAACTGAAAATGTAATGGAAATTGAATGCTGAAACATCAGTTTGTATATATACATACATACATATGTAATTGGTTACTTCAACCCTTCAGTCAGGATTACGACCTAGATTCTCACATCACTTATGTTGTGTGTGTTAATATTATACATGAGCAGCGGGACCTACAGTTTAAAGTCGACTCTGAACGACAGATTTTTTGAGAAACTTTTCATGGCAATTTTTATTTAGTTAGAGTTTTTTTCCAGAAATCTGCTGAGAGGAAGTCGCCGAAGAAATACTTTTTGTATTTTCTTTTGATGTCTAGCCTACTACACCATGGCGACTACATTGCAAAATTTTATTAAAAAATATGAGATAAGTGACATCATTTTGAAAGTGCATTATCTTGTGAAGAAATGGACACTTCGTTTGATCAATTCGGACAAAAATTAATTAATTATTGTTTAAATAGTATAACAGTAAAACAGTTAAATAGTAAGCCAAAAAACTTGCTCATGAGAGCATGACTGCAAATATCAACAGATAACGTTAAACGAAACTGGTACATTCAATGTCAAATTGATTGCCTTTTAATATATTGAGCCTTTGAATTTTAAATTTAGTGTAAGCTCTTCTTGGGGTAGCTACACTTTTATGGTGCATAGATAGGGAAAACACCAGAAATTATTCCATATTGTTCTTATGGTATGTGAAAAACCATAATTTTTTTGTTTTTTAATAAAATGGAAATTAATTGATACAATAAATGATAAAAAACATCAATTATTTTTATATACTATTGTTTAAAATTCATACAATTGGGGTACTCAGGCCACTGTCCATTGTCCACTGTAAATATATTGATATTATTAGTATCATTTGATGCAATATAGAAGGATTTGGAAACTCATGACCAGCGAAACATGTCAGATTGTATTGCTTCTTTTTATTTACCAAATTCGCTTAATTTAAATTATTTTTTAAAACAAATTTAATATTTATACAAAAAATTTAAATAATGGAACCTCCACATCTACTAATCTACTTTTTCCTTAAAGTTTTATATCTGTTGGCTTGGAATTTAATGTTTTTAATAATGAATACACGCAACAGCAGCATGTACATACTCGGGCTCTACTTCTTTTCCTTAAAGTTCAATTCAAAGTAAAATATTCCCACTCTGCTGGCGTCCGATGGTGGTAGCCACCAAATATTTTCTTTACACTTCGTAACTATTTTTGCTAGCATTTGCAAAAATAGCAACGAACACATACAGTGTAATTTAATCGCCTTCTGCCACTTTAGTTTTGTAGTTTGTTTGTTAGTTTGCAAGAGAAAATAGAAAATATAAATCTCAAGTCTTTGTTTATTTCTTTTACTTTCATCCTTTACGTCCCTTACTGTAAGGAAAGAAATAAACAAATAAATTAAATTGAAATATATTGTTAGAATTCGTGCAAGAAGAATTTTGGACGATACTAAATAATACTCTGGACTAAAAATTTTGAGTAACAATAACTTGTGATACTTTATTAAAAATTTACAAAAATAACAATTAAATGTTTTGACTAGAATTTGATTTACTTCCATATTAAAAAAAAATGTTTAAATAATGTTACGTTTTCACCCTTTTAAAAACGTTTAGAAAATTTGGATTTAGATTCCAAATGAGAAAACAGATACAAATCATAGCTTAGCCTACCTGCTCACTTCAAAAATATTTTCTTGCGTTTTCAGAATGAAAACCCGGTTTTGGTAGTTAAATACTTTATGTATACTTGTTATTTTTTGGCTTGCTGATTATTCTTATTCGATAAAGTTCAGTCAAAAGCCAGTTTACATTGGCCAGCCAATTGAAAGTAGATGCAAATTATCTGCTGGCACCAGAGCTCTATTTTTTTTTAATATAAAATATGTAACATGAAGTAGTGTGTTGGCTTATTAAACGAAAAGCCAGGGTTCGAGCCCCAGGCCAGACATCAAAATAAAATACAAAAAGGTGACTTTCTCTCAGCAGATTTCTGGCAAAAACTCTGAGAGTAAATAAAATTGCCATGAAAAGTTTCTCAAAAATCTGTCGTTCGGAGTCGACTTTAAACTGTAGGTCCCACCACTCATGTATAAAATTAACTCATGTATAAAATTAACTAGGTCGTAATCCTGTCTGAAGGGTTGTAATGACCAATTATGTATGTAATATGTAAGAATGTGCAAAAAAAAAAATAAAACACCGTTATTTTATTTTAACATTTTGTTATTAAACCCTGTGAAAAATTACAAATTAAGAACCTTCTGATGGTACATGTTGTGTTTGTAGCATGAAATCAAATTGTTTTATAATTTGATATTTAATTTTTAATCAATCCTTTTTAGTCAACCCAAAAAATATGTATCAGCACTGCAAAATGAGTTTCAGATTTTCAAACGCCATGAGGTCGCTTTCCCCACGCAACGTTATTGTTAAGAACCAGTAACCAGTGTCTGTTCACAAAACATTTTCCATTAGAAATACTACACCATGCTGTTGCATCACAGTCATATTATTCTGTTTCCTTTTCTTTTTTGCTTTTTGTTTTGTTTGCTTTCTCGACATTATTTGTCCTCTGGTATTTGGTTTTTATTAGTGTATGAAAATTTTAATTTTATTTATTTATTCCCTTCCGCTAAAACGCGTCAATGCTCTCATATATTGAGACATCAGAAGCAACAGTGGGTTCACCAAAGATTGTACGCTGTACAAAAAAATATTATTATGGGCAAATATATTTCTAAGTAATACATACATACATAATTGTTCATTACAACCGTTTAGTCAGGATTACAACCCAGTGTCTCATACCACTTCACATCAGTGGTGGAACCTACAGTTTAAAGTCAACTCCGAACGACAGATTTTTGAGAACTTTTTCATGGCAATTTTATTTACTCTCAGAGTTTTTGCCAGAAATCTGCTGAGAGGAAGTCGCCGAAAAAATACTTTTTGTATTTTGTTTGTTACACTATACCGAGGATATGGTCAAAGTTACTCAGATAGTATATAATTGAATATATGTATATATATTGATAAGTCGCCGTAGTCTAGTAGGTAGTGTGTTTGTTTATTAGACGTAAAGTCAGAGTTCAAACCACAGGCCAGACATCAAAACAAATAATCTGTCGTTCGGAGTCGACTTTAAACTGTAGGTCCCAACACTCATGTATAAAATGAACACACACAACATAAGTGGTGTGAGAAACTAGGTCGTAATACTGACTGAAGGGTTGTAATGATATATGTACATATATAATTTGTAATTAGTTTGTAATCTAATTAAAAAATAAATCAATAAATAACATGTAGAATAAATGAAGCATTTTCCTAAACAAGGTTTAACAAAAACCTTTCTTCGATTATTTATATACGACCCAACTGTACGCATTTTCCGTGTGGTAGACTTATTATTTTATTCGCCATTGCGTAGGAGGATCCACTATTTGGTGCATATTTCGATGTTTTTGGGCTTTTGTTTAACGATTTTGTTTTCTGCTTCTTTTGGTTTTGTTTGTTTTTTGATTCCCTTTTTGTTTTTTGTTGGGACAACTTATTAGTTTAAGTTTTGTACCACTTTATTAAACTTTATGTTACTTGTGGGCTGGCTCTTCCATATTAAATTGTTAATAAATAGCGGCAGAGGATAAATGAATTCTTATTATAAAATAAATAAATTTTGCCGTTGGCATTTTAATTTTATACCCAAATACTTTGTGTTTTCTTTTCGGTTTTCCGATTAATCAAGGGATTTAGATAAAAAACACGAAATATGGAACGTTTTTTTTATTATGAATAAAAACGTTTTCCAGTTTATTTTGGTGTTTTTGGAATGGTTAATAAAGATTTAAATAATATTGTGATAAAGTGATTTAAAGAATTCTCACAAGTTTTTACTCCTGGAGTTTATTCATGGTAATAATTTGAATAAGTAAACAATTTGTTAAATTCGAATATGTACTTAAGATTTGGCTCAATTGTCAAGTGAAATTAATAAATATTTTTGAAGAAAAATTTAACAAAAAAAACAAAAGGAAGTGTGCAATATATTGTAGAACTGATCAAATTGGCTATGGTATTAAAACTAGTGGGAGCAGATGATTGTAAAGCAATACTCAGCGAAAGGAAATATATAAGGAGACAAAGTCCCAAAAATTTTGTTGGAAAATTCCATTTAACAAAAGTTTTGAGCCAATGCTTCGGACTATCTTTTGACATGCAACTTTGAGTCCAAGTCCTTTTGTTCAGAATGGGTGTATAGATTCTTTGATGGCGAGTATGAATTATCATAATACATTCTCAGAAACTGTGAGGAATTAATACACCCCCTTTGAAAACACTTGGTCCATACAGGTGCTAGGCATTATTTTTGCTGACATCAAGCAGCATCCTACAGTTTTCTAGGGCAATAGGCTTGTAACAGTCTATACAGTTTAAGGGGAGTACAGTAAATAGTATGGTCGCAATACTATGGCATTATCTTCATAATGATAATATCGATAATCAATGTCAATTCTGTATAATGATAGGGATTGATTTATTTTATCAACTCCGCCCATACATAATTGTTAATTACAACCCTTTAGTCAGGATTGCGACCTTGTGTCTCACACCACTTATGTTGTGTCCGTTAATTTATATACATAAGTGGCGGGACCTACAGCTTAAAGTTGACTCCGAACGACAGATTTTTTTCTGTCCGCCCATACAACGTTGTGTTTTTGAAAAATATTTGTATCTAATGTGCTTTGCAGATTTTATTCTTTTTGAGGACAACATCTTTTGCAACTCCTGCTGACACACAAGAATTGCAGTTGGTATCAGTTATCCTTACAGTGGACTTATAATTATCGAACCTTTAACCAAAGTTTCTTAGTCGAACGGAAACCTAAATTACTTAATCGTTTAACAAATCACAACTTGTAAAAACATTACAACAAGCATTTTGACCACTGTAGTATCGAAAGGCTCAGAAATATAGTTAACTGAACGGAATTGGTTTCCTCTAATAAACATCAACTGACGTAGGTTTGTACTATACTTACTGGCATATAAGAATCATTGGGCAAACGCCGTTATCCATACAACGGACCTATAATCAAGCTCATGGTATTCTCATTATCTTCTTTACATTTGTTAAGGAACATTTCTTAATACGGTAATATCCATTGCACGGTAACCTAATTTACAATAAAGCACTTAGCTGCTTGTGAAGTCACCGTACCCTACTAGGTAGTGTGCTCGCTTATTCGACGTAAAGCCCGGGTACAAACTCCAGGTCAGACATCAAAACGAAATACAAAAAATATTTCCTCGGCGACTTCTTCTCAGCAGATTTCTGGCAAAAACATTTATGGTAAATAAAAAATTGCCATGAAAAGTTTCTCAAAAATCCGGCGTTCGCAGTCGACTTTAAACTGTAGGTCCCGCCACTCATGTATAAAATTAATATACACAACATAAATGATGTGAGAAACTAGGTCGTAATCCTGACTGAAGGGTTGTAATGACCAATTATGTATGTATGTATGTACTTAGCTACTGGTCGTAAAAAAGTTGTGTAAATATAATTTTTGATTGCCAATTTGTGATTTAGCAACAGCTCACAAATAGAGTTAGTTGACCTTCTTCAAAAATTATTAAATGAGTATTCAGTGTAACTTCTGTAACTAAATTTTTATAGCGAAACCAAACTGATTTCACTCTAATAAACATAAAGTGAAATGGGCTTGCCTACATTTTTGAACTATACTTGTAGCCATTGTACCCAAGTTGGCACAGAATTTTTTTATGGTTATAAAATCAGATATACATATATATATATAATATAAATAATAAAAATAATGCATACACATATAATATAATTAATAAAAATCATTTTGTGTGGTTTTTACGGAATTTGATCAAACAAATTAATTTATGATTTTAATACACATACAGAAAAATTAATTATTGTTTACCAAAATCAACCTTCACACCGACTTTTTCACCAAATTGACTAGATTACTATGGCTGTTAGTCGCCGTAGTCTATTAGGTACTGTATTGGTTTATATTTTTTACAGCTATCGGTCTTCCTAGTGCATAATTTTTTTAATAAATTTCAATACTTCTTCTATACACCTTAAAAAACTGTGTAAGTGTTCCCAGGTAGGCACGGCAGTCGTTAATAGGTTAAGCAATCATAGAACATATTTCGACTAACCAAAATACGGTTACATCATAATAATAATGAATCATTCGTTAATACTTTTTCTTTTTCTATTCTTATTTTTAATCTTAAGAACATTTTGCTCAAGGCACTTCAAATGCTATTTTATGAACAGAATTTTGTTGCATTTATTTCTTTGTCATTTTCGTTAGAATTGATTTTCATTTTGGTTATCTTCTGTGGTGAACGGTGCACTTCATGGGTTGTATTTTAAATTTGAAAACAAATTTTAAAGGATATTTTATGGTATAGTGTTATGTGTTTGTACCTGTCCGTAACAGTATGGACAATATCATGTCAGAAAAGTATGTTTTTATGGACAAAATCGGTGAGGACTTAAAGAAAATTTAAAACTTAAAATTCTATACATGTGGGATTGTATGAAGAAGTTAAGGTTATGCTTGTATGAAGAAGTTAAGGTTATGCATTAGTAGCCATTGTAAATATTTTTTTTTTCTGATCATGGAATATCAAACAATACGTAGAAAATTCTTATCTTAAAACCAAATTCGAAAAAAGCCTAAAATATATGAATATATTTTAGATTTGACAAACAAAAACTGAAAATGTAATGGAAATTGAATGCTGAAACATCAGTTTGTATATATACATACATACATATGTAATTGGTTACTTCAACCCTTCAGTCAGGATTACGACCTAGATTCTCACATCACTTATGTTGTGTGTGTTAATATTATACATGAGCAGCGCGACCTACAGTTTAAAGTCGACTCTGAACGACAGATTTTTTGAGAAACTTTTCATGGCAATTTTTATTTAGTTAGAGTTTTTTTCCAGAAATCTGCTGAGAGGAAGTCGCCGAAGAAATACTTTTTGTATTTTCTTTTGATGTCTAGCCTACTACACCATGGCGACTACATTGCAAAATTTTATTAAAAAATATGAGATAAGTGACATCATTTTGAAAGTGCATTATCTTGTGAAGAAATGGACACTTCGTTTGATCAATTCGGACAAAAATTAATTAATTATTGTTTAAATAGTATAACAGTAAAACAGTTAAATAGTAAGCCGAAAAACTTGCTCATGAGAGCATGACTGCAAATATCAACAGATAACGTTAAACGAAACTGGTACATTCAATGTCAAATTGATTGCCTTAATCTAATTAAAAAATAAATCAATAAATAACATGTAGAATAAATGAAGCATTTTCCTAAACAAGGTTTAACAAAAACCTTTCTTCGATTATTTATATACGACCCAACTGTACGCATTTTCCGTGTGGTAGACTTATTATTTTATTCGCCATTGCGTAGGAGGATCCACTATTTGGTGCATATTTCGATGTTTTTGGGCTTTTGTTTAACGATTTTGTTTTCTGCTTCTTTTGGTTTTGTTTGTTTTTTGATTCCCTTTTTGTTTTTTGTTGGGACAACTTATTAGTTTAAGTTTTGTACCACTTTATTAAACTTTATGTTACTTGTGGGCTGGCTCTTCCATATTAAATTGTTAATAAATAGCGGCAGAGGATAAATGAATTCTTATTATAAAATAAATAAATTTTGCCGTTGGCATTTTAATTTTATACCCAAATACTTTGTGTTTTCTTTTCGGTTTTCCGATTAATCAAGGGATTTAGATAAAAAACACGAAATATGGAACGTTTTTTTTATTATGAATAAAAACGTTTTCCAGTTTATTTTGGTGTTTTTGGAATGGTTAATAAAGATTTAAATAATATTGTGATAAAGTGATTTAAAGAATTCTCACAAGTTTTTACTCCTGGAGTTTATTCATGGTAATAATTTGAATAAGTAAACAATTTGTTAAATTCGAATATGTACTTAAGATTTGGCTCAATTGTCAAGTGAAATTAATAAATATTTTTGAAGAAAAATTTAACAAAAAAAACAAAAGGAAGTGTGCAATATATTGTAGAACTGATCAAATTGGCTATGGTATTAAAACTAGTGGGAGCAGATGATTGTAAAGCAATACTCAGCGAAAGGAAATATATAAGGAGACAAAGTCCCAAAAATTTTGTTGGAAAATTCCATTTAACAAAAGTTTTGAGCCAATGCTTCGGACTATCTTTTGACATGCAACTTTGAGTCCAAGTCCTTTTGTTCAGAATGGGTGTATAGATTCTTTGATGGCGAGTATGAATTATCATAATACATTCTCAGAAACTGTGAGGAATTAATACACCCCCTTTGAAAACACTTGGTCCATACAGGTGCTAGGCATTATTTTTGCTGACATCAAGCAGCATCCTACAGTTTTCTAGGGCAATAGGCTTGTAACAGTCTATACAGTTTAAGGGGAGTACAGTAAATAGTATGGTCGCAATACTATGGCATTATCTTCATAATGATAATATCGATAATCAATGTCAATTCTGTATAATGATAGGGATTGATTTATTTTATCAACTCCGCCCATACATAATTGTTAATTACAACCCTTTAGTCAGGATTGCGACCTTGTGTCTCACACCACTTATGTTGTGTCCGTTAATTTATATACATAAGTGGCGGGACCTACAGCTTAAAGTTGACTCCGAACGACAGATTTTTTTCTGTCCGCCCATACAACGTTGTGTTTTTGAAAAATATTTGTATCTAATGTGCTTTGCAGATTTTATTCTTTTTGAGGACAACATCTTTTGCAACTCCTGCTGACACACAAGAATTGCAGTTGGTATCAGTTATCCTTACAGTGGACTTATAATTATCGAACCTTTAACCAAAGTTTCTTAGTCGAACGGAAACCTAAATTACTTAATCGTTTAACAAATCACAACTTGTAAAAACATTACAACAAGCATTTTGACCACTGTAGTATCGAAAGGCTCAGAAATATAGTTAACTGAACGGAATTGGTTTCCTCTAATAAACATCAACTGACGTAGGTTTGTACTATACTTACTGGCATATAAGAATCATTGGGCAAACGCCGTTATCCATACAACGGACCTATAATCAAGCTCATGGTATTCTCATTATCTTCTTTACATTTGTTAAGGAACATTTCTTAATACGGTAATATCCATTGCACGGTAACCTAATTTACAATAAAGCACTTAGCTGCTTGTGAAGTCACCGTACCCTACTAGGTAGTGTGCTCGCTTATTCGACGTAAAGCCCGGGTACAAACTCCAGGTCAGACATCAAAACGAAATACAAAAAATATTTAATCGGCGACTTCTTCTCAGCAGATTTCTGGCAAAAACACTTATGGTAAATAAAAAATTGCCATGAAAAGTTTCTCAAAAATCCGGCGTTCGCAGTCGACTTTAAACTGTAGGTCCCGCCACTCATGTATAAAATTAATATACACAACATAAATGATGTGAGAAACTAGGTCGTAATCCTGACTGAAGGGTTGTAATGACCAATTATGTATGTATGTATGTACTTAGCTACTGGTCGTAAAAAAGTTGTGTAAATATAATTTTTGATTGCCAATTTGTGATTTAGCAACAGCTCACAAATAGAGTTAGTTGACCTTCTTCAAAAATTATTAAATGAGTATTCAGTGTAACTTCTGTAACTAAATTTTTATAGCGAAACCAAACTGATTTCACTCTAATAAACATAAAGTGAAATGGGCTTGCCTACATTTTTGAACTATACTTGTAGCCATTGTACCCAAGTTGGCACAGAATTTTTTTATGGTTATAAAATCAGATATACATATATATATATAATATAAATAATAAAAATAATGCATACACATATAATATAATTAATAAAAATCATTTTGTGTGGTTTTTACGGAATTTGATCAAACAAATTAATTTATGATTTTAATACACATACAGAAAAATTAATTATTGTTTACCAAAATCAACCTTCACACCGACTTTTTCACCAAATTGACTAGATTACTATGGCTGTTAGTCGCCGTAGTCTATTAGGTACTGTATTGGTTTATATTTTTTACAGCTATCGGTCTTCCTAGTGCATAATTTTTTTAATAAATTTCAATACTTCTTCTATACACCTTAAAAAACTGTGTAAGTGTTCCCAGGTAGGCACGGCAGTCGTTAATAGGTTAAGCAATCATAGAACATATTTCGACTAACCAAAATACGGTTACATCATAATAATAATGTATCATTCGTTAATACTTTTTCTTTTTCTATTCTTATTTTTAATCTTAAGAACATTTTGCTCAAGGCACTTCAAATGCTATTTTATGAACAGAATTTTGTTGCATTTATTTCTTTGTCATTTTCGTTAGAATTGATTTTCATTTTGGTCATCTTCTGTGGTGAACGGTGCACTTCATGGGTTGTATTTTAAATTTGAAAACAAATTTTAAAGGATATTTTATGGTATAGTGTTATGTGTTTGTACCTGTCCGTAACAGTATGGACAATATCATGTCAGAAAAGTATGTTTTTATGGACAAAATCGGTGAGGACTTAAAGAAAATTTAAAACTTAAAATTCTATACATGTGGGATTGTATGAAGAAGTTAAGGTTATGCTTGTATGAAGAAGTTAAGGTTATGCATTAGTAGCCATTGTAAATATTTTTTTTTTCTGATCATGGAATATCAAACAATACGTAGAAAATTCTTATCTTAAAACCAAATTCGAAAAAAGCCTAAAATATATGAATATATTTTAGATTTGACAAACAAAAACTGAAAATGTAATGGAAATTGAATGCTGAAACATCAGTTTGTATATATACATACATACATATGTAATTGGTTACTTCAACCCTTCAGTCAGGATTACGACCTAGATTCTCACATCACTTATGTTGTGTGTGTTAATATTATACATGAGCAGCGCGACCTACAGTTTAAAGTCGACTCTGAACGACAGATTTTTTGAGAAACTTTTCATGGCAATTTTTATTTAGTTAGAGTTTTTTTCCAGAAATCTGCTGAGAGGAAGTCGCCGAAGAAATACTTTTTGTATTTTCTTTTGATGTCTAGCCTACTACACCATGGCGACTACATTGCAAAATTTTATTAAAAAATATGAGATAAGTGACATCATTTTGAAAGTGCATTATCTTGTGAAGAAATGGACACTTCGTTTGATCAATTCGGACAAAAATTAATTAATTATTGTTTAAATAGTATAACAGTAAAACAGTTAAATAGTAAGCCGAAAAACTTGCTCATGAGAGCATGACTGCAAATATCAACAGATAACGTTAAACGAAACTGGTACATTCAATGTCAAATTGATTGCCTTTTAATACATTGAGCCTTTGAATTTTAAATTTAGTGTAAGCTCTTCTTGGGGTAGCTACACTTTTATGGTGCATAGATAGGGAAAACACCAGAAACTATTCCATATTGTTCTTATGGTATGTGAAAAACAATAATTTTTTTGTTTTTTAATAAAATGGAAATTAATTGATACAATAAATGATAAAAAACATCAATTATTTTTATATACTATTGTTTAAAATTCATACAATTGGGGTACTCAGGCCACTGTCCATTGTCCACTGTATATATATTGATATTATTAGTATAATTTGATGCAATATAGAAGGATTTGGAAACTCGTGACCAGCGAAACATGTCAGATTGTATGGCTTATTTTTATTTACCAAATTCGCTTAATTTAAATTGTTTTATAAAACAAATTTAATATTTATACAAAAAATTTAAATAATGGAACCTCCACATCTACTAATCTACTTTTTCCTTAAAGTTTTATATCTGTTGGCTTGGAATTTAATGTTTTTAATAATGAATACACGCAACAGCAGCATGTACATACTCGGGCTCTACTTCTTTTCCTTAAAGTTCAATTCAAAGTAAAATATTCCCACTCTGCTGGCGTCCGATGGTGGTAGCCACCAAATATTTTCTTTACACTTCGTAACTATTTTTGCTAGCATTTGCAAAAATAGCAACGAACACATACAGTGTAATTTAATCGCCTTCTGCCACTTTAGTTTTGTAGTTTGTTTGTTAGTTTGCAAGTGAAAATAGAAAATATAAATCTCAAGTCTTTGTTTATTTCTTTTACTTTCATCCTTTACGTCCCTTACTGTAAGGAAAGAAATAAACAAATAAATTAAATTGAAATATATTGTTAGAATTCGTGCAAGAAGAATTTTGGACGATACTAAATAATACTCTGGACTAAAAATTTTGAGTAACAATAACTTGTGATACTTTATTAAAAATTTACAAAAATAACAATTAAATGTTTTGACTAGAATTTGATTTACTTCCATATTAAAAAAAAATGTTTAAATAATGTTACGTTTTCACCCTTTTAAAAACGTTTAGAAAATTTGGATTTAGATTCCAAATGAGAAAACAGATACAAATCATAGCTTAGCCTACCTGCTCACTTCAAAAATATTTTCTTGCGTTTTCAGAATGAAAACCCGGTTTTGGTAGTTAAATACTTTATGTATACTTGTTATTTTTTGGCTTGCTGATTATTCTTATTCGATAAAGTTCAGTCAAAAGCCAGTTTACATTGGCCAGCCAATTGAAAGTAGATGCAAATTATCTGCTGGCACCAGAGCTCTATTTTTTTTTAATATAAAATATGTAATATGAAGTAGTGTGTTGGCTTATTAAACGAAAAGCCAGGGTTCGAGCCCCAGGCCAGACATCAAAATAAAATACAAAAAGGTGACTTTCTCTCAGCAGATTTCTGGCAAAAACTCTGAGAGTAAATAAAATTGCCATGAAAAGTTTCTCAAAAATCTGTCGTTCGGAGTCGACTTTAAACTGTAGGTCCCACCACTCATGTATAAAATTAACTCATGTATAAAATTAACTAGGTCGTAATCCTGTCTGAAGGGTTGTAATGACCAATTATGTATGTAATATGTAAGAATGTGCAAAAAAAAAAATAAAACACCGTTATTTTATTTTAACATTTTGTTATTAAACCCTGTGAAAAATTACAAATTAAGAACCTTCTGATGGTACATGTTGTGTTTGTAGCATGAAATCAAATTGTTTTATAATTTGATATTTAATTTTTAATCAATCCTTTTTAGTCAACCCAAAAAATATGTATCAGCACTGCAAAATGAGTTTCAGATTTTCAAACGCCATGAGGTCGCTTTCCCCACGCAACGTTATTGTTAAGAACCAGTAACCAGTGTCTGTTCACAAAACATTTTCCATTAGAAATACTACACCATGCTGTTGCATCACAGTCATATTATTCTGTTTCCTTTTCTTTTTTGCTTTTTGTTTTGTTTGCTTTCTCGACATTATTTGTCCTCTGGTATTTGGTTTTTATTAGTGTATGAAAATTTTAATTTTATTTATTTATTCCCTTCCGCTAAAACGAGTCAATGCTCTCATATATTGAGACATCAGAAGCAACAGTGGGTTCACCAAAGATTGTACGCTGTACAAAAAAATATTATTATGGGCAAATATATTTCTAAGTAATACATACATACATAATTGTTCATTACAACCGTTTAGTCAGGATTACAACCTAGTGTCTCATACCACTTATGTTGTGTGCCCTTAATTTTTATACATCAGTGGTGGAACCTACAGTTTAAAGTCAACTCCGAACGACAGATTTTTGAGAACTTTTTCATGGCAATTTTATTTACTCTCAGAGTTTTTGCCAGAAATCTGCTGAGAGGAAGTCGCCGAAAAAATACTTTTTGTATTTTGTTTGTTACACTATACCGAGGATATGGTCAAAGTTACTCAGATAGTATATAATTGAATATATGTATATATATTGATAAGTCGCCGTAGTCTAGTAGGTAGTGCGTTTGTTTATTAGACGTAAAGTCAGAGTTCAAACCACAGGCCAGACATCAAAACAAATAATCTGTCGTTCGGAGTCGACTTTAAACTGTAGGTCCCACCACTCATGTATAAAATGAACACACACAACATAAGTGGTGTGAGAAACTAGGTCGTAATACTGACTGAAGGGTTGTAATGATATATGTACATATATAATTTTTAATTAGTTTGTAATCTAATTAAAAAATAAATCTGTGGCAGCCCTTAATAAACTTACAAATTTAATAAAACTACTTTTTAAAAAAATTAAGTATCGATAACATTTTTATAAAATACCATAAAATACAACAATTCCTTTATACATACAATTTTATATAATTTTTAATTTCATAAATCATAATATGCCATGATATGTATTATATGTGCTGTAAAATAGAATGTTCTAGAAAAATAAGATTTTAGTATATATACGACTTTTCAATAAAAATATATTCAGTAGCTGACAAGATTTTCTAGAAACAACACGCATTTTCAATTAAAGTGTCCCTACAATTGGTGACCCCGACGACTTAAATAAAGGAAAGCGCTATGAACGACGGAAGACAAAGCCACAACGCCGACTTAGCACAAACTTCATCTGGACAATCAGAATCGTCAACTACCACGTCTGCCGTTAACCACGATAGCAACGTATGTGTCAACAGAGTCTCAGTTAAGGTGCCACCGTTTTGGCCTGAGCAACCTGAAATTTGGTTTGCACAGGTTGAGGCTCAATTCAGTATCTCGGGAATAAATAACGACATTTCAAAATTCAACACGGTTGTAGCTGCCATTGAGAGCAATGTTCTATCTCAAATATGTGACGCAATTTTAAATCCTCCTGAACAAGGCAAGTACAATAATCTTAAATCCGCTATCATAGAAAGATATTGCGATAGCGAACAGAAAAAAATTCAAAAACTTATATCTGAGGTGGATTTAGGAGACAAACGTCCTACACAGTTGCTAAACGAGCTGAGTGGTTTAGCAAAAGGTAAAATTAATAATGATTTTTTGAAGTCACTTTGGTTACAGAGACTACCAGCGCAAACTAGAGCCATTTTGCAAGCATCAAACGCAGACCTTCCAGAGCTCGCTAAATTAGCCGATAAAATATTAGAAGTTTCGGATTTTCATCAAATTGCATCTATACGCAAGGAACAACATCTTGACAATGAAAGTGACCTTCGTATACAACGGATCGAAAAACAAGTAAGTCAAATTTTAAATACGCGCGGAGGACGATTTAGAAACAGGAGTAGAAATCGCAACAAAAGTCGAGAAAGACGACCATCAACACCTTCAAGTTTAAACAATAAATGCTGGTATCATGAACAATTTGGTAGCAAGGCACGAAAATGCCGGCCATCATGCAATTTTTCTGCAAATATTCCAAAAAACTAAAACCATCACCCTACTCCACGAGCAGTACTGGTGATCGTCCTTTTCAAATTGCTCGTCTTGTAATTCGTGATAAAAATACCAGTATACAGTTTTTAGTAGACACAGGCGCCGACGTTTCTGTCATTCCCCCAAAGCCAGCCGATAAAATCAAAAAACATTCAACTCCAACTTTTTACGCAGCAAATGGTTCACCAATCAAGTCATTTGGTCAACGTCGCCTTAATTTGTCATTTGGTTTGCGTCGGAACTTAACATGGAATTTTTACATCGCTGATGTTAAAAGGGCTATCATCGGATCTGACTTTTTAAAAGCATATGAATTGCTTGTCGACATGAGAAGAGGCAAATTAATTGACAAAACAACTTTAATGGAATCAAGAGGAAATTTAACAAAAAATTTGGATATTAAACTTTTAATAAGGAAAACCGACAACAAATTTTCAAATATTCTGAGTGAGTATAGCGATTTGACCATTCTCAATTCAAATAAGACGCCCATAACCACTAGCACAACACACCAAATTGTGACCACCGGCCCTCCAGTTTTTACTCGACCGAGACGACTCGTTGGTGAAAGACTTGAAGCAGCCAAAAAAGAATTCCAATTTTTAATGGAAAAAGGTATCTGTCGACCATCAAAAAGTCAGTGGGCGAGTCCACTGCATTTAGTCAGAAAAAGTAATAACGAGTGGAGGCCTTGTGGTGACTATCGAGCTCTCAACGCGATCACGATTCCGGACAGGTATCCAATTCCTTTCCTACACGACGTAACTAGTATTCTTCACGGTAAGAAGATATTTTCTGCTATTGATTTGCAACGCGCTTATCACCAAATACCAATCGAACCTGCTGATATTCCAAAGACAGCCATTTCAACACCATTTGGTCTCTACGAATTTTCTTATATGACGTTTGGATTAAGAAATGCTGCCCAAACATTCCAACGATACATTGACGACGTGCTACGAGGTTTGGATTTCACATTTGCATATATAGACGATATTCTAGTTGCATCGATAGACGAAGAGCAACACGAAAAAGATTTACGAGTGGTTTTTGACCGATTACGAAAAGGCAATTTATCAATTAATGCTGATAAATGTAAACTCGGGCAATCAGAACTCGAGTTCTTAGGCCACACTATAACAAGCGAAGGTTTACGTCCACTCAAAAGTAAAGTTGAAGCTCTGCGAAATTTTTCCAAACCTATAATAGCGAAAGACCTTAAAAAATTTTTAGGAATGCTGAATTTTTATCGTCCGTTTCTAAAAAACGCTACCAAACATCAAAGTGTACTTCAAAATTTAATAAACGGCAACAGAAAAAACGACAAAACAAAAATTATTTGGTCAGATGAAGCTGTAGATGCATTTGAAGCCTGCAAAGACGATTTAGCTAATGCTACCACTTTGAGTTACATGTCACCCCACAGTAAACTTACACTAACTGTAGATGCATCAGATACTGCCGTTGGAGCTGTACTACATCAGATTGTCGATGGAGTTGCTCAACCACTCGGATTTTATTCTAAGCAACTTACCAATGCTCAGCAGAATTATAGCGCCTATGATCGAGAGTTAACAGCTGTGTATCAAGGAGTTCAACATTTTAAGTATGCCTTAGAGGGTCGCACATTTACAATTTATACTGACCACAAGCCTTTAGTCTTCGCATTTCAACAAAAAAGTGAAAAAGCTCCGCCACGAAGAGTACGACAATTAGATTTTATAAGTCAATATTCCACCGATATTCGTCACATTAAAGGCACCGAAAATTTAACAGCTGATTGGCTCTCTCGAATAAATAATATTACAACAGATGTAATTGATTTTAATGCAATGTCTATTGCACAGCAAAATGATAACGAATTAAAATCATTGTTAGAGTCAGGTAAGAAGTCATCTCTTAAACTTACACTTTTACCTATTCCATGTTCTCCGAAATTTTTATACTGCAATGTTAATGGTTCAAATATAAGACCATACGTGCCTGTTGAACAACGAAACACCATTATGAAAAAATTTCACAATTTATCTCTTCCCAGCATCAGAGCTACAAGAAAACTTGTAAAGGAGCGCTACGTATGGCCTGGTTTATCTAAAGATGTTGGAAATTTTGTTCGAGGGTGTTTACAATGCCAAAAAGTAAAAATTAATAGATACACATCTGCTCCTTTGAACAGCTATACTACACCCGACAAGCGTTTTCAACATATTAATATTGATCTAATTGGACCACTTCCGACATCAGCTGGAAACCGTTATTGTCTCACATGTATAGATCGCTTTTCCAGATGGCCAACAGCAATTCCTATATCCGATATTTCAGCTCACACAGTAGCAACAGCTTTTATTAATGGATGGGTAGCTTTATATGGAGTACCAGAAAGGATAACGACAGATTTAGGAAGACAATTTGAGTCCAACCTTTTTCAAGAACTAACGAATACACTTGGCATACAACACTTACGTACAACGGCATACCATCCCCAAGCAAATGGTATGATTGAAAGATGGCACCGTTCTCTTAAAAATGCCATTAAGTGCTATGCTTCAAAGGATTGGAGTTTTGCCCTTCCTCTCGTTCTTCTTGGACTTCGAACTACAGTGAAATTAGACATTGGAGTAAGTCCAGCAGAATTACTCTATGGCACGCAACTACGTTTACCAGGTGAGTTCTGGGTGAAGAGTGAAACTAAAGACAGTCAAACCGATTTCGTACAACAACTACGTCGAATAATGAATGATCTAAGAGTTCCTAGTCCATCATGGCATTCGAATAACAAGCATTATGTCGATCCAGATTTAAAAACATGCAAATTCGTTTTTGTACGGGTAGATCGAATTCGTAAGCCTTTAGAACCAGCGTATGAAGGTCCTTTTGAAGTCCAGAAACGCTACGATAAATATTTTGTGATAATAAGAGGAAAAAGGAGTGACAAAATATCGATTGACCGAATTAAACCAGCAAGAATCTATACCAGCGACTCTAAAGAGTGTTTAGTTAAGGAGTTAGCACAGCCAGTTCCTAATAAAGTTGATAATAATGAAAGAGTTAGTCGTTTTGGAAGACGTGTAAGATTTCCGAACTGGTACCCATAACGAAATACTAACCGGGGGGTATTGTGGCAGCCCTTAATAAACTTACAAATTTAATAAAACTACTTTTTAAAAAAATTAAGTATCGATAACATTTTTATAAAATACCATAAAATACAACAATTCCTTTATACATACAATTTTATATAATTTTTAATTTCATAAATCATAATATGCCATGATATGTATTATATGTGCTGTAAAATAGAATGTTCTAGAAAAATAAGATTTTAGTATATATACGACTTTTCAATAAAAATATATTCAGTAGCTGACAAGATTTTCTAGAAACAACACGCATTTTCAATTAAATTGTTCCTACAAATCAATAAATAACATGTAGAATAAATGAAGCATTTTCCTAAACAAGGTTTAACAAAAACCTTTCTTCGATTATTTATATACGACCCAACTGTACGCCTTTTCCGTGTGGTAGACTTATTATTTTATTCGCCATTGCGTAGGAGGATCCACTATTTGGTACATATTTCGATGTTTTTGGGCTTTTGTTTAACGATTTTGTTTTCTGCTTCTTTTGGTTTTGTTTGTTTTTTGATTCCCTTTTTGTTTTTTGTTGGGACAACTTATTAGTTTAAGTTTTGTACCACTTTATTAAACTTTATGTTACTTGTGGGCTGGCTCTTCCATATTAAATTGTTAATAAATAGCGGCAGAGGATAAATGAATTCTTATTATCAATTAAATTGTTCCTACAAATCAATAAATAACATGTAGAATAAATGAAGCATTTTCCTAAACAAGGTTTAACAAAAACCTTTCTTCGATTATTTATATACGACCCAACTGTACGCATTTTCCGTGTGGTAGACTTATTATTTTATTCGCCATTGCGTAGGAGGATCCACTATTTGGTACATATTTCGATGTTTTTGGGCTTTTGTTTAACGATTTTGTTTTCTGCTTCTTTTGGTTTTGTTTGTTTTTTGATTCCCTTTTTGTTTTTTGTTGGGACAACTTATTAGTTTAAGTTTTGTACCACTTTATTAAACTTTATGTTACTTGTGGGCTGGCTCTTCCATATTAAATTGTTAATAAATAGCGGCAGAGGATAAATGAATTCTTATTATCAATTAAATTGTTCCTACAAATCAATAAATAACATGTAGAATAAATGAAGCATTTTCCTAAACAAGGTTTAACAAAAACCTTTCTTCGATTATTTATATACGACCCAACTGTACGCATTTTCCGTGTGGTAGACTTATTATTTTATTCGCCATTGCGTAGGAGGATCCACTATTTGGTACATATTTCGATGTTTTTGTGCTTTTGTTTAACGATTTTGTTTTCTGCTTCTTTTGGTTTTGTTTGTTTTTTGATTCCCTTTTTGTTTTTTGTTGGGACAACTTATTAGTTTAAGTTTTGTACCACTTTATTAAACTTTATGTTACTTGTGGGCTGGCTCTTCCATATTAAATTGTTAATAAATAGCGGCAGAGGATAAATGAATTCTTATTATAAAATAAATAAATTTTGCCGTTGGCATTTTAATTTTATACCCAAATACTTTGTGTTTTCTTTTCGGTTTTCCGATTAATCAAGGGATTTAGATAAAAAACACGAAATATGGAACGTTTTTTTTATTATGAATAAAAACGTTTTCCAGTTTATTTTGGTGTTTTTGGAATGGTTAATAAAGATTTAAATAATATTGTGATAAAGTGATTTAAAGAATTCTCACAAGTTTTTACTCCTGGAGTTTATTCATGGTAATAATTTGAATAAGTAAACAATTTGTTAAATTCGAATATGTACTTAAGATTTGGCTCAATTGTCAAGTGAAATTAATAAATATTTTTGAAGAAAAATTTAACAAAAAAAACAAAAGGAAGTGTGCAATATATTGTAGAACTGATCAAATTGGCTATGGTATTAAAACTAGTGGGAGCAGATGATTGTAAAGCAATACTCAGCGAAAGGAAATATATAAGGAGACAAAGTCCCAAAAATTTTGTTGGAAAATTCCATTTAACAAAAGTTTTGAGCCAATGCTTCGGACTATCTTTTGACATGCAACTTTGAGTCCAAGTCCTTTTGTTCAGAATGGGTGTATAGATTCTTTGATGGCGAGTATGAATTATCATAATACATTCTCAGAAACTGTGAGGAATTAATACACCCCCTTTGAAAACACTTGGTCCATACAGGTGCTAGGCATTATTTTTGCTGACATCAAGCAGCATCCTACAGTTTTCTAGGGCAATAGGCTTGTAACAGTCTATACAGTTTAAGGGGAGTACAGTAAATAGTATGGTCGCAATACTATGGCATTATCTTCATAATGATAATATCGATAATCAATGTCAATTCTGTATAATGATAGGGATTGATTTATTTTATCAACTCCGCCCATACATAATTGTTAATTACAACCCTTTAGTCAGGATTGCGACCTTGTGTCTCACACCACTTATGTTGTGTCCGTTAATTTATATACATAAGTGGCGGGACCTACAGCTTAAAGTTGACTCCGAACGACAGATTTTTTTCTGTCCGCCCATACAACGTTGTGTTTTTGAAAAATATTTGTATCTAATGTGCTTTGCAGATTTTATTCTTTTTGAGGACAACATCTTTTGCAACTCCTGCTGACACACAAGAATTGCAGTTGGTATCAGTTATCCTTACAGTGGACTTATAATTATCGAACCTTTAACCAAAGTTTCTTAGTCGAACGGAAACCTAAATTACTTAATCGTTTAACAAATCACAACTTGTAAAAACATTACAACAAGCATTTTGACCACTGTAGTATCGAAAGGCTCAGAAATATAGTTAACTGAACGGAATTGGTTTCCTCTAATAAACATCAACTGACGTAGGTTTGTACTATACTTACTGGCATATAAGAATCATTGGGCAAACGCCGTTATCCATACAACGGACCTATAATCAAGCTCATGGTATTCTCATTATCTTCTTTACATTTGTTAAGGAACATTTCTTAATACGGTAATATCCATTGCACGGTAACCTAATTTACAATAAAGCACTTAGCTGCTTGTGAAGTCACCGTACCCTACTAGGTAGTGTGCTCGCTTATTCGACGTAAAGCCCGGGTACAAACTCCAGGTCAGACATCAAAACGAAATACAAAAAATATTTCCTCGGCGACTTCTTCTCAGCAGATTTCTGGCAAAAACATTTATGGTAAATAAAAAATTGCCATGAAAAGTTTCTCAAAAATCCGGCGTTCGCAGTCGACTTTAAACTGTAGGTCCCGCCACTCATGTATAAAATTAATATACACAACATAAATGATGTGAGAAACTAGGTCGTAATCCTGACTGAAGGGTTGTAATGACCAATTATGTATGTATGTATGTACTTAGCTACTGGTCGTAAAAAAGTTGTGTAAATATAATTTTTGATTGCCAATTTGTGATTTAGCAACAGCTCACAAATAGAGTTAGTTGACCTTCTTCAAAAATTATTAAATGAGTATTCAGTGTAACTTCTGTAACTAAATTTTTATAGCGAAACCAAACTGATTTCACTCTAATAAACATCAAGTGAAATGGGCTTGCCTACATTTTTGAACTATACTTGTAGCCATTGTACCCAAGTTGGCACAGAATTTTTTTATGGTTATAAAATCAGATATACATACATATGTAATATAAATAATAAAAATAATGCATACACATATAATATAATTAATAAAAATCATTTTGTGTGGTTTTTCGGAATTTGATCAAACAAATTAATTTATGATTTTAATACACATACAGAAAAATTAATTATTGTTTACCAAAATCAACCTTCACACCGACTTTTTCACCAAATTGACTAGATTACTATGGCTGTTAGTCGCCGTATTCTATTAGGTACTGTATTGGTTTATATTTTTTACAGCTATCGGTCTTCCTAGTGCATAATTTTTTTAATAAATTTCAATACTTCTTCTATACACCTTAAAAAACTGTGTAAGTGTTCCCAGGTAGGCACGGCAGTCGTTAATAGGTTAAGCAATCATAGAACATATTTCGACTAACCAAAATACGGTTACATCATAATAATAATGTATCATTCGTTAATACTTTTTCTTTTTCTATTCTTGATTTTTATCTTAAGAACATTTTGCTCAAGGCACTTCAAATGCTATTTTATGAACAGAATTTTGTTCAGGTTGTAAGTCGCTGTACATATTTAAAGTATGTTAAATAAGTATTTAAAGTACGTTAAATAATTAGTTAAAGAACGTTGCATAAGTAGTTAAAGTATGTTAAATAAATATTTAAAGTTGGGTGGCCTGGTAGTCTAGTGGGTAGTGTGTTACACTATTAGCGTGAGGGTCGTGGGTTAGATTCCCACAAGAGACTCCGGTCTGTGACACTACACCGAGCATATAGTAGTTGTATTGTAATTAATAAATAAATAAATAAATAATAAGTATTTAAAGTACGTTAAATAAGTAGTTAAAGTAAGTTAGATAAGTACTTAAAGTACGTTAAATAAGTATTTAAAGTACGTTAAATAAGTATTTAAAGCACATTAAATAAGTATTTAAAGTACGTTAAATAAGTATTTAAATTATGTTAAATAAGTATTTAAAGTACGTTAAATAAGTAGTTAAAGTATGTTAAATAATACCGTAAATTGAATATTTAAACAAAATTTATTAAAATTTGTTGTAGTTAAAAGAAATGTTTAGCTTTGTTTTGACTTTAACTAAATAAATATAAATAGGCATAGGATGACAAATAAAAACATCTGAAACCTTAAACCACCATTTCAGTTTCCTAATCATGTCTAACAAACTTTAAATTAAAAAAAATTTTTTTTTTTGTGAATACGAAAATTAAATATAAAAATGTGTAGTTAATTACCTTCATCCCAACAAAACCTCTTTCTTTTACATTTAAATTAGCTTAACACTCTGGTTTAATGCCTTTGTAGCCCAGTTTTTTTTTAATTTTTCTTTTAAGTAAGCATTTCATATAAACATTGGGTTTTAAATTTAAGGGTCAACACCTGTTTTATTTCGTTATTAAAAACCCTATGCAAACCCAGTATTAAATTTTATGAGTAGTTTTTTGTGGTATTAAAAAATAACTGCCTGTGTTTGGCAAATTGCCATGGAACAAATTACCTTCTGGCTGGCTTTATAAGGAATTCGTAAAGGAATGTGTTGTTTAAAGGTCTTTAAAAAATATTATTTGTAAACTGTTTGAACTTTCCCTGTAAAAGCTATGAATATTCTGTAAATAATGACGTCTTGGTTGATGTTAAAAGACAATAAACGAAAATGAAATACCAATTGAAACACTTAAGCAACTAAATACGAAGGTTACTCCAGACGAAAATTATAATTTTTTTTTGGAAGATAAGTATTTGTGTATACAATATTTTAATTTAATATACATATATATTAATTAATCATTGCGGCTTCAGACCTGGCAAATCCACCATAGACCATATCTTCACACTACGCCAAATCCCGGAAGAGACCCACGAAAAACAAGTCGACACACACGATCTTTTTGTCGACTATAAAGCAGCCTTCGATAGCCCCATAAGGGATCGTGTTTTTGCCGTAATGTTTGAGCTCGGTATACTTGCGAAGCTGATAATGCTATGTTACTGCTGCCCTTAGTGCTATTGAACGGAAGTCTACTAAGATGGGTGTGGGAATAAATGAAAGAAAGAATATGTTATCCACAAGTAGAGACTTGCGGCGTATTGATTCTCAGATTACGGCCGACAACTATAGTTTTGATACAGTCAAGGAATTTATTTATCTTGACTCAGTCGTTACCACCAAAAATAATGTCAGCCTGGAGGTCAAGCGCAGGATCACTCTTGCCAACAGGCGCTACTATGGTCTCAATAGGCAATTGAGTAGCAGAGACCTCTCTCGTACTACAAAACTAATACTCTACAAGACGCTCATCCTACTCGTGCTTCTTTATGGCGCAGAGGCATGGACCCTATTAAGCACTGATACAGCCGCCTTGAGAGTATTCGATAGAAAAGTAATACGTAAGATCTTCGCTCCAGTGCGAGTTGGCGATGATTTCCACATCCGATCCAACAGTGAGCTGTGTGAGTTCTCCAACGACGTAGACGTTGTGGAGCGTATTAACATCCAGCGGCTGCGCTGACTCGGCCATGTCGTTCGAGGGGAGGATGATGCTCCGGTCAGAAGGTTATTTGATGCGGGGAGCTGCGGACGTAGGCGAAGAGGACGACCTTGTATCCGTTGGAAAGACTAAATCGAAGAAGCCTTGTCATCAAGAAGCAGAGGCAACTGATAGAATGTGTTGTGAAATCCGTTAATCGGGTTGTTAATGGCAAATAAAGCAAATAAGTACAAGTCAACTGATCTAGAATACGCATCCTGATCGAATAACTAATTCTTTAAGTCTTGAATTTTCATAAACTTTTAAGACTTGCCTCCTATTACCATCGATTTTAACCTTAATACCCCTTAAAATGGATCTCCATTGTTAGGAGTAGATAGTAAAAACTGAAAAAAGTTAAGTTTGTCTGGTATTGTTTTTCTCAAAATGTTAGGATCTCCAGCTTCAAGCACCGCATTCAATACTATCTATTTAGAACCTGTTAACAAATTTCAATGAGCTGGCACTGAAAAGGTCATACAGATTACCTAACCAGTCCAGCGTATTTCAGACGGAGATTTTTGCTATTGAATAAGCTGCACATATGTTAAAAAACAGGAACATACCTCCATCAATCTTGATCATATGTGTGGACAGTCCAGCAGCAATTAAAACGATGGGATCCCACCCCGTCAAAGCAAGGAGTTGCATAAGCTCTCTTCACCGTATACGTCGACACAACACTCGCCGTAGAATGAAACGAAAAGGAGGCTGAACAAGCACGGCAAGGATCAGAGATGTCTGAGGAAGAGACGATAGAGCGCTCCTATAAGAATACTTTTTTCAAATTGGAAAAAGTATGAATTCAATAATTCAACAAACCGTAGGTAATCCAACATGCATAGTTGCCGAATTACAAACCCTGTTGTGTCCAGCAGTGGACTGCTGAAAAACCAAGGAAATACTTGAGTACTCGACAAGAGAACGTTTCGCACTCTAACAGGAATTCCAACTGGACGCTGTTCTCCCAGATCTCGGTCTGTTCCACCAGAATTACTGCAGAAGCTGCCAGGGTGTTGAAAAAACGGAACTGGTGCAACATCATTTGTGTGAGTGCACTGCACTTCAAAACAGACGTCATCGGTTGTTGGGCGACAGAAGGTTTGTAGGTCTGGACATGGTGGCGAACCTGCCACCAACAGAACTGACCGGTTTCATCAGAAGCTCGGGGTGGTGCAAATCCACCACTAATGAGTTATGATAAGGGAACTTACCTTACACGCAATGGGCAATATGGGCTATCGAGTGAACTTTCCTGTGAATGGCAAGCTATACTCTGACCTAACCTAATCTTATGGATATTACGCTGTAGTCGTTTGTGTTGACTTATTAGACGAGAGCTCGTGATTCACGCCCTAGGTCAGATATCTCGAACAAAATGGAAATATTAAAAAAACATTTCTTTTAGCCTTTTCCTCTCAGCAGTCTTCTGGCAAAAACTCTGTGAGTAAAATAAAATTGCCATGAAAAGTTCCTCAAAAATCTGTCGTTCGAAGCTGAAGTGAAATTGTAGGTCCCGGCATTCATGGATAAAATTAAAAAACATACGACAAGGGTGGTTTGAGTTGTAGTCTCTAGACGAGAAATTTATAATGAGCAATTAATTAGTCAAGTGAGTACTATTTAATTGACAATCTTTTATAATATAATATCGAAAGATTAATATACAGAACAAGTATACTTAAGCGATGTACAGAGTGAAGAAACTCCAATAACGTAATTTAACAATAGAAGACACTTTTAAGTCAAACAGCAAACGAATTTCTTGGTCACGTAAATAGAACACCTCCATTAAAACGTTCACTCTTGTCGACTACGGGCGGCTGTTATATTTATAAGATGTTATTAATTATAATTGTTATTAAAAATAAATGCTTTGAAGAGGACGTGACTCTCAGTATTTTTTCGACATCTGAAGTGTTAAGGATCTAAATACTTGGTAGTACATAACGTCTAATAACTTGATCAATTGCAGATTGGTGCGGGCCACAGGTGGTACGCGCCGTCCGATAACACAGTCTAGTACAGACCACCGGTGGTACGTGACGGCGTGAAATTGTTAAAGATGGACAAACTTCTAAGTTGGGCTTAAGTATTTTGAATATTTTGTGGAGGCAACTCTTCTCTTTAAAAACAAATTATAAACTTCCAGGAAGTCTTCCAAGAAATTTCTGACATCTTGCATATTCTATATTCTACACCTTGAAGATTTTTTAGTTTTTTTGTTCCACTTGTGTCTCAAAATTGTTTAATGTATTGGATTGGAAGCAGACTTTTATACCGGCCTTTATATAATATCAACTTATTGGTCCTCTAAATTCTTTGTCTAATCGCTATAATATAGCAGGTAGTCTGTTGTCTTATTACATGCGAGACGATGGTTCAAACCCCAGGTCAGACATCTCCATCAAAATGAAATATGAAAAAATATTACATCGGCGTGTTCCTTTCATCAGATTTCTGGAAAAAATTGTATAAAAAAATTAACACACAAAACATAAGTGGTGTGAGAAGCTAGGTCGTAATCCTTACTCAAGGGTTGTAATGACCAATTATGTATGTAAACAAACGGTGTGATACCATTATCGTTATCATCATTATTTGCGTAAAAATCCATTTTTCACACAAGTTTTCATTTCATTTTCAAGGAATCATTCTTTGCGATCGCACCCACACTATGCTATACTGCAGCTTAGTCTGTCATTATACTACTTTTCAACGTTTCATTGCCTTCAATGTAAATACAATGCACAGTAAATCTTTCTTCGTTGGACGCCGCACATTGTTCTTTCATTTAAAGTCAAATCGATTGGATTTAAATTCTTCACTAGTAAAAAACATTGTTCCTGAATAATGTTGTTTTATTTCTTTATATTTTAATGACTGAGAGACGAGCTGTACTTATTAGATGATCAGTACAAGTAGTGTTTCTTAGTAGAGGCTTTCTTCTAATGTCCTCAGTGGTTTTATAATATTTTTGATACGACAGTATTATTGGGCAAATTTTAGGTGTCTGCCACTAGAACTTGTATTTCATTTTGGTGCGTATTTATTATAATTTTGGGAAACTTGGATGTAGAGAAAGATCTTTCACCCTGTTTAATATAAAATCTATCGGGCGGGCCATCTATCGGTTTACATTTGATACTTATTCCATTACAAAATTCAGTATATTATCTTCACTGAACGTATTGAATCGACTTACGCTTGAGCACGTTGGGATTTATTGGAAATTTATTTCAAAAACAAAGACAAGAAATTAATCCTTTTCGATGAAGCTCATTTTCATAACCAAAATTCCTGTATTTGGGGCTCAGAAAATCTACAAGCAAGTGATTGCAAGTGATTGTTTGGTGCGGCTTTAGGAACAGAGATATCATTGGCTCATATTTCTTTGATAATTAAGTCTTCGCAACCATTACGGTCAATGCAGACATCTATGGCACCATTGACGTATTGACGTGATGTTAATTGGCCGCCAAGAAGCTGCGATTTTACATCACTGGACTATTTTCTGCAGGGCGCCGTTAAACAAAAGTGTTATGACGACAAACCAGAGACAATTGAACATTTGAAAGCCAACTTTCGTAATGTCATTGGCGAGATACGACCACATACGCTCGAAATAGTGCACGAAAATTGGTGCGATCGAATTAGGTAGTGTGAGGCCAACCGCGACGGCCATATAAATGAAATAATAATCCATTTCTAACCGGAACAATTACTTGACAACAAAAAATTAATTTGGAAATATGTCCAACCATTTTTGTTTTATTGCATTTTTAAATTTAAACTTTTAAATCACGCACCCATTATATTTACTTACATTATGCTCATACAGTGCTAATGTGAACTAATTAAAACTGGCGTTGTTCACTGTTGCGAATTGTTCAAATTTCCGAATACCGAAAATTTTAAAACAGAATTATACCATATTTTAAACAAAAATCATTATTTATGAATTCTTTACATTTTTTAGAATTATTTTAGAATACATTTTATAATGTAATCTTCACAAACTTTTTCCACAGTATCTAAACAGCAATTGAAGGATAAATATGCAACCAGATGTACTAACACATACACACCTAAACAGGGATTCCCGCGACTAATAAACACAGAATTTTAACGTTTCAAATTAAAAAAATTCTGTTCAAATTATAGGACTTTTTAGATTTTTTCATCTTTTAGAGTAGTCAATGAAGCAAAAAAAGTGTTCACATTAAGCGGTGTTCATATAATGCGGCATTCACAATAGCGCGCGTGCACTGTATTTAATATTTAATATTTCATTAATGACAAGTACATATGTGACTTATGAGTGATATGTAATTCCAAGAGTCATACATGACAAAATCGGAGATATTTTACTGCATACTTTTCAGAGAAGCAATACTACCCTGCCGTCAAATGAGTAGCTAACTACAAAAAAACTAACTTTAAGTTTGCTTGTATAGACTAACTTAAAGCCAACTACTACGCAATGCAAAGTTTACATTAATAAAGTGTATACAAACACTCCAATTCTTGACGCCGTTGGATATAGATAACTAACGTCTTAGACGTTTGATTAATAAACAAAATCGCGTGTCATATGTTCGCTTTATATTTTTGGTGAAAAATTTATTGTTTGCGTAAAATAATTAAAAAAAAATACACTAAATTAAAAAAAAAAATAAAATTCGAAAGTTTTGAAGTGTTTTTATTTGAAGTGAAGTGAAACAATATTAAAGGGCCGCTTGCCAAAAAAGCTTACGGAAATTATGTCACCAAATTTGTGCATGGACATAAACTTGGACGGTGTTCATGGTAAAAGGCGTTTAAAAGACTTTGCTGCTTTTTATGACGCCTTAACAGGTAAGTGCTAATTTGAAAATATAAGTTTTAACCAAGTCTTAAAACATGTAAATTTATGCATATTTTTTAAACAGATGCCTGTCGATCACTCGGCTCTCAGGATGTAGAAACTGGCGTTACGCATTAAAAATAATAAAAAAAAACGTTGTATTCATGCTAAGTGCATTAAAAATAAAAACATAAATCCAAAAAATTAAAATATTTGCAAATGTTATATTTTTTTATCAACAAATGTGCAAAATATTTTTGTAAATTGTGAATTTATTAATTGTTTTTTCATATGTATAAATTAGTTTAGAAAAAGATCTTTATTTACCAATCAACAAATGTATAAATTATTGCTTGTGATGTATTTTAGTTATTATTAATTTATTTATTTATTTATTTATTTTATTAATTTATTTATTTTGTTTTTACATGAATAAACTTTTGTTTTCTATTAAAATATAAATTTTAAAAAACTGTTTCACTTCGAATAATTAATATGATAGCTTATTATTGTGAGTTTTAAGCCAACGTGTAAAGAACTGAATTTTCATTCTCTGAAATTTAGCTAACTTATATTCAGTTTAAAAAAACTAGCTTAAAGCTAATGAAAAGTAGTAAGTTTATAGCTAGCTACAAATAGGTTTACTTGAAGTTAACTGCTAAGTAACTAACTTTTAAGTTAATTAAAAGTAATGCAGAGTCGGACAATTGACTACTTCCTAGGACATCGCAATGTTAAAATAGTTAGTCATTTCCATATAAAAGTAATCCAAGTGTCAACCACCACTGCTTGAGAAATACCCTGCCGTCAAATGAGTAGCTAACTACAAAAAAAACTAACTTTAAGTTTGCTTGTATAGACTAACTTAAAGCTAACTACTACGCAATGCAAAATTTACATTAACCAAAGTGTATACAAACACTCCAATTCTTAACGCCGTTGGATATAGATAACTAACGTCTTAGACGTTTGATTAATAAACAAAACCGCGTGTCATCTTTTCGCTTTATATTTTTTGTTAAAAATTGATTGTTTGCATAAAATAATTATAAAAATACACTAAATTAATAAATAAATTCGAAAAGTTTGAAGTGTTTTTATTTGAAGTGAAGTGAAACAATATTAAAGGGCCGCTTGCCAAAAAAGCTTACGGAAATTATGTCACCAAATTTGTGCATGGACATAAACTCGGATGGTGTTTATGGTAAAAAGCGTTTAAAAGACTATGACGCCTTAACAGGTAAGTGCTAATTTGAAAATATAAGTTTTAACCAAGTCTGAAAACATGTAAAAATTTATATAAATATTTTTTAAACAGATGCCTGTCGATCACTCGGCTCTCAGGATATAGAAACTGACTTTACGCATTAAAAATAATGATAAAAAACGTTGTATTCATGCTAAGTGCATTAAAAATAAAAACACAAATCTTTTTATCTTTTTTTTATCAACAAATGTGCAAAAAATTTTTGTAAATCATGAATTTATTAATTTTTTTCATATGTATAAATTAGTTTAGAAAAAGATCTTTATTTACATAATCAAGAAATGTATAAAATATTGCTTGTGATGTATTGAACTGAATTTATTTTATTTAAACTGAACTGAATTTATTTTAATTTAATTAATTTTTTTTATTTATTTATTTTATTTATTTTGTTTTTACATGAATAAACTTTTGTTTTCTATTAAAATATAAATTTTAAAAAACTGTTTCATTTCGAATAATTAATATGATAGCTTATTATTGTGAGTTTAAAGCCAACGTGTAAAGAACTGACTTTTCATTCACTGAAATTTAGCTAACTTCTAGTCAGTTTCAAAAAACTAGCTTAAAGCTAATTAAAAGTAGTAAGTTTATAGCTAGCTACAAATAGGTTTACTTTAAGTTAACTGCTAAGTAACTAACTTTAAATTAATTTAAAAGTAATGCAGAGTCGGACGATTGACTACTTCCTAGGACATTGCAATGTTAAAATAGTTAGTCATTTCCATATAAAAGTAATCCAAGTGTCAACCACCACTGCTTGAGAAATAGTTGGTTTTAAGTTAATTTAAAGTCAACTGAGTGTACGACAGGGTAATTATAACTATGCATGCAATATGATGAGTATGAGTAATATATTTCAAATTCAATTAGAAAGAAAGTATACTCATTAATTTGGAACTAATTACGAATTAAGTTATGATATGCCAATTCTAATGGATTTTTAAAAATTTTTCATTTTTCGAGTTATCCTAACCTAAAAGCAAACCACAATTCAGTGTATCTCCATATATCGTCCACAACCTCACAACAAAATAATAAATTGGAAAAATTTCACACCGTTATTGTTTTATTACGTTTTAAATATAAAATTTTAAACCACCCATCCTATCCACATTTTTTGTAATAAAACATTTAGAGATCAAGGAATTAAAACAGAACCATGAAATCTAGTTTAATTTTTTTCATCTCAATGAAAAAATAATACCAAAATACATTACAAGTACCGAATTCTTTTTAGTATTTTTTTAAAAAAAGAAGGTTATTTGAATAATTTACTTGGTTTTATTAATTCCAGTCCGTAAGTTATTTTAAATAGCATGCGATAGAAAAAAAAGAAAGAAACGAATCCTTTAGAAATAAAATATTCAACACAACCATTTTGGTGGATGGCTGTGTTAATTATAAGGCTATCACCATAGTACAACATTAAGGACGACAGTATGTAAACTTATCCTTACAAAAATTTCGTATCTTCTATCTGGTGTCCTTAGATTTCAACTTTTGCTATCTAAAGCCATTACAGGCTCTTAACACCCGGTCGACCTTTTGTAGTTTTTATAAATAAATAATAAAATTTCTGTCACTTTATCTTGCTTTAACTCTTTTATGAATTTCATTAAAATCTTTAAAAACAAAAACTACCAGCTTTATTTATAAGGACAAATATATACTCGTACACATATTTTTTATTTTTTTGGATTAAAAACCTTCAGTAACATTTACCTAAAAGCTACTTAAGATGTGTGAATCTCATGTTGCTGTGAAAAGTGCAAAATGTTGCCCTGCTCATTATAACACTTGACACTTACAACACTATAATTTTGTCTATTGTTACAATAAATATAAATTAAAATATACCATTACAAATTTAAAGGACATCAGAATTATTTATTTCCCCCAAGCTAGAACAGCTACAGTAAAAGTTATAAAGAATGGAATTATTTTCTAAATGAATACGAAATTCGTATGATAATTTTCATAATCATATATTTTTTACATTTTTACACACTTTAACAAATTTGAATCCGAAAGGTCTACATTGACTTACATTTTGAAACACTCACATATTAATGCACTTTGAAAGATGAATTGATTTTTGCTCACTACTTGACTGATTGTATGAAAAAAGAAATGATTTGATGCAATAACCATTACGTTTACATAATTGGAGATTTCTGAACTGATTATTGTCTTTGATGAATATGTTGGCAATATAGGTTTCAGTTAATCCCATTCGCATTTAAACCTCAATTTGATAAACTATGTGTGAATGTGATTTTTAATTGTTTTGTTTTTAGTTTTGTTTGGCTTTAAATGGGTTAAATAAAGCACATATAAAGCCTTGATTTCTATATAATGGAACTTGAAACTATGTATGTACTACAGAAATGGAATATTATTTAAATGACTGTCGACTCTTCTCTGTTTTCTTTATGACTCTTTTCCACATTTCTGGCTGTAATTTGTTGAACCTTGGTATTCAAATGCTCCAGCAAACTCTAAGAAAGACAGAAAAACTCTGAAACCAAAAAAAACTGCTAGGGAATGTTTCTCAAAAAAATCTGTCTTACATAGTCGACTTTAAACTATAAGTCCAGCCACCCATGGATAAAATTAATACACACCATGGATGGTGTGAGAAGCTGGGTTGTAATCCTGACTGGAGGCTTGTAATGACCAATTATGTATGTGTGTAATATTACCGTACTTCGAAATTCAGCAAGCCTACTTACCACAACTCCAGAGAAAGGTGTCCGAAATTAATTTCATTCATTTTAGGTTTTAAAAAATGAGTAGAAAATTGGGAAAAAGGTTATGCCAACAACAGACAATAATATAATAGATTTATAGACTTCCTTATAAATAGACAGGACATGTGAAGCGTGCAATTTGTGTACAGTAAATTGAAATTTATTTCGGGGCAGGGTAAGAAGCTTCCACACAAAACTATATATTTATTACTGAGAAATTTTAAAGTAGCATAAAAACGATCGTAATTGTAATAAATATGGTTTTAAAATAAAAAATAATATGTACAGTAGTTGTAAAATAAAATCCACCAACTTTACGTTTTTACTTGTATTCATTGTATCCATTAAATAATTCGGTTACAGTCAAACAATTAAAAATCACATTCACATAGAGTTTATCAAATTGAGTTTTAAATGCGAATGGGATTAACTGCAACCTATATTGCCAACAAATTCATTAAAGTACAATAATCAGTTCAGGAATCTCCAATTATGTACACGTAATGGTTATTGAATCAAATCATTTATTTCTTCATTCAATCAGTCAAGTAGTGAGCAAAAATTAATCCGTTTTTCAAAGTGCATTAATATGTGAGTGTTTCAAAACGAATGTTAATGTAGACTTTTCGTATTGAAATCCCTTAGAGTGTGTAAATGTAAAATATATGATTATGAAAATTATCATACGAATTTTGTATTCATTTATAAAATAATTCACTTCTTTACAACTTTTACTTTAGCTGTTCTAACCTCTGGCAAAGTATAAGAGTAAATAATTCGGATATCTTTTATGTATGTAATAATATGTTTAAATTTATACTAAATTAAATTGTAACAGTAGACAAAGTTATTGTGTTGTAAGTGACAGGAGTATGGCGACATTTTGCACTTTGCACAGTAACATGAGGTTCACACATCTTACATCGCTTTTAGGCAACTGTTACTGAAGGTTATTAAGAAAAAAAAAATTTTATATGTATGTATTTGACCTTATAAATAAAGCTGGCTGTTTTTGTTTTTAAAAATTTTAATTAAATTCATAAAAGAGTTAAAGCAAGATAAAGTGACAGAAATTTTATGTTTTTATAATTAAAAACTACTAAAGGTCTACCGGGATTTAAGAGTCTGTATTGGCTTTAGATAGCAAAAGTTGAAATCTAAGGGCACCAGATAGAAGATACCAAATGCTTGTAAGGAGCCAGATAAGGTTGCATACTGTCGTCCTTAATTTTATACATACAGTGATAGTCTTATAATTAGCGCACTCATCCACCAAAAAAGCTGTGTTGAATATTTTATTCTTAAAAGAATTCATTTTTTTGTCGCATGCTGTTTAAAATAACTTACGGACTGTAATTAATAAAACCAAGTAAATAAACAGTAACCAACACAACAGTTATTCAAATAAGCTTCTTTTGTTTGAAAATATCAAAAAGAATTCGGGACATGTAATGTACTTTGTTATTATTTTTTCACTGAAGAGAAAAAAATTAAACTAAATTACATGGTTTTGTTTTAATTCATTGATCTCTACATGTTTTCTTACAAAAAATATTGATCGGGTGGGGGATTTAAATGTTTAAATTTATAAATGTAATAAAACAAAAACGGTTTGATATTTTGCCAAAATTATTTTTTTTTGTTGTGAAGGCGTGGAAGATACAGACTATAAAGCACCTACTAGAACATAGCCTAGAATTGTGGTTTTTGTATTTAGGTTAGGATAACTCGAAAAATTAAAATTTTTTAAAAATCCATCAGAATTGGCATGTCATAGCTTAATTTTAAATTAATTCCAAATTAATGTTGTATACATTCGTTTTAATTGAATTTGAAATATATTGCTCATACGCATCATTTTACATGTACAGTTAAAGTTACTCGGAAAAGTACGCAAATCAAAATCTTCAATTTTAATGGAACTGTAGGTCCCGCCACTCATGTATTAAATTAAAACACACAACATAAGTGGTGTGAGAAACTAGAACGTTGTACAATGGGTCAATTCGACCTCGGGGTACTGTACTTGTCTTAATTGACAAGTACACGTCCTCTAACCTAACCTTTAATTGGAATTAAATATAACTCATACGTCACATATGTACTTGTCATGACTGAATTTTATATCTTAAATATGAGCATGATGTGGGTAAATATAAAGTGATTTAAAAGTTTAAATTTAAAAATGCAATAAAACAAAAATTATTTGAAATTTTGATAAATTTATTGTTTTGCTGTGAACTACAACTGTTCCGGTTGGAAATGGATTTTTATTTCATTTATATGGCAGCCACGGTTGGCCTCACAATACCTAATTCCGATTTGTCGGCATAAAATTTTTCTTTAACCGCGTCCTACATAAAAATGGTGTCAAACCGCAGCTTTTGGTGGTCAATTGACATCTTAATTTCAGCTAATTAAACGGCCATCAAACTTTTGACGCAATAAATCGCTTGTGGCATGATATATGTGGCAAGTTGCACCACTCTGTTAAAATCGAACCTTGTTCACGTCAATGCCATAAAGAGCGGGTACAAAAAAATTGGTTATCATTGTGCGATAGGTGGCTCCATTGACCTTAATGGCTGGCATTTCACATTTTCAAAGAAATATAAGCCAATGCTGCACAAGCCGCTCCAAACAGTCATTCGCAATCGGTGCATTAGCTTCTGTAAGACCACGTGTGGGTTTTCTGAGCACCAGATACGGAAAGTTTGCTTATTAACGTAAACACCAAGATGAAAATGAGCTTCCTCCGAAGTGATTATCTTTTTTTTTGAAAAATCTACATCATCGTGCAGTTTCTCGTTGGCCCTATAAATTCCAACGTTGCTCAAGCTTAAATGGATTCATTACGTTCAGTGAAGATAATATATAGAATTTTTTGATGGAATAGAATGACATAAGTATGAAATTTAAACCGATAGATGGCCCACCCAATATAAATATTTTATATTAAACGGGGTAAAAAATCTTTCTTTACATACAAGTTACCCAAAATTATAATCAATATACACAAAAATGAAATGCAAGTTCCAATGGCAGACACCTGAAAATTGTCCAATAATACTATCGTATCAAATATATTACAAAACCAATGCGGTCATTAGAAGAAAGTTTCTACCAAGGAACACTACTAATACCGATCATCTAATAAGTACAGCTCGTCTCTCGGTCCCTAAAATATAAAGGAACAAGACAACATTATTCAGTAACAACTTTTTTACGAGCTATGAATCTAAATTCAATCGATTTGACTTTAGCTCATTATAGAATAATAAGATGAAATTTTTAAAACCCAAGCCATGGTTGAAGAGGCATAGTTTTGCCTATTTTGAGCTAAACTTGGTCAGATCTAAGTGTAATAATAGAATAGGCAATAGATGTGCAAACAGAAGTCTTCATAGACTTTGACACACGAAATCCTATGTGGATTAGAGTGAATTTTGGTGGATGGCTGTGTTAATTATAAGGCTATCACCGTAGTACAACATTAAGGACGACAGTATGTAAACTTATCCTTACAAAAATTTCGTATCTTCTATCTGGTGTCCTTAGATTTCAACTTTTGCTATCTAAAGCCATTACAGGCTCTTAACACCCGGTCGACCTTTTGTAGTTTTTATAAATAAATATTAAAATTTCTGTCACTTTATCTTGCTTTAACTCTTTTATGAATTTCATTAAAATCTTTAAAAACAAAAACTACCAGCTTTATTTATAAGGACAAATATATACTCGTACACATATTTTTTATTTTTTTGGATTAAAAACCTTCAGTAACATTTACCTAAAAGCTACTTAAGATGTGTGAATCTCATGTTGCTGTGAAGTCTTCATAGACTTTGACACACGAAATCCTATGTGGATTAGAGAGCTGTGTTAAAGGAACGCCTGTAATTTGCCATGCCACTAGAAATCATACTGTAATCTTAAGAAAATAAAAGAGGGATTGTGTTGAGTTTTAGCAGATGACTTTAATTGTTATACAATTATCACACCATACAAACAAATTTGACTGATTTGACAGTATTGACGGTTATTCCTTATTGTTCCTATAGTACGATAACCTAAATTGGATAAATAATTTAGTGAATCACAATTTGTAAAAAAAATTTAAAAACAGATTTAGTAATTGGCATCTTAACCATGCTAGTATTCAAAAGCTCAGAAATAGAGTTAATGTGCTACAGTAAATGTTAAATGAGTTCCAATATCCAAAGGAACTTGCTGTAATCTGAGTATTTTTGTACAATATTTGTAGTCAGTGCACAGCACTGCAAATAAAAATGGAACTTAAAAACTATTGAACAAACGCCCCTTTTTCGTAGAAATCAAGCAATAAACATTTTCTAAAATAATCGTTAAAATTTTTCATTCACTGTTTTGTGGAATGTTATCGAAATAACCACATAACAATTTTAATTTGCGTTCAAAATGTAATTTTCAACAATTATTTTCTAATTCTGTAATTAATATTAAATTTTGTTTTTAAAAAAATTTTTTGGTTTTGTTTTTCCAAATGCAAATGAATTTTCCACGATAAATTATTGCCGTAATTAAATTTTTTACGATACAACCTTTTTTTTGCACTTTGTTAAAGTTTTGCTCGTTTTGATTTGAATAGTGTTGGATTTGTTATAGTCTGTACAGTTTTTATAGGTATATTGTGTTTATAGTGATGTTTGTAACAGTAAAGTAATGGATTGCCAATATATTTCGTTTTCAAATGATTTGTCAAATAATCAATTTAAATTATCATAGCTGCCAGATTTGACGATTTTGAACTCCAAAAATATCATTTTGACGATATGACGATTTATGCCTTTATTTTGACGATTTTTGGAAATTCTTCACTTTAGTACATTAAGGGCACTTTAAGCTTTGTATTTGCTTAGCAATTGTTACTTTTGGAAATTTAGGTTAGTAATAAGTAGGAGTGAAGTATTATATTTTTAAGTTATTTGCAAACACCTGCGATGATTTTTCTGTATTTTATGCTTTATTTCATCCCTTAAAAGCCAAAAAAATTGCAACCTTCGCTCGAAGGGATTTCCACATACGAATAGTCCGACTAAAGACCGAACTTTGACTATAATCCAGTGTGCGATCCACTGGCTAATCGACAACATACGGATATGCGATTGGCCAGTATTACACGAGTATTACGTAGGAATACATAAATCTCGGGAACAAAAACTATTATTTTGCTCGAGAAAATCCGTCGTTATAGCGTTAGAACAGTGAAACAAAATCCACATTGCAACGATACTCCAATGAATGAATAGAGATCGATACCCTAAGTTCATTAATGAACAACTTCGTCCTCTTTGTACGCGGTAGAAGTCTCAAAATAGACGTTGAGGCACCGGCCTATACATGAGAGTTGTATTCCATTCTCCTTCGGATATGTGTGGTGTAGATCAGATAAAGTGAAATATTTCTTGCACCGTCTTAAGAAGCTAAGGCACTAAAAAACTTATCGGTTCCAGTGAACATTGTTATGGTATTTTAGGCGGAGCACATAAAAATCCAAATTCAAATTAAACGACACACGTCTTGTCTATAAGAAATTCTTTATTGTACTAAATTTTGTATATTACAGAAGAATGAAAAATGATTTTACTTTATTCAGAAAAAATATTAGTAGACTGTGAAATAACTGTATACGTCTTTTAGCTTTTTAGTAGGCTATAGAAACAAAAAACAAAAAAGAAAAAGAAAAATAGAAAAAACAGATTGCATGATATCTGGGTTGCCCTGCTACAAAAAATCAAAGTTGCATATTTCAACACTCCTCTTCAAACCGAATATCATGCATCTATAATGCATTTAATTCATAATTGCTATGATCAATAATTAATATGTAAGAATTACACATTTCTTACATATTAATTACATATTAATTATTATTACTATACATATGTATATATGTATATATTGTATGTATATATATCCAGTAAAATTTTTTTTTTTTATTTTTTTTTTTAAATACAATTCAATTCAATTTCTCTTGCCTAAAATATTCCAAGATTATTTACAAATTTTATATGTTTTTCTTTAGATAAGTTCTTTGTCAATACATCAGCTACATTTTCTGCACTATTAACATATTCTAAAACCAATATTTTACTCTTAATTACATCTCTTATGTGATGATACCGAATGTCAATGTGTTTGCTACGAGCGTGATAGACTTGGTCTTTTGCCAATTGTTGAGAACTTAAATTATCGGTTTTAAGAACAATAGATTTATTTTCGTTGAAAAAACCAATTTCAGCCATCAGATTTCTTAAATACACTGCTTCTTTTGCTGCACTTGATGATGCCATATACTCTGCTTCAGTTGAACTAAGCGCCACTGTCGTTTGCTTTTTACATTCCCATGATATGGCTCCTCCAGCTAGTATAAAAACGTAACCCGTAAATGACCTTCGATCAATTACGTTGCCACCCCAATCTGCATCTGAGTACCCATAAACATCATCACTTCTGTCGCCATAATGTAGCTTAAAATTTTTGGTTTTGGACAGATATCGTAGAATTTGCATTGCGCCAGTTTCATGGTCTACATTGGGGTCAACATTGCATTGCGCGAGCTTTACAGTTGAATGCATAATGTCCGGACGTGTAGTTACCGCCAAATACATTAACGCCCCAATTAAGGATTGGTAGGCTGTTGAATTAACTTTGGTTTTAGTATCATCTTTAATAACCTGATATCCCGCATCAAGCGGTGTGGAACGCTGACGACAATTTTCCATGCCATAGGTATTTAATAAGTTGTCAATATATTTCCTATGTCCCAGGCTAATATCACCAACTTCACCTTGACGTTCGACTTCTATGCCCAAAAACAATTTAATTGGACCTTTATCTACTAAATCAAACTCATTAGCTAATTTCTGCTTGATATCATTGAGTTCCGCCTTTGATGGACACGCTATGATTAAATCGTCAACGTAGACAGCTACAAGCACAGTATTTTTATTGTCGTTCTTTTTATATAAGCATGGCTCATTTTTACATTGGATCAAACCAAAACTTTTCAGAACCGAATCTAATTTAGAGTTCCACTCTCTGCCAGACTGCTTTAAACCATAGAGAGCCTTGTTCAATTTGAGAACTTTGTTTGGATATTCTGGATCGATAAATCCTTCAGGTTGCTTCATGTAACACTCCTCCTGTAAGTCGCTGTTAAGATAGGCTGTTGTAACGTCCAGTTGATGTAAATGCATTTTGTATTTCGCTGCTATGGCAATTACCATTCTTATTGTTGCGTATCTTACAACTGGTGAAAATGTTTCGAAATAATTTACTCCATATTGCTGACTAAAACCTTTAGCAACTAGTCTTGCTTTAAATTTTTCAATATTTCCATACACATTCTTTTTCAAACTAAAAACCCACTTACATCCAACCGGCTTTTGTCCCGGAGGTAAGTCGACTAACGACCACGTATTATTTTTGAGTAATGAATCATATTCGCTTTGTATTGCACCATACCAATTGCTTTCATACTTATTGCCCTTAATATCCAAATAACTTTGCGGAATGACAACGTCGTCCATCTCTATCGCTGTGCTTAGTACATTAAATTGTTTAGTAGGAATACCTGGTCCTTTGGTTCGTAGAATTCTGGGTCTACCAGGTCCCACCCTCAACGAAGTTGAACTATTTTCTGTAGACGCAGGATTGTTTTTATTGCTTTTACCAACAGCATTTCTTTTAACTGATTTGTCTTTGTTATCTTGATTAATTATAGTTTGTTCAATTTTATTTTCCGATTCAATGTTTTCCAGATTAAATGTTGAATTTGTAACGTGTTGATTCTTGAACGAATTTTCATCGAAAATTATATCGCGACGCTCGACTACAGTACGGTTTTCTGGGTCATATAAACGATACCCTTTAGACGTAAATGAGTAACCGACCATATAATATATTTTACCTTTGGCTTTCAATTTATTTCTTTGTTGTTTGTTTAGTGCCACCGCCGCGCAACCGAATACACGAAAATGTTTAACCGAGGGCTTTTTACCGTACCATTTTTCATAAGGAGTTATATCACCTAATGATTTTGACGGACACCGATTTCTTATATATGCTGCTGTGGCTACCGCTTCAGCCCATAAAAAGTCACTTAAATTCGATTTCACAAGCATGCACCGAGCCATTTCCATTAACGTGCGATTGAATCGTTCCGACACTCCGTTTTGTTGCGGTGTATAGCAAATCGTTAATTGTCTTTGTATTCCGTGTGTATTCAAAAAATCATTAAATTCCCGATTAACATACTCCCGGCCATTATCTGTTCTCAATTTTTTATTTTTAATCCTGTTTGATTTTCAACCAGTGCTTTAAATATTTTAAATTTTTCCAGCACTTCATCTTTAGTTTTAATGAAATAAACAAACACTCTTTTTGAAAAATCGTCTATGAACGTTAAAAAATATTTTGATTTGTTAAGTGATTCTGTAGCAAATGGTCCGCAAACGTCAGAATGAATCAAGTCTAGAATTTTTTTACTTTGTTTTTCAGAACAATTAGTAAATGGTTTTATGCTAATTTTGCTTGTCATGCACGTCACACATTTTTCGTTCGGGATTTTAATTTGTTCTAAGTCACGCACAATATTTTGATTTTTTAATTCAATTAAACTTTGGTAATTCAGATGGCCAAACCTTTCATGCCATTTTATTGATTTTTCAATACACGAAAAATTCACTTCATTATCGCTTTTGAATACAAATAAATTATCTTTTTTAAATCCTTTAATCAGTATGTTACTATTTTTGTCTTTAATTAATACAAAATCGTTTTTAAAATTTAATTCTGCGCCTTTTTCTACACTTTTGCTAACCGACAAAAAATTTACTTGCAAAGAAGGGACATATAATGTGTTACCCAGAGATATACTATATTTATTTACTTTAATCTTTACTTCTCCTCTTCCCTCTGCGTAAACGAAATTTCCTCCAGCAACCATCACTTTTTGCTTGTGTTCTTTATATGAAACGAACAGTTCACGATCCTTGCACATATGACTGCTAGCACCACTATCTATTAACCAAATAGATTTCTTTAAGTCCATAAAATTATTAAATTCCAATTTGTTGATTGATGACTGCGCGAAGAGGTTCTTTTCATTTTTGACACCTTTATACCTACAATTATTTGCGTAATGACCGCGTTTTCCGCAAACGTAGCATTTGCCTTCTCTAATGTTGTTGCTGGTGATGTTATTATTATTGCTTGAATTGGGAATGCTTTTATTAGTTTTAAAGTTAGCTCTCTGCTTGTTGAAATTATTGTATTTGTGATTTGCAACATAAGCTTGTTGTTCTTGTCGTTGTTTGTCTTCATGATTATTTTGTCTTCTGCCGTATTCCTCAGTGAGTTTTATTTTAAGTGCTGCAAATGTGGGTAATGTATCTCTAGATTCAATAGCGATAACGAATCCCTCATAATTCTTAGGTAAACTGGAAAGTAATATAATAACTAAAATTTCATCATTAAGCACTATTTCTACTTCCGCAAGCTTCTCTACAATGTTAGAAAATTTATGTAAAAATTCCATTACGGTTTCTTCTTCCGACAAACGGAGATTTAATAATGTTTTGTAAAGCGTAACCTTGCGCGCTGGTCCCTTTGGCTTGTATATTGATTCCAATTTTTTCCAAGCCTCTTCAGAAGTCTTGCAATTTTTAATATGACTTACTTGTGAGGGTTTTACTGCCAATACCAGTGTCGCAAGCGCTTTTTCATCTAATGTTAGCCATTCTTCGCTATTTGCTTGTGTCTTTTTTAGAGTTCCTGATACAATCTTCCACAGTTCTGAATGAATAAGGACACTGCGTACTTGGACACACCATGAGTCGTAGTTCCTTTCATCTAATTTTTCAATATTAAATAAATTTGATGACATTGCGGACATACCAGCTGTTGCTCGCTCCGAAATAGATTTTTCCAATTCTTGTATGGTTCCTGTATCGCTTTCGCTGCCGCTGTTATCGCTTTTAATTTGATCTAGATTCTGTCTTTGTGATCTGGTTATAATTCCTCGCATTATATTATTTTCAACGTGGAGAAAGGCCCATAACCTATGTTGTGGTATTTTAGGCGGAGCACATAAAAATCCAAATTCAAATTAAACGACACACGTCTTGTCTATAAGAAATTCTTTATTGTACTAAATTTTGTATATTACAGAAGAATGAAAAATGATTTTACTTTATTCAGAAAAAATATTAGTAGACTGTGAAATAACTGTATACGTCTTTTAGCTTTTTAGTAGGCTATAGAAACAAAAAACAAAAAAGAAAAAGAAAAATAGAAAAAACAGATTGCATGATATCTGGGTTGCCCTGCTACAAAAAATCAAAGTTGCATATTTCAACACTCCTCTTCAAACCGAATATCATGCATCTATAATGCATTTAATTCATAATTGCTATGATCAATAATTAATATGTAAGAATTACACATTTCTTACATATTAATTACATATTAATTATTATTACTATACATATGTATATATGTATATAGTGTATGTATATATATCCAGTAAAATTTTTTTTTTTATTTTTTTTTTAAATACAATTCAATTCAATTTCTCTTGCCTAAAATATTCCAAGATTATTTACAAATTTTATATGTTTTTCTTTAGATAAGTTCTTTGTCAATACATCAGCTACATTTTCTGCACTATTAACATATTCTAAAACCAATATTTTACTCTTAATTACATCTCTTATGTGATGATACCGAATGTCAATGTGTTTGCTACGAGCGTGATAGACTTGGTCTTTTGCCAATTGTTGAGAACTTAAATTATCGGTTTTAAGAACAATAGATTTATTTTCGTTGAAAAAACCAATTTCAGCCATCAGATTTCTTAAATACACTGCTTCTTTTGCTGCACTTGATGATGCCATATACTCTGCTTCAGTTGAACTAAGCGCCACTGTCGTTTGCTTTTTACATTCCCATGATATGGCTCCTCCAGCTAGCATAAAAACGTAACCCGTAAATGACCTTCGATCAATTACGTTGCCACCCCAATCTGCATCTGAGTACCCATAAACATCATCACTTCTGTCGCCATAATGTAGCTTAAAATTTTTGGTTTTGGACAGATATCGTAGAATTTGCATTGCGCCAGTTTCATGGTCTACATTGGGGTCAACATTGCATTGCGCGAGCTTTACAGTTGAATGCATAATGTCCGGACGTGTAGTTACCGCCAAATACATTAACGCCCCAATTAAGGATTGGTAGGCTGTTGAATTAACTTTGGTTTTAGTATCATCTTTAATAACCTGATATCCCGCATCAAGCGGTGTGGAACGCTGACGACAATTTTCCATGCCATAGGTATTTAATAAGTTGTCAATATATTTCCTATGTCCCAGGCTAATATCACCAACTTCACCTTGACGTTCGACTTCTATGCCCAAAAACAATTTAATTGGACCTTTATCTACTAAATCAAACTCATTAGCTAATTTCTGCTTGATATCATTGAGTTCCGCCTTTGATGGACACGCTATGATTAAATCGTCAACGTAGACAGCTACAAGCACAGTATTTTTATTGTCGTTCTTTTTATATAAGCATGGCTCATTTTTACATTGGATCAAACCAAAACTTTTCAGAACCGAATCTAATTTAGAGTTCCACTCTCTGCCAGACTGCTTTAAACCATAGAGAGCCTTGTTCAATTTGAGAACTTTGTTTGGATATTCTGGATCGATAAATCCTTCAGGTTGCTTCATGTAACACTCCTCCTGTAAGTCGCTGTTAAGATAGGCTGTTGTAACGTCCAGTTGATGTAAATGCATTTTGTATTTCGCTGCTATGGCAATTACCATTCTTATTGTTGCGTATCTTACAACTGGTGAAAATGTTTCGAAATAATTTACTCCATATTGCTGACTAAAACCTTTAGCAACTAGTCTTGCTTTAAATTTTTCAATATTTCCATACACATTCTTTTTCAAACTAAAAACCCACTTACATCCAACCGGCTTTTGTCCCGGAGGTAAGTCGACTAACGACCACGTATTATTTTTGATTAATGAATCATATTCGCTTTGTATTGCACCATACCAATTGCTTTCATACTTATTGCCCTTAATATCCAAATAACTTTGCGGAATGACAACGTCGTCCATCTCTATCGCTGTGCTTAGTACATTAAATTGTTTAGTAGGAATACCTGGTCCTTTGGTTCGTAGAATTCTGGGTCTACCAGGTCCCACCCTCAACGAAGTTGAACTATTTTCTGTAGACGCAGGATTGTTTTTATTGCTTTTACCAACAGCATTTCTTTTAACTGATTTGTCTTTGTTATCTTGATTAATTATAGTTTGTTCAATTTTATTTTCCGATTCAATGTTTTCCAGATTAAATGTTGAATTTGTAACGTGTTGATTCTTGAACGAATTTTCATCGAAAATTATATCGCGACGCTCGACTACAGTACGGTTTTCTGGGTCATATAAACGATACCCTTTAGACGTAAATGAGTAACCGACCATATAATATATTTTACCTTTGGCTTTCAATTTATTTCTTTGTTGTTTGTTTAGTGCCACCGCCGCGCAACCGAATACACGAAAATGTTTAACCGAGGGCTTTTTACCGTACCATTTTTCATAAGGAGTTATATCACCTAATGATTTTGACGGACACCGATTTCTTATATATGCTGCTGTGGCTACCGCTTCAGCCCATAAAAAGTCACTTAAATTCGATTTCACAAGCATGCACCGAGCCATTTCCATTAACGTGCGATTGAATCGTTCCGACACTCCGTTTTGTTGCGGTGTATAGCAAATCGTTAATTGTCTTTGTATTCCGTGTGTATTCAAAAAATCATTAAATTCCCGATTAACATACTCCCGGCCATTATCTGTTCTCAATTTTTTATTTTTAATCCTGTTTGATTTTCAACCAGTGCTTTAAATATTTTAAATTTTTCCAGCACTTCATCTTTAGTTTTAATGAAATAAACAAACACTCTTTTTGAAAAATCGTCTATGAACGTTAAAAAATATTTTGATTTGTTAAGTGATTCTGTAGCAAATGGTCCGCAAACGTCAGAATGAATCAAGTCTAGAATTTTTTTACTTTGTTTTTCAGAACAATTAGTAAATGGTTTTATGCTAATTTTGCTTGTCATGCACGTCACACATTTTTCGTTCGGGATTTTAATTTGTTCTAAGTCACGCACAATATTTTGATTTTTTAATTCAATTAAACTTTGGTAATTCAGATGGCCAAACCTTTCATGCCATTTTATTGATTTTTCAATACACGAAAAATTCACTTCATTATCGCTTTTGAATACAAATAAATTATCTTTTTTAAATCCTTTAATCAGTATGTTACTATTTTTGTCTTTAATTAATACAAAATCGTTTTTAAAATTTAATTCTGCGCCTTTTTCTACACTTTTGCTAACCGACAAAAAATTTACTTGCAAAGAAGGGACATATAATGTGTTACCCAGAGATATACTATATTTATTTACTTTAATCTTTACTTCTCCTCTTCCCTCTGCGTAAACGAAATTTCCTCCAGCAACCATCACTTTTTGCTTGTGTTCTTTATATGAAACGAACAGTTCACGATCCTTGCACATATGACTGCTAGCACCACTATCTATTAACCAAATAGATTTCTTTAAGTCCATAAAATTATTAAATTCCAATTTGTTGATTGATGACTGCGCGAAGAGGTTCTTTTCATTTTTGACACCTTTATACCTACAATTATTTGCGTAATGACCGCGTTTTCCGCAAACGTAGCATTTGCCTTCTCTAATGTTGTTGCTGGTGATGTTATTATTATTGCTTGAATTGGGAATGCTTTTATTAGTTTTAAAGTTAGCTCTCTGCTTGTTGAAATTATTGTATTTGTGATTTGCAACATAAGCTTGTTGTTCTTGTCGTTGTTTGTCTTCATGATTATTTTGTCTTCTGTCGTATTCCTCAGTGAGTTTTATTTTAAGTGCTGCAAATGTGGGTAATGTATCTCTAGATTCAATAGCGATAACGAATCCCTCATAATTCTTAGGTAAACTGGAAAGTAATATAATAACTAAAATTTCATCATTAAGCACTATTTCTACTTCCGCAAGCTTCTCTACAATGTTAGAAAATTTATGTAAAAATTCCATTACGGTTTCTTCTTCCGACAAACGGAGATTTAATAATGTTTTGTAAAGCGTAACCTTACGCGCTGGTCCCTTTGGCTTGTATATTGATTCCAATTTTTTCCAAGCCTCTTCAGAAGTCTTGCAATTTTTAATATGACTTACTTGTGAGGGTTTTACTGCCAATACCAGTGTCGCAAGCGCTTTTTCATCTAATGTTAGCCATTCTTCGCTATTTGCTTGTGTCTTTTTTAGAGTTCCTGATACAATCTTCCACAGTTCTGAATGAATAAGGACACTGCGTACTTGGACACACCATGAGTCGTAGTTCCTTTCATATAATTTTTCAATATTAAATAAATTTGATGACATTGCGGACATACCAGCTGTTGCTCGCTCCGAAATAGATTTTTCCAATTCTTGTATGGTTCCTGTATCGCTTTCGCTGCCGCTGTTATCGCTTTTAATTTGATCTAGATTCTGTCTTTGTGATCTGGTTATAATTCCTCGCATTATATTATTTTCAACGTGGAGAAAGGCCCATAACCTATGTTGTGGTATTTTAGGCGGAGCACATAAAAATCCAAATTCAAATTAAACGACACACGTCTTGTCTATAAGAAATTCTTTATTGTACTAAATTTTGTATATTACAGAAGAATGAAAAATGATTTTACTTTATTCAGAAAAAATATTAGTAGACTGTGAAATAACTGTATACGTCTTTTAGCTTTTTAGTAGGCTATAGAAACAAAAAACAAAAAAGAAAAAGAAAAATAGAAAAAACAGATTGCATGATATCTGGGTTGCCCTGCTACAAAAAATCAAAGTTGCATATTTCAACAAACATAACACAGAATTTTCGTGTTCAGAACGTCAATAGCTTCTGACTCCCTAATATTTACACCACCCGTAGATATAGATGATACAATATTATTGCTGCGCTTATGTGTCAACAAGTAATACTGAGATAGATTTTTTAACTCTTAAACCATATATTCCTAGAAGTGATATAAAACTTCTCGATTTTTGGATTTTTATGACGATTTTTTTATAATATTTGACGATTTGATGATTTATTTATCTGGCAGCTATGCTTGTAGATGTTCGTAAATTTTTTTCTCTCCGAAGTCTTAAAATTCTTTCCCCAATTTTGTATTTAGATATCTCCATGGAAGTAGATAATACTTGGTTTAGATAGGTTTTCAAATTTGTACAAATAAAATTTTCAATGTTACATAGGAATTACTTTGAATAGATTTTGTTAAAAGCCGTCTTAATGGTTTCTTTAATTTAAATGGGTACATAAAGCCTCTACAAAATATTTTAATTTGTTCTATCAATACTTCCCGCTCTGCTTTGTGCTATTTGTTCTGGGTCACGTTCCTTCTCTTTTCATTTTACTCAAACATTACACAAATTTTCATTAAGCTTTATATTTGGTTTAATCGATCAAAGCCTATTGCACACTTTGTTTTCCACTGACATAATTTCTCACCCGCATCATACTACCCAGATAAAGAACACTTCAACGCTTTACCTACTTTCTTACTTAATTTATCATTAAACCCTTTAGTTTAGTTGTGTGTGACAGATTTGACAATTTTGCAGAAAGACTGCTGAGAGAATGTCGCTTAATTTTTTTTTTAATTTCGTTTTTGTTCGTTATGTCTGAGCTAGGTTCTGAATCACGAACTATTGTCTTGTCTACCTACTAGACTGTGGCAACATTTTTCTACATTTGCCGTATTTATTCACGATTATTATCCACATCATTATTCTTACGTAATTGTTTGTTGCAAAGTTTATCGTCTATACAGTCATATTAATCAAATTGGTTTGCACGTCATGAAAATTGTGTGCCAATTTAAGTCGTCTGTTAAAAATGCACTCGATCCATCTTTTATTTTTTTAAAGCCTTTGTATCATCGTTTAGTATCATGCCAAATAACAGACAAGAAAGTTGGCCATCTAGCTATTCCTATTATATTATCCATATAAGATTTCCTGTGATTATATCGAACTTTTCTTTCAAGTCTATGACGACTACTTATAGTACTGTATGCCAATCCATTCACAGTACTACTATTAGACTCAGATCTGATTTAATTTATTTCTATGTGAACGAAACTATTCCTGTTCATTTATAAGTTGGTTTTCAGGAATTTCATTTTATTATTCATAATGAGATGTAATCGCCGTAGTATAGTAGGTAGTGTGTTGGCTTATTAGACGTAAGGCCACCCTTCAAATCCCAGATCAGACAGTAAAACGAAAATATGAAAAAATATTTCTTCGACTTCCTCTCAGCAGATTTCTGGCAAAAACTGTGGGAGTAATTAAAATTGCCGTGAAAAGTTTCTCAAAAAATTTGCCGTTCGGAGTCGACTTTAAACTGTAGGTCCCGCCACTCATGTATAAAAATTAATACACACAACAAAAGTGGTGTGAGAAACTAGATCCATAATCCTGATTGAAGGGTCGTAATGGCCAGTTATGTGTGTATGTATGTTTGTATTCATAATGAGATAGAGGCAATCAAGTGTATTTAAAAGACAAGTATGTGGCAAAGTTCTGTTGTAGTTGATTAAAAGAACTTGGTGTTTTCTTCCATTTTAAGTTAATTTTTTTCCGATGTCTGAAATATCAGTTGATATGTATTATAGAACCTGCCATAGTCTAACAGGTAGACGAACTCTCCAACTCCTGGCTTAAACACTTCGAAAATAACCAAAAAATGCTTCTTCTGGCCATTTGCTCTCAGCAGTCTTTTGGAAAAACCTCTGACAATAAAAACAAAATGTGATTAAAAGTTTCTTCAAAATGTGTCTTTTGGAGTTGAATTTAGACTTTTGATCCCTCTACTTATGGATAAAATTAACACACATAATCTGTGTGGCGTGAAAAGCTATGACATAATTCTGGTTAAAGAGTTGTAGTGATCAGTTAGGATGTGCCAAGGTCGTTGTTTTCGTACTCCAAAATTGAGGGTTCTTTTCTTGTTTTTATTCTCTGATTTGATTTAGTCTTCTTTATCTGCAATCCTTTGCTCACGACTTGCTTTAGACATGTAAATTTGCATTCATTATATGTGTTGCATTCATTATTGGTCTAATTGGACCAATTGAGAGAATAGCGCTACGTTTCATAATTCAATTGTAAGGGTTTTCCTTGTTGCAATAGCACCAGATTTGATGAATGTACATATTTTTCTTGCATTAGTTTTGTTAAACATAAAGTATGTTCAGATAAGTACGATATCAGATCCCGGATACTATGATAGTCTTGGGGTATAGCTACAAGAAACCAGCTATGTTTCTCACAGATGCATAGAATTACTTATTCTAAGTTTACCATGCGTTTTTTCTTTCATGTAGTCGTGTAGTATAGACCAGAATTAAAATGTTTTGATATGGTTTTAATTACCATCGTTTTATTCATTCATTTACTGCAACAAATATGTTTGGGAAAATGTTGTAAAATCCTTACAAAGTTTGTTAATTTTCGTTTAACATGCAATAATCAACGTAACAAAATTGTTTTCAATTGTATTTACAGAAAAAAGTGAAATATAAAAAATAGAGAAAATGAAAAAAGTAAATGCGTTGCCCTTTACTTTTGGGTGAATATAAAATTATTTTCTGTAGGAAATTTTGTTCAGTTTATTTGCTTAAACTATTGAATAAATTATTGTAACAATAGCTGTAATAAATTCCCATTGAGGTCAAACAAAGTTTTATTTTCGTATTTGTTTTTTTCTTATTCGATTTAAAAAATATTGAAAAAACTTTTTAGAAATTTTCTAATTTACTGGTGGTGAAAGGAAACTAAAAATGATTTAAATGATTATATTCATTAGAAAGGATTTGTAATTTAACAAACAGACACGGAAATTTTTTTCAAATTATTTGAATATAATAGTGTAAGTGCGGCTGAAGTAGAATAGCTTGTAGTTAGGGAAATAATCTACATAGCTTGAGTGTCTCACAGAATTAGGAGACCAAAGGCACGTTTTTACCTATGAATATGAGTTCGTTAATTGGAAACCAAGTAAAAACAAATATGTGTTCTGTTTAAATTAAACTCTTTATTATTCACACTACTTTTGTATACAACTTAATGGATCGAACAATAATTGCTTGTTCACTATTCTATTTTTCACTTCTTTTCGTCGCAAACTTTAACAACTGTTCGTTAGATCTTCTCTGCTTACAACCTTTTTGTAAGCAATACCACCAGTGTTGCCACAACAAAATTATTTGTCTAATAAAAATTTTAATAAAAAATAACCAAATTTCCACAAAATAACCAAAATTATTTTTTATTTATTTCATATTTACATTTTATTGTGGAAATTACAGTTAACATTTAATATACAAAAATATTTATTAATAGTAAAAAAAAACAATGAACAAATAAATTAATAAAAATAAATATGATACAAATTTTCGCAAATGTTATCAGAGTTATAAAAATAGTATGTTGGTACTTTTTTCAGTACTTTTTCATTTTAAAAATACCGCAGTACCCCCGCGGCGCTCATAGTACTTTTTTTATTATTACATATATTATGTCTTGCTCTTTTCAACTATTAATGCATTAGCAACATGTTCAACGTAATGCCAAAGGTATAATTAGGCCTTAGCCCCGCTTAGCCAAATGTTTTTAGAACACGAAAAGCAATGAAAACGCTTGTCGAACCGTAATGTAATTTCGGTAAGAATTTACATTGCTTTTCATATGCTAAAAACGAACGTATGTTACATTACGTTCCATCGACGTTTGACTAAACGGGGCTTTTACATTTTATTATGTTCCGGATCAGCTGGAAGTTGTCTTGTATGTCATTTTTTTGTTCGACTCAGGTTAGGTTAGGTTAGAGGACGTGTACTTGTCAATTATGACAAGTACAGTACCCGGAGGACGAATTGACCCATTGTACAATATCCTAGTTTCTCACACCACTTATGTTGTGTGTGTTATTTATATACATGAGTGGTGGGACCTACAGTTTAAAGTCGACTCCGAACGACAGATTTTTGAGAAACTTTTCATGGCAATTTTATTTACTCTCAGAGTTTTTGAAATACTTTTTGTATTTTGTCTTTGATGTCTGGCCTGGGGCGTCTAATAAGTTAACACACCCTACTACTAGATTACAGCGACTTTACAATCGTCAAGCTAAGGATGAGCTTCAGTGGATCGTTTGGAAGTGAAAGCTTATTCGACTTACTTCTGGCAAAAACTCTAAGAGTAAATAAAATTGCCATGATAAAGTTTCTCAAAAATCTGTCGTTTGAAGTCGACTTTAAACAATAGGTTCCGCCACTCATGTATAAAATTAACACACGCAAATAAAGTGGTGTGAGAAGGGTTATAATGATGAATTATGTGTGTATGTATTTTTTTTACAAAAGTACCATTTGGTGCAAAAAATACTCTTTGAATTATATTTCAGTACCATTTCAAAATTTCAGTTTTGCAACACTGGTATGAAGTGTCTACATAATTTCGACACAGTAAAAAATCAAAGAAAAAAATAACATAGTAAGCTTGCATAAAATAACTATAACGAACAAATCTACATAATTTTTACATTCTAGAAAGAGAAAAAAGCAAATAATAGCATTTAGTGCATTTGATTGCAAAAAATAACCAAAATGAAAAAAAATTCACATGTACACATGGAAGATAAAAATAACCAATTTGGGTTAAAAATAACCAAAACGGCAACACTGAATACCACTTGTACGTTCAAACCGCAACGCGTCTTCACACAAAACTGATTGAATTCTCATTGACTCGTTGTCTGCTTTGTCTGGCCTTTTTATATACGCACAAAATCAGTTTGATGAAAGTGCTGGAAGTAGAATGTTCTTGTTTTCGCCTTCTTCTGAGTTCTATCGCGATTACATTGTTGTTTGTGTATTTTGTTCACGATGTTTGTTGTTGCGTTCTTATTTACTTGCCTATCTCCTTTTCTTTCACACTTGTTGTTAGTGCTTTATTTGTAACATGTTCGTTGCATTTGTGTGTGCTGGTTTTTTTTATCGTTAATGTGAAATGATATTAGGTCCTTTCCATTTGCGTAACAATATTTCCACATCGATTTGGCAAGCTCTGGATTAATTGCCGACAGAGAGTTCGAGGCGTAGCCTTCTAACACATTTCGATATTTCAACAGCATTCTTGGTATTTCTAATTTCAATTCTATTTTAACTTCTGTTCCTTCAGTCATTGTTTAATCGCAAGCGAGCCTTTTATGAGTAATTTATCTGTATATTTAGGAGTCCTTTTATTGTCATTTATCAGTCATGTTTGTATTAATCTGGACTCCTTGTTGCGTCATTTAGGATTATAATTTGGGTCATTTATTAGTCGTATTTCTAATTGTATTTTACTCTCTTCAAGTGTTTTTTAGTCGGTTTTCTGAGTCCTAAGTTTATACTGCCGCGATTTCAAAAATCATGTTCGTATTAATGTTAAATAACAAAAAAATAATATTAAGTTTATATTCGTGATGTATGTATATCAGACATCAAAGTTTATTTAATTTGTTTTTTCGTTAAAATAGTTTTTTAAAGAATAATAATAATAATAATAATAATAATAATAATAATAATAATAATAATAATAATAATAATAATAATAATAATAATAATAATAATAATAATAATAATAATAATAATAATAATAATAATAATAATAATAATAATAATAATAATAATAATAATAATAATAATAATAATAATAATAATAATAATAATAATAATAATAATAATAATAATAATAATAATATGTATTGAGAATAAAAAGATAATAATAATAATAATAAGATTAGAAGATAAGAGAATAAGATCCATTTTTATAAGTGTTGTATAACATGAGTATTTTATATATATAACAAAAAAAAGAAATAATTCATTTGTATAAAATAATAAATAAATTGTACTTTTAGGTTTCTAATATAAAAAAATAAATTCATTAATAATAATAGCAGCTTCATAATAATAAGGCTTCGAGTTTGTCTAATCATCTTTGCGTTTTCTTTTGGTGACTCTGTCTTTAGCATGTACAAAATGCTTTTGGAGAATAGCATTCATATCCTTATCAGTACTCTTGTATTTAAGATGACAAATATCTGAAACAAAATATTTTTTATATTTTCTTTTTAAAAATTTATATTAAAAAATATGAACTTACTTTTAATTGTTGTTATTAAAAAATACTTTTCGGCACTAGGCTTAGAGCTGATCCCCTTCCAGCTCAACAGTGTGGCTAACTCATCGGAGTAGACCTTTCGAACAGCTGCTCTAAGAAATTGTGGCGACCCCTCGCCGCCGGTTTTTGCAATAAATGCTTTCTGTTAAATGTAATAAGTTATAAAGAATTGTATATAATTAGTTAATAAGATAGTTAGTTAATTATTTAATTAGTTAAGTAGGTAGTTAGTTAGTGCTTTAGTAAGTAAGTTAGTTAGTTAGTAAATAAGTTAGTTAGTGAATTAAGATTTAGTTTGTATGATACTTTATTTTGTAAATTTGTATACTCAAAAATTGTTTGAGTTTTTCCTCATTCTCCCGTACTAAGGAATCGAAATTATTTAGATCGCTTATATTATTAATAGGAAGTTTGTATATCAAATTTGTGTATCATTCAATTCGTCAATTATCAATCCTTCCTTCCTTGTTCCTAAAAAAAATGATTTTGCTGGGGCATCCATAACGAAACAACGCACTTTAATATTAAAAAACTTATCAGCGAAAACCAATTATTGTTGCATCAGAGCATTCAGTTCTACTACAAATTCTCTTAAAAAAATATTTGCGCTATTGGGTTTTGAAATCCCTTCAAACACACCAATAAGGAACACATAGCTTGATCCAACAACACTTCCTAAAATCGGCCAAACTTGTTTAGAGCTGCTTTTAAATAGCGGCTGATCGTCAATACCAAAATCGCAAACAATATCAAACAATTTCCACTCGTTTCTTACCAAATCCGTTTGTTAGACCGTAATGGATATACGTTCCTACACCAACCTTTCTCCCAACAATTGACGTAGGCGTTTTTAAAAGTGTCCTAGCGTCTTTTGGAACTTTTATATTGCATTTCAGTAACAGTAATAACAGTGCATTAAGGGCAACAAAGCCTACTTAAAACTGAATTGCCCACTTAGCTAGTTCTTCACACAAATTGAATTCATTTTGATCAGTTTCACTATCATCACTTGAATTATAAACATTGTCACTATCAACACTGTTAACATTTGAACATTGATTTAAATCTTCATGTTCTTGAATGTTTTCTTCAGTATGAATCACTACACTTTTTTCGCACTTGTGTTTTTTTGTCGAAATTAATTTTTTTTTTCTGTTTCTGTTTTTGCTCATCTTTTTATTATTATTTCTGCCAATTTTTTTATTTCTTTAGCCGACATTGCCTTTTTTTATTTAAAATTATTAACAATATTATTTTATTAATTTTATATATTTTTATTTATTTTTTTTACCTTTTTAAGTTCTTATAATAGGTGATTAAATATTTTTAAACAAATTTTTTTACAAAAAAAATGAATAATTTTTTTTCATTTTATAGCCATCTTTTTACATTAATGAAAATTTATATAGAGAGAGTGAAAAAGAAAAAAACATTGTTTAATCATCCATCTGTTCAAAATACGATCATAGATACATACTTATAATCACTTTTCAAACACCTGCATGATGTGTTTTTGATTAATCGTTTTTCAATCTACAGTATAAGTACAATATAATAATAAATAATTAAAATAATAATCACATTTTAAACATCTGGATGATTAATTTTCGATTGCTATACAATTTTTTATTGTATTTTAAATCGAACTTATTTTACTCATTGACGCGAATCATTTATGAGTCCTTTTTTAATCGTGTAACTGACTAATAAGTTTTTGATTACCAAAAGTACTCTAAAAATACTCAGCAAGGTGATTTTTAAAAAAACAATCGTCCAAACGCTAGCTGGGGTTAAACGATGTTTTCATGTGAAATTATATTAGGTCGTTCCCATTTGCGTAACAACTTTTCGCTTCGCTAGATGGGCCAACGAGCAACTGTAGGATGATGGCAATTTTGCAAAAGAAACCATCTTTTTAGATGGGGTTCACTTTCACCTTGGTGTGTACGCTAATAAGCAAAATTGCCGTATTTGGCGCTCAGAAAACCCACACATGGTCTTACAGAAGTGAATGCACCCATTATGAGTGACTGTTTTTTGTGGCTTGTGGAGCGGAGACTTTATAGGCCGATATTTCTTTGAAAATAAGAACGGCGCAACTATTACGGTCAATGCTAGCCGATTGTTTTCTACCCGCTCTTAACGGGGTACAATAAATGCCACAATCGATTTATTGCGTGAAACGTTTGATGGCCGTTTAATTAGATGAAATGATGATGGCAATTGACAGCCAAGAAGCTGGGATTTGACACTGTTGGACTAATTTCTGTATGGCGCCGTTGAAGAAAGATATTATGCCGACAAAACAGAAACAATTGAGCAATTGGAGGGCAACATTCGAGATGCTATTGTATCAATTGTATTTCATTGCATTTTTAAATTTAAACTTTTAAGTGGCGCACGCTTTACATACACTTATAGAAGGCGCTGTAGTCTAGTAGGTAATGTGTTGGCTTATTAGACATAAAGTCACGGTTCAAACCAATTATTTCTTCGAAGACTTTCTCTCAGCAGATTTCTGACAAAAACTCTGAGAGAGTAAATAAAATTGCCATGAGAACTTACTCAAAAATCTATAATCCGGAATCGAATTTAAACTGTATTTCCCGCCGCTCATGTGTAAAATTAACACACAATATAACTAGTGTGAGAAGCTAGGTCGTAATCCTAACTGAAGGGTTGTAATGAATAATTATGAATGTATATACATATACATTCATAAATCAGGCTGACTTAAGCGATCACGCAGGTTATGTTGGCTTTGAACACTACTGTGATTTGTGGGTTATTCACATACAACTGCGATTTAAAAAAGCACACAAGTAGAAAGTCTAGTGGGTCCTATCGCACAATATGACTGTCTAGTTCAAATCGTCCCCGCGTGAGATCCTAATGAAACCAACTATTCTTGGTGTCCAAAACATCAACCTATAGTGCTGACTAGCCTCATTCTCAAAGAAATATGAATCGATGACACAGTCTGTCCAAAATCCACAGCAAATAGTGATTTTCTCGATATGCATTAAGGTCTCTTGGAACTCATGTGGATTGCTATCATCTCAAATTCGACAATTTTGATTGTTCACATTCCAGAATCGATGAGAAATGATTTTTCGATGAAAATTAAGGTCAGTAGCCAATCCATTGAGCGAAAAACTTCATTGTTTGTGATCCTTGTCTATCCATGATTTGGCAAAAGATACTGACTAAATGACAAATAATTTGACAGATAACCGTTATCAATTATCACAGTTCTGAAGTTCGGTTTTGGCAGACTCTGTATATACACTTCAAGCCTATTTAGCAATGAAATTTACGAGGGATCGTTATTACCAAACAAAACTGTTTTACAAAAAAAAAACGACTGTACTTTGATATAAAATTTTAAATATTTCTTATTTCTATACTTCATACTTCTAAAAATACAATTTGATTTAGAGTATCAATCTGTGTGTTAATTCTTTAGTTTAGAATTTTTTGAACCCATAGCTCTCATCTACATCTCATCTCACTCTAGCTACTAGACTACAGCGACTTCATGCTATCATGCATTTATTAAGGTTTAAAAGATTATTTAAACATTTTGCTTTTAAAATGTTTTCAGTTCATGTTTAACTGTTTGGTATTATGTAAACTGCATGTTAATCTAAAAAAAACTATCATGACTCTGTGTCACATAAATTTGTGTCGCCTTTCATTTTTATTACTTTTATTACATCACAGGAAAAGAAACAGGATTAAAAAATTATTCATTAAAATAAAATGAATAGATATTAAAGATTTACGAAACAAAGAAGGTACAGTGAAATCTGTGTAGAGCGGATGTCTTAAATAAATGCAGATCTGTTTATTCAGAAAATCTATAAATGGTAATGAAAAACGTTAAAAAAACGAATTTTTTGATGCTGACGACAATAATTACATTCCTTTAGTCAGACGTTCAAAGTATGGTCATTGTTTCCGTACTACTATAGTAATTTCCTAAGCACTATAAGTTCATATTGTTACGTTTTTACCTTTTTAAAAACTTTTAAAATATGAGTTTGTTGATTGCAAACAAAATAAAAATAAATTTGTGTTTAATTTTAATTAAATTCTTTATTGTTCGCACTACTTTTGTGTGTTACCGTTTACAACTTGATGAATCCAACAATAATTTGCTTTATTCGTTGTTCTTCTTTACACTTCTGTTCGCGTACACACTAACAAATGTCCGATAGACCTTTACAACGACGATCTTCAAACCACGACTATTCTTTTCGCACGAAACGCGTCTCCACACAAGACTGACTGGATTCTTACTACTCGTTGCCTATATGCTCACGTAAACAGTCTGATAAGAAGCTTGAAATCGAACGTGCGTGGTTTCGCCTTCTCGAGAACTCTATGGCATCTTCATTGTTGTTTGTGTATTTTGTTCATATTGCTTGTTGTTTCGTTCTCTCTTACTTGTCTATTCCCTTCTCTTCCATACTGATGTTGTTGGTTTACTTCTAACAAGTTCGTTGTATTTGTTAGTGTAGCTTTTGTTGATTGTTTTAATGTTAAACGATATTACATTGTTTCCATTTTCGTAACAATATAATTCTATCGAAGCACGTTCTCTACGCACGTAATGGTTGTATTCTTTACAGCCCGAAAACTACTTTTTATCTGTCGAGAAGTCAATATTTTCGTGAACGCAAAAAAAACCTTCCATTCCCAAATTGATTCTTCACACATTAGAACTGATGCCTTCCAACTTTTTTAAAATTACATTGACCCCATGCTCTGAGAAGATAAAAAATGTTTTCAATGTTGCAATATATCTTAAATAAGTATATAAAGCGTATCAAAAAGTTTCGATGATCTAGTAGGTAGTGTGTTCGCTTATTAGACGCAAGTTGGTGGTTCAGTTCCTAGCGTAGACATTTCAGACATAACGCAATATTATAAAATATTTCTACGACGACTGCCTTTCTCAGCAGAATTCTGGCAAAAACTTTGAGAGTAAATAAAATTGCATGAAAATTTTCAAAAAAATTCGTCCTTCGAAGTTGACTTTCAACTGTTAGTCCCACTACTCATGTTCAAATTTGGTGTGAAAAGTTACGTCGCAGTCCTGACTAAAAATGTTTCAATGATCAATTGAAGTAAGTAAGCAAGTAAACAATGTTTAATGGGTTCGATATCCTATTTATATAGGATCCTCCATCAGGCACTTCTGAATTTTGTCAGTTGAAAACGGCCATTTTGATGAAACTACAGATAACACATTCGTTATTAAACTGTTTTGTCCAATCATCATGTATGACCATACTAAAATACTTGTATTTGCTAAATAGGCTCTGTAGCAGTTGTCAACTTAGTCTAATATTAATTTAAAGTTCCTTTTTAGACATGAGACCCATTTTCTCATGAGTGGGTACATGAAAATTGTGGTATTTAAAACAATGGCACTCCACATGAGATCCAAGAGCATTAACGTATACAGAAAAACTCACTATTTGGTGAGGAATTTTAAGCCAGGCCATCTGCGTGCTCTTTAGGTCGATGATTACGAACTTGTGAATTTAATATGCGTTCCCAAAAGGATATTCTATATGTGTGATTTAAGGATAAGATCATCTCAGTTGAACAAAATTCGAAGTGAATGCCAAAATTGTGCGGTTTGAACGCTTTAGATATACTCTTGAGACGCAGTGTATAACAGCGAATAACAAACAATGTGTACATAATTTGCATGACCTGAAGACTAATGTATGACGCCATGATTTTCTTCTTCTGTTTGCGATCGTCTTGGTCTGGTGGATAGCATATTGGCTTATGAGACGAGTGCTCGTTATTCATGTTGAAAAACAAATGAGGTTTCCTTCATTTCATACAAATACAAAAATGCTTTCGCTGGTGTTTAATAAGCTGGTAAGACTGAACATAAGTACGATCAAAACGACGACGTTTAATGGTATTGTGCATTATGAGAGTACTGTACTTTAAAATAACAGCACGAAGTCTGCAATAAAAAAATCTTTCTAACATATCCTTGGCTTATGTTGCAGTTACTCGCACGAAGTAGACAATTATGATAATGATGATCATGATATTAAAAATAATTATCTTCATAAGGTTATATTTCTAATTAAATTTTAATTACTTAACGAATCATATGAGCTTACCAACTTGTCTATTCAAATATATTCGAGTGAATTTGCCATTTTAGCAAATATGACTCAAGCATTAAAGCACAAAACTCAAATTCAAAAAAGAAAATATAAGCAAATAAGGACAGGGCTGTGGAGAAAAATAAAACGAGAGAAGAAAATTGTTGAGTTCCTCTTTAGTGCGGTCAGGTCCTTGTAATTTAAATAGCAAGAGTCTGTCTTCCTTTTTAAGTTCTTACACTCATTCAGAAAACTGCATTAAGGTCATAAAATTGACTTGAAATAGTATGTCTCCCTTTCATATAAAGAAATAAAAAATAAGCTGGTAGGTAGAGTGGCATAACAGGAGTGTTTTTGTGTGTTAAATTTCGGTATTAAAATGAAAATTAGTAGAAAATGATAGAACAGTTTCCACTTAAAATGTTTTATGTTCTTGTGGCGATTGTACTTTTTTATAATTTTTTTCCTTTAGCAGTCTTATGTGCATGTATATGCGCCAACCATAAAATACAAAACCATTATGTTTAAGACATAAAATAATTTAAATTTAAATTCACGAGCGGAATTGAGCACGCTTAAATTCATTTAATTTACTTCACATTTCACTAGGACTGCACTAGCATGTTACAAAAATCTAAATCACGTATTTAATCTATGGTTGAGGGTCCAAAATTATGTTTTTATTAATATACAATCGTCCAAGGAAAATCACTCTTCACCCTGAAAAAAAATTAATTAAGGAAACTGAAACAAAGCAAAGAAACTAGAAAAAAGGACAGTCAGCTGGGGATTATGTGTTATGGTAGACCTCTTTACTTAACGCAATAATTATGTACGTATTTGTGGTGGATGTTTGAAAAACATCCACTGTAAGTTATCGATACATTGAAACAATTCGATATTTTGTTTTTGTTTTATTGATAAATATCGATAAAACATCGAAGCTTTTATTACATTACAACGAATGAATGCAAACAGATATCTTCGACGCATAAATTTAGTGAAACATTTTGAAAATGTATTCTTGAAATGCTGGATGGAAGTCGCCGTAGTCTAGTAGGTAGTGTGTTGGCTTATTAGACGTAAGGCCAGAGTTCAAACCCCAGGTCAGACATCAAAACAAAGTATGAAAAAATATTTCATTGGCAGATTTGTGGCAAAAACTCTGAGAGCAAATAAAATTGCCATGAAAAAATCTTTAAAAATCTGTTGTTCGGGTCGACTTTAATCTGTTGGTCCTGCCACTCATGTGTAAAAAAAATTAACACATACAACATGAGTGATGTGACAAGCTAGGCCGTAATCCTGACTGAAGGGTTGTAATGGGCAATTATGTATATACATATGTATGTAGTCTTGGAAACAGTTAAGGAGGATTTGAATTAGAAACGGGCTTGGCATAACTATGGCTACAAGAATATATCCTTTAACGGCGCTACTGGCTATCTATTCATGCGGAAGTATTGTCACCTAACAAACCGAGTAGCTCACTGTATCCCTCTTCATTGTCTCCTAGACAGTACCAGTAAACTTTAAATTGTGACAAAGTGGTAAAAACACAATGTAAAAACGTAACAATACGTTGAGTCTACAATGTCCGGCAAAATGGCGATTTTTATCCTCAATCCTAAAGGTACTCTGATGCATTATCCAAATAACTTTTCATTATAATCGTCTAACAAAAATTTAGATTGCCTAAATTTCTTTTGATATGAGAAGATTGTCCGCCGTTCTTCATCTCACTTTTTGCCTAGTGTGACCTTCTAATGCTCTCTTCCCACTACACTTAAACGTTCTGGTCTCATCAGCGGTGCTATCTTCCTAGCGATCTGATCTCCTTTTTTTTGGCTGTAGGATAAGGTATATCTTACGCTATATTTCGTACATCAAATAAAACGTTATTGTATTAGAGCCTTTAAATTAGCGATTCCTTTGTTCTTGTTACAGTTATCGAAAGACAGTCGTCGCTTTTGTTTGTATTTTTTTGTTTCATTTGTTCACCAAATAAAACAACATTTGTTGTAAGAAAAATTAAAGCTGACGTTATTATAATTTTGCGGCACTTTTGTTGTATTTTGTCTACCATTTGCAGTAGAAAAAAAGAAAAGTTTGAATAATTTTAGATAAATACTTGCACAATGATACTTTTATGAGTTGTTTCAATAATTGTAATTTGATTACAGTAAAGTAATACAAACAGCATCTGAGCGACTACTTTGATAAAATGAAAGTTAGTAGGTGGTCTGTTGGAGAATCCTTTGATCCAAATGCCGCCCAGACATTCTCAAACAAAACGAAATACGACAAATTATGTCTTAAATTCCTTTCAGCAGTCTTCTGCAAAAATTTTAAGAGTAAATAAAATTCCCATGAAAAATTTGTCAAAAATCGGACGTTCGGAGTCGGCTCTAAACTATAGATTCTGCCACTCATTGATAAAATTAATGTGGGTGGTGTAGTAAGCTAGGTTGTAATCCTGACTAAAAGGTTGTGATAATCAATTAAGGAAATAAGTAAGATAGGAGAAGAAATTCTGCATATATCTCCACGCTGCAATATATAGTTCCCAACCAAGAGTTTTTCTTTTGGTTGGAGATTGTCATTCCGGATAAAGTCTTATGTAACATTTTGTATATCCAAACGGATTGTTTCACCCATTTTTATAGATGTCTCGAAGCCGGTCATGGACACTGATGCTGTGGTCTTAAAAACTGAATGACTATTTAAGTAGGAGCTCCTTTCTGTTTTTAAACCTCTAAAGCGGATTCTATGCTGAGTTTTGTCGACAATCAAGCGTCTCTGAGGGCGATAGAAAATCGGTAGTGAGTGGATTGCGATTGCTCCTCAACAGTAACAAGCCCATAAGGGAATCGGCTGAGTTTCTGTTGGGTTCCGGAGCTTAGTTATAATTTTTAAAATCATGTGGTTTGCCTTGCCAAATTTGGTTTTCATTTGATTAATGAATCTTTTATAGACTCATTGGGAAAAAGGTTTTTATGTAATCTTATGTTGAAGGAATGCTTTGGTTATCTATTGTTACGTTTTTTCACTTTTAGAAAAGTTTAAAATATGAGTTCGTAGATTTCAAATAAAAATAAAAATTAATTTATGTTTAGTTTTAAATAAATTGTTTATTGTTCTCACAATTCCGTGTGCCACTGTTCGCAACTTGATTTAAACAACAACAATTTGCTTTCTTTGTTATTCTTCTTTACACTTTTCGGCGTACACAATAACAATTGTTCAATTGATCTTTACATCAGAGATCTTCAAACCACAATTATTCTTTTCACACGTAACGTATCTTCACACAAGACTGACTAAATTCATTCTGATTCGTTGCCTGTTTTGTCTTGCCTTTTATATCGCTGGGTAAACAGTCTGATAAATGCTCTTGAAGGGGAATGACTTTGCCTTCGCGAAATCTCTATAAATGTAAACATGTTGGTTTTTGTTGGTTGTGTATTTTTTACGTTGGTCTTTGCAGTTTTGTTGTTGCTTCTTGTTTACTTGTTTATCCACTTTTTTTTAAATTGATGTTGTCGCTATATTTTTGTTTATTAGTTGATCATGTAAACAAGTCCATTGTTTTTGTTTTTGTAGCTTTTGTTTACCATTTTAATGTTAAATTATAACACAATTTCCATACTCATAACACTATTAAAGGCGGTAGGAGTGAGTCGCTGTAGCCTAGTTGGTATTGGGTTGGCTTATTAGACGTGAAGCCGTAGTTCAAATGCCAGGTCAGACATCTCTATCAAAATGAAATATGAAAAAAATTTTCTACGGCTACTTCCGCTCAGCATATTTCTGGCAAGAACTCGGGGAGTAAATAAAACTGCCATGTAAAATTTCTCAAAAATTGTCGTCCTGAGTCGAGTCTAAACTGTATGTACCCACCAATCATGGATAAAATTAACACACACAATATGGGTTGTGTGACAAGCTAGGTCGTTGTCATTTCTTATGGATTGTAAAGACCAATTATGTAAGTTAGTAAGAAGTAAGTCGCTGTTTGGAATCCCATCAATCCAACCGCATATCTTAAGAGAAATTGTAATGGTAAGCTTCTAACGTAGTTCTGATGTAAATCTCCAAAGAATTTTTGCAAAGTAAACGGCGATATGAAGGAGGGCAGTAGATCATCTCAGCGGTAACTGTTGGACTTTTGGTGAATGGAATGTTACAAAAACTGTGGAGTATATCCGGATTTCAGATGAGATTGAGTGTTCATCATCGCTTTGATGATCCCTTTGCTTTTTTTATTTATGTTTTATAAGTTTTACATTCACTCCCTCTATTCTCTATTTCCTTTCTAGAATGAACTCACTGAGTTCTATTATTATACACGTTCTCCAAACTATCAGCGTACCTAAACAGCATCTCTCATTTCATACTTTTATTTCTTGATTTCTTTCAGGTTCATTAATTACGTGTTTCTAATAAGATAATTGCCCTACTGTAGCAAGCTATGTAATGCTACCATTACGAATTATCCTTGACCAGAAGAAATACCCCCAGTAAAACTTCTATTTTTTAAATTCCGAAACCATGACGACTTCTTTTTTTCGTTCTTTAAATCACAAATCTTGGGTATATTTAAACATTTATATGTAATAATTGTATTTCATGGAACTGTGTGGTGTTAATATGTTTTGTAACTATATGTTTACTTATGCCAATTTTATATAAATTGCCTCTTAAATTTGATAATGCCAGACACCCAAGTCTTTATTGCTGTGATTGCGAAGCTTTTTAAACGTGCCAGCAATATCTCTGATCTGCTCCAACTCAGATCTATTATATTACACTCCCACATATACGAATACATACATGGGAAATTTAAAATTTTACATTTTACATGTGCACGAGGGTGCATTTTAAAATAAATTTTTAGATGGTTAAAAAAATCGACATTTTCACGAGGAAAACTAAATATTTTATAAACAGAACGGGCTACGCACTTCAGCTTTTTTTGTGTGTAAGATTTTGCGGCAACAATATATGTATTTCTTTGACGATTTTCTCTCAGCAAAATTCTGGCAAAACATCTGAGACTAAATAAAATTGCGATAAAAAAGTTTCTTAAAAATCTATCGTCATAAGTTGTAGGTCACAAAACTCATGCATAAAGTTAGTATAAGTAACATGGATGGTGTGAGATGCTAGGTCGTAATGCTAATTGAAGTAATTAAAGCAATAATTTTAAAAATTAATTTCAAAGGCAATGATACCCACTGATATGTTAATCAAGCTGGTCGTCAATTTCTCCTTATTATGGGCTTTACAATTACATTTGTTAAGTTTAGCTGTTGCAAGTTTGCGACATAAATTTAAAAATTCTTTTATTATCACACCGTCAACTGTATTTTGCGTCTTCATGTGATGAAAAGCCATCACCTATGGCCATCTGTCACCATGAATATTGGCCTAATTTTTCTTTGACTTCCAGGTCTACAATTGTCGCTGGATTAATTATTCACCAACCTAGAATAGGAACAAAGTGCTCCCTGCTGTGTGGCATGTGGCCTCGTATTGTTCACATCACTTTACTGCACGTAAAGTTACAATATTTATCAGTTGTTGGTCAACAAACCGCTGCAAATGGTACATTTTTCTTTGGCAGTTCTAGAACTAAGTTGTAGTCAGAACCACACAGCCATAAGGCGAGTGAAGTAAAACTTCCCATCCACAGTTTACCGAATAGGTTTTGCCCAAAGCGCAATATGTGACCGAGTGTTATTATGATGGACAATTATGTCCTCGTGAGTGGTTGCATTTTCAGGGGGTTCTTTTTTTGGCTAATGTTCCTGCTTTTAGCAACTCATAATGAATCATATTCTATCCTATCACACTAAAAATAGAGCATTACCTTGTTGTAATGGATATTCTGTTCGGCTTAAGATTTTGCCCGCTGCCCGCTTATGTCGCCAGGGATAATTCTTTGCAAAAACGATTTCTTTTTAAAGCAATGAAATAGCAGTACCGCATCGTCTTTTAATGTCCCTTGGCTTTAGTTAATGTGGCAACCAATGTGCTTTTTTTGAATAAATTCTTCTGCTTTTGAAATGGCTGCGTATGTCATGCCTAATGATTGTGCACGTTCTACTTGGGTCTGAAATGAATCTTGGTTAAAATATTTTTGGCTGTTGCGCAGGCCTTTCTTTTTGATGTTATTTGTTGAGCATTTTTGAAACGCGGAAACCATCATCTTGCGTCTGACATGAATCTTGATTAAATTTTTGGGGCTGTTCCGTATGCCTCTGTCTTTGATTTTAAAATCATAATTTTTGAAACGCGCTAACCACTTGAAGAAGTGTGGTTTTGATAGAGATTTTTCATCATATAATACCGCAGGTAAACGATGTAGTTTTCTTTGCAAGAAAGTGACTGAACAAATCTTTTTGCTTCGGCAGTTTCACAGCAGTTTCCTTCGTGAAAAAAATATGAAGTGCACAAACAAACTAAACAAGGTCAATTGATTTTTATCTTTCGAATGATGTATACATCATTGCAAAAAAAACGCATGAGCAAGTGAGCAAATCTAAATTTTATCTGTTTTACCTACGCATCGTTTATAATTGAAGATTTCTTAGAAAGCTCCTTCAGAGAGATCGAAGTGAAGTAAAAATTAATTTAAATTGATAAAATGTAAACGAACTTGCATAATCACTGGCATAATTGATTACAAATTGAATTCTGAATCGACCCTCGTAGTGCGTTATACAAATACTACATGTTTGTAAATAAGTAAACTCGAACAAATAATCATAAACAATTATCTATATACTGCTATGCAATGTAAATATTACCTCAGTTGCTGCTAGTGCTAGTGTGTAGCTAATGTAACGATTTTCCAACTTAAATTGCTTCTACAACAGCACATGTAATATTATATCTGTTACAATATGCTGGGGATAAATACACTCACATACACACACGCACACACATTTCCAGACATACCATAAATAACAGACGAACTGATAGAGAGAAAGATTTTCATTTCATTGCAAACCAAAAACGTTTTACTTCATGAACTTCAACATTTTAAACTAGAAATTTAAAAGAGAATGTGTGTGTGTGTGTTTTAGTGCTTTTAAAAAAATATAAGTGTGTCTGTATACATGCACATGAATATTGATTGTGTCTATTATGTGGAGCAGAGTCTATGGTTAAATTGTTATTTTAGTTGGCATGTTTGTCTTTTTAGTTCAGATCAGTTTATCAGTCAGCATTATCATCAAGGTCGCTGCCTATCTGTGTATGTCTCTGTATACGAGTATACCTAACAAGGATAACAAGCCTTTATTAAAAAAATAATCACAATCAGCAGGGTGTAATTCAATAGCATATTTTAAAATAGAAAAAAAATAATAAACGATGAGACAATATGAAAGGAAAACTTTTTTCCAGTCGTATTCCTTTTCAGTGTACATAAAGCGTGCAAAATGAACATCAACATTAGCCAGTCAAGGTTGAACGAATATGGTATGTACACACACACACACACATTTCTATGGAATTATTTTGTTGTAATAAAATTCTTAAATTGCTGATAATTTAAACAAACTTATGAACAAATTTACCATCAATAATAGAACTGTTATTTGAATTTTCGAATTGAAAGTTTTTCATACATACATACATATATACATAATTGGCCATTACAACCCTTCAGTCAGGATTACGACCTAGCTTCTCACACCACTCATGTTGTGTGTGTTAATTTTATACATGAGTGGTAGGACCTACAGTTTAGTCGACTCCGAACGACAGATTTTTGAGAGATTTTTCATTGCAATTTCCTTTATTTACTCTCAGACTTTTTCCCAGAAATCTGTTGAGAGGAAGTCACCGAAGAAATATTTTTTCATATTTCGTTTTGTTGTCTGACCTGGGATTCGAACCGTAGCCTTACTTCTAATAAGTATCAAAAGTTTAATTTTTTTTTTCATTTTACTATCACAACTTATGCTCATTATTTTTAATATTTGGCTTACATACATGTATATTTAAACGCTATAATCATAATATTATAAAATCCTCGTCTGTAATACATTTTGACAACAAAGTAGTCTTACTAAACTCGAAGCTGTTCAGTTTAAAACGTTCTTATAAATTTAAAAAAGAAACAAACAAATCTTCAGACCGAATCGTTGTCATTACTGGCAGTGGAACCATAGTCGTCCCAGATAATGATCGTCTCCAGATGAATAAGTTGGCAAACAAAATTCCCCAATTTCGGATGATGCCAATCTATATAAAATCCAAGAGCGTCCAGCATATCCTGTAAATGGTATTGTTCCACATCTCTTAGAGAATGACGTGGTTTAGGTTGGACACAGCTCGAGCTGAATTGTATACCCTGCACGAGCATTTTATGAATAATTTTCGATTGCCTTCAGTTACATAATCGATGTTTTATTCCTACCCATTTCTATGATAAAACGTTGAAAAGATAAACTATCAAACAACGCGAAATATTTGCAAAAGCCCATTTCAACTGATGACCTCTTCTCACTGTCTCGTCATCTATGTAGGAATACTAGCCTCATAATTGTCATTGAACTTTATGTGTATTGAAAGTACGAATGAATTTTACATGTTTCACATATGAACATAATGTGAGTAAATAAATGGATGGGCGAATAAAAGTTTATAAATGCAATAAAATTCAAAAGGGTTTGGAATTTTTTTATAATTATTTTTTTTTTTTGTTCTGCAGAAGGGGACGATACAGACTATGAAGATGCAGGCCTTGATGTCGTCGCTACTAGAATATAGCCTAGAATTGAGGTTTTTGTATACAGTTTTAGCTTAAGATATCTCGAAGAATAAATATTTTTTTAAATCTATCAAAATTGTTATGTCATAGCTTAATTCCAAATTAATTCCAAATTAATGGAGTATACATTGTTTTTAATTGAATTTGAAATATATTACTCATACGCATAATATTACAAATACATACTAGAATAATTAGTTACTCTGAAAAGTATGCAATAAAAAATCTTCGATTTTGTCATTTATGAAACTAATGGAATTAAATATTACTCATACGTCACATAAGTACTTAACATGGATGAATTTTATATATTAAATATGACCGTACTGTCAGTAAATATAATGTTTAAAATTAATAATGCAATAAAACAAAAATGGTTTGAAATTTTGATAAATTTATTGTTTTGCTGTGAACAATTTCCGTTTGGAAATGGATTATTATTTCATTTATATGGCTGCCGCGGTTGGCCTCAAAGTATCTAATTCGATCGGACCATTTTTCGTGTACTTTTTCGATTGTATGTGGTTGTACCTCGTCAAGGGATCACGAAAGTTGGCCTCCAAAGACTCAATTGTCTCTGGTTAATAGGCATAACACTTTTCTTTAATGGCGTCTCACAGAAAATAGTCCAACAGTTTCAAATCGCAAGTTCTTTGCGACCAATTTACATTAAAATTTCGGTTAATTAATCGTTTGATGCACTAAATCGGTTGTGGCATGGGATGTGTGGCAAATTGCGCCATCCTATCGAAACTAAACATCGTTCACATCAATACCATGAAGAGTGGGTAGAAAGAAAACCGTAAAGCTTGCGCCGTCCTTATTTTCAAAGAAATATGAGCCAATGATGCCTTCGCTCCACAATCCGCACAAAACGGTCACTCGTAATGAGGATGCATTGGTCTCTGTAGGCCCACGTGTGGGTTTTCTGAGTCCCACATACGGCAATTTTGCTTATAAACGTACTCATCAAGATGAAAATGAGCTTCATCCGAAAGGATCATTTTTTGTCTTTGTTTTTTAAATTAATTTCCAATAAACCCCAAGTTGATTCATTACTATCAGTGGAGATAATATACAGAATTTTGTGACCGAAGAGAATGACATAAGTATGAAATTTAAACCGATAGATGGCCCACCCGATATATTTTATATTAAACAGGGTAAAAACTCCTTCTCTACATATACGTTTCCCAAAATTATAATAAATATACACAAAAATGAAATGCAAGTTCTAGTGACAGACACCTAAATATTATGCAATAATACTGCCTCATCAAAAATATTACAAAACCACTGCGTTAATGGTCGCAGAAAGTCTCTACCAATTAACACTACTAGTCATCTAATAAGTACAGCTCGTCTTTCAGTCGCTAAAATATAGAGAAATAAGATAACATTACGCTTTTACGAGTGATGAATCTAAATTCAATCGATTTGACTTTAAATGTAAGAGCAATGTGTGGCGTCTACCGAAGCAAATTTACTGTGCATTGTACTTTGAAGGCAGTTAAACGTAAGTTGTATAATGACAGACTAAGCTACCATATAGCATAGTGTGGGTACGATCGTAAAGAATGATGACTTGATGGATCAACATTTAACCCAAAATATTGTGTAAATTTATTAAATACCATTCGCTCGTGAAAACTTGTATGTTAAATAGATTTTTACGCAAGATAATAATGATAACGATAATGGTATCATACCGTTTGCCTACATACATAATTGGTCATTACAACCCTTGAGTAAGGATTACGAGCTAGCTTCTCACACCTCTTATGTTGAGTGCGTTAATTTTTCTATACATGAATGGAGGGACCTACAGTTTAAAGACGACTCCGAACGACAAATTTTCGAGAAACTTTTTCATTGCAATTTTTTTTTTTACTCTCAAAGTTTTTGCCAAAAATCTTCTGAAAGGAAGTCGCCCAAGAAATACCAACACACTACCTACTAGACCACGGCGATCGCAAAACGATCAATTATATACATATATATGTATGTATGTATGTAAGCACATGTAATGAAGAGGAAGACAAAGAGAGTCAAAGACTCCTCAAGCATCAAATGAATTTCAAGTAATTATGTTATTGGCATAATATAATAAGTCCCACATCAGACTACATACATAACGTAATTGGTCACTACAATCCTTCAGTCATGATTACGTCCTACTTTTCACACCACTTAATTGGGTGTGTTAATTTCATCAGTAAGTGGCGACACCGACTTTAAATTGTCGTCTATGAACGACCGGTTTTTTTGAGAAACTTTTCATGGTAATTTTTGTTTATTTTTAGAGTTTTTGCCAGTTATCTGTAGAGAAGAAGTCGCTGAAGAAATATTTTGTTGGTATTTCGTTTTGATCGAAATGTTTGATCTTGAGTGAGGGCATACTAACTTTTATTTAACCTTTAAGAACTCGAATGGCAGCCTACCTGTCTGATAATATTGTTATGTTATTTATTATCTCCTGTCATCTATCCAAATAGAATTGAGCACTTCTTTCGATGGCTAAACTTCTGCTTGGATAATATCTCAATGGAGATCCTGTATAACTTAACTTTTATGTAAACAGGCAAAAAATTATACTTACGTCAACAGAAGCATACCCGGGTATGTTCACACATTTTATATGGAATTTCTTTTGTTGCTAATCTTATTTTTGTGTTGATTTGGTTTTACGTACTTGTTGGGTGGTGTAACGCAGTCTGGTTACGTATATACTAAAGACTTATGGAAAACGACCTCAGATCCCTTATATCGAGTTCCAACGAGACAACGGAAACACGTCAACAGCGTAAAAACCGACAAATGTGCAGCCATAACGGACTTATTTTTAATACTGAATGATAATCTACGCAGCAATTACGTAGCAGGTCCAAACGTGGTACCGGGTTTACCCAATACATACCATCGAAACACTCCAATTACGGAATTAAAGTATGGTGGGTATGTGACTCCGTCTCATCCTATCGAATGAAGGGACAAATTTATACTGGATTGGTGGCTTCCGGGAAAAAAAAAACGTAGGCAAGAGTGTAGTGGAGCACTTGTTCGTCAATTATTTTCGTGGAAGTGGACGGAATAATGTATGTGATAATTTCTTTACAACATATAACGTAGCGAAAAGTTTAATGATGGACAGCAGTTTATCAATGTTAGGTACAGTGAACAGAAGGCGAGTGTTTGTACCACTATATTTCACTTTATCTAAAGGACGGGAAGTAGAGTCAACACATCAAAAAAAAAAAATAAGTCGGTTATACTTCTTGCATTATTCATACGAAGAGCAAGGTCCAAGGTCCAAAAAGCCACTCTGGATCTTAGATGACAACAAATATAAAGGTGGCGTCGATAATATGGATAAAATATTGAACATGGCGACGAACAAATAGATGGCCCTTGGCTTTATTCTACAATATACTAGACCTCGTTGCCCATAATTTACGTTGGCAATAACCCAATCTTAAAGGCTGTATGCGGGTAATCTTTGAGCGTAAGAGGTGCTGCAGATAAAAGCGTGCAAAAACCTGACAGTACTGGTAGAATGAAAGTAAAAGGTAATTACCGCTTATGTACAAAACGTCGGCCAACCAGCAAATCCTGCACGTTATGCAACAAGCCCGTGGGTGCCGCTAATTCAAGTTATATAGCGCAATGTAATGAATGCATTTAAGAAAAGTTAGCATTTAATATTTCTTTATGTCTTCCTGTATTTGATTGAATTCCAATCTTATTATTATGAATTTGTAAGTTAAACACAAGAATTATCAAATATCAAAATATTTTCATATATTTCATTACATATACCCAGGTATGCAACTGTTGACGTAAGGGATAAAATCAAAAAATGGCCACATCTTTGACCCCCATCCGCCATTTTTACTTAAGTCAAGGAATTAGGTTAACTTAATATTAATTTCAGGGTTATACAGTTATTACTTCCTGAGATACGGCGATTTAAAAACACAAAACATACCCGGGTATGTATCTGTTGACATAAGGGTTAATACGTAGATTCTGTGATGATGAAAATGGAGCATCAGAATACGTTTTTAAAACCTGTAGGGCATTAAGGGATCACATAAGAAAATACCGGAAGGCATATCAGATGCTGGTCAGGTAATTGTTCTAAATGACAGAGGCACAGTTGATTTTAATCTTATTATGACAAACATTCATTAAGGTTTTAGTCTGTGAATACGTATATGGGGAATTTCGTGTCAAGTGACCCAATTTTTAAAATCGATGTCTTCGAATTTGGATGAAATTTGCACCAAGGTTAGTACTATTGGATAGTAGGGAAAAACTTTAGCGTGCGAAACTGAAGCTCTAGTAACTCAACTTTATCATAAAATATTGAAATAATATTAAAAAATCTTATTCTTAAAATAAAAAATAATTTTTTTGATAGATATCCTACTCGCATCCCATTAAGCGATTATAAAGGCTTTAAAGGAAATTGTATAAGCTTTCTCTCGTGCAAAAAAGGCCTATTTTGAAAAAAAAAAAAATTTAAAAAAAATTAATTTAAAAATAAAAAAAAATTTTTTTTAATTAAAAAAATTCGCCATATATATATTTTAAACAATAATGTTCTTATTAACTTCTAAATACACTCTTCTAATAACGCCATTAACGTTATAAGCATTTTTATTTAATTGCGCATACCTAATTATCCTCCTCAACATGTCCTATATTTTTTTTAATTGTTTATGTTAATGTATACCCTTTACTATCGATTAAAGGTCTAATATTGAAATTATTTCATAACGAAATGTAGAAAAGTATGTAATAATAATTACTCAAATCGATTTAAATTATACCTCATATCTCCTTAATGAGTATTACAACATAATTGTACTCAAAACAGCGCACTGTTGCACCCATGAGGGCAATTTGTTATTACAATATGACCTAAAATGGTATTAATTTGTTTGTGTAATATGGTAGCCATTTGATAAAAGCAATTGTTTTATAAATATTATATATTTATTTATAAGCGAATCAAATAAATCTACAAATATTGAATGCCATTTTAATGACATTTTCCAAGTGTTAAGTGCAGCTGTAGTTTAATTTTCTTTCCTTTTATTTGTATTATTTATATTGATTTTATTATTATTTTCTCTCTGCTCTTAACTATATTAAAATTGCTAGTTAAACTCTATCTATTTGATGATTTATTTGTTAAGATTTAAATACATACATGGCCTTATGAATTATTCATTTGACAGGATTAATAATCACAAATGTTATTCATTACAGTTTATTTATTTAAAAATTAATTTATTTAATAAAACAATATACGGGCATTTCTTATTCATACTAATTTGTGCATGAATAACCACAATATTTTAAGTTCATTTAATTTCTTTAAATATTTTTTAATATTTATTGCCCCTTTCACGGACCAGCTTCGTTCGCTTGGTAGACGAACGTTCGTGTCTAATAAGCCAACACACTTGCTACTAGAAACTTTGAAACTTATTGTTAAACAAAAACTTTTTCTGAACAAATTTTAAATAAAATTATGCCAGCTTTTGCTTGATTTCTGTCCCATATTTGTGGTTTGGATAATAATGTATAGAAATCAGTCTTTTCGCATTATTAGATAAGTAATTATTTTCAAAATAAGCTATAAATTGGTTGCTTACATAATCGTTCATTACAACCCTTCAGTCAGGTTTATGGACCTAGTTCCTCACACCACTCATGTTGTGTGTGTTAATTTTTATACATGAATGGCGGGATCTACAGTTTAAAATCGACTCCGAATGATAGATTTTTGAGAAACTTTTCATGGTAATTTTATTTACTCTCAGAGTTTTTGCCAGAAATCTGCTGAGAGAAAGTCGCCGAAGAAATACATTTTGTATTTTGTTTTGATATCTGACCTGAGGTTTGAACCGTGGCCTTACGTATAGTAAGCCAACACACTACCTACTACTATATTACCTACTACTACTACGGAGACTTCCGCAGAATACCTTGTGCTTCACACAATTGGAAACAGCTAATAGAGACAAACGCATCTTAAGTTTAAATGAACTAAAAAAAATCGCGAATTTAACAGATGGATGGGATGGGAAGCATACATACAAGGTAAATTTTCTGGCTGTTTTAGGACGATCCTTGTATTGCTGTTGTCGAGTTGACACGCAGCCTCGTCGTGGCCCCTCCTGGATGGCATACTAGCACCCGCTAGATGTTAACTAATACGTGCAGCGAAGTCTAATTCCCTGGACGTTAAATTTGGGTTGTGCGTAGGGCTTGGACCCGCCACGTAAAAATTATCTCCAATGAAAACCAATACAAAGGCCTATAGACAGGTCCCTTCAAAAGTTGACGACCACGACAAACGTTTGAAGGACAATGATTTACGAATAGGTATATGGAGAGTCCGCACCCTGAGCAGCGTAGGCGCTTCCGCCCAGCTGGCGGATGCCCTCATGAAATGTAGGACGGATATCACTGCCATACAAGGATGCAATGGCTGGCTTCTTGCGATGTATATTACAGTTGCCATATTGATAAGCACGAATTCGGATGATTAATAAGATGGTTAATAAGAGACTTCGCCATCTTGTCTCTGGATACACGCCTGTGAACGAAAGAATAGCCGCAATACGCATCAGAGCAAAGTTCTATAATATCAGCCTTATTTGTGCTCACGCCCCGATGGAAAAAAGGACGATGTGGTTAAAGATGCCTTCTAATAATAGTGATTGACGGAAGGCACTTATCCGGTGTACTAGATGTGCGCACATTCAGAGGTCCAAATATCGACTTGGACCATCACCTTGTCGCAGCCAAGTTCCGATTGCACATTGGCGCCTAGAGGTATGCACGCTCTAGTACATTTCGAAGGCTGGACGTCAAGAAGCTGCGATCACAAAGGACAGCTGAGGCGTTCTCCGCTGAACTCTCGGATCAGCTTCGTCGTCCCCTATCTAATCTCAGCGACATTGGTGGACTGTGGGCCAACATCTCCCACTCCTTGATTTCGAACACTCACCTCAACGAGAGGCAGCTGCAGCGAAAAACGCCGCATACCAGAAAACGTTGCAGTCCGCCGGTACGTAAGCCAAAATTCTATTAATATTGAAAGCTTCATAAGCTAGAAAATATTGTTTGAAAAATATTTGAGTAAATATTTCATTCAATTAAAGACATGTGCGTACGTAATACGTACTGTGTAGTAATTGTGACGTAGGAGTAAAATATATTTTAAACATTATTTCGATGAAATTCACTATTGAAGACGGAAAGCATTACTAATATATCATATAGCGTATAATATTAAACCCGAGCAATGAATTAAAATCATTAATTAAAAACAATTTAACTTTCATTCATTTCTAATACCTACATACATACATACATACATACCTACATACATACATACATACATACATACATACATACATACATACGTACATACATACATACATACATACATACATACATTATTGGTCATTACAACCCATCAGTCAGGATTACGACCTAGATTCTCACACCACTTAAGTCGGCTCCGAACGACAGATTTTTCAGAAACTTCTCAAGGCAATTATATTTAGTCTCAGAGTTTTTGCCAGAAATCTTCTGAAAGGAAGTAGCAGAAGAAATATGTTCTCATATTTCGTTCAGTTGGAGATGCCTGACATGGTGTTTGAACCGAGGCCTCACGTCTAATAAGCCAACACACTACCTACTAGACCACTGTGACTTGAATACATTAAATGAAGACAGCGTACTTCCATGATTGATCTTCCACTATCAACGGCGGCGATATTGGCACTTTTGGCACCAATACATCTTAGAATAATTAGGAACATCTAAATTCAACTTCTTTTCGTCGCAAAAGAATACGATTTGCCACTCCTTGTCAAAAAAATTGGTACCTGCTAAAAGGTATAATTAAGGTCTCAATAGGTTTAGATGGTCATTAATTAATTATCCATTATGTAAAGAATTACTGCCATAACAAATCTCAATTACATCTATGCGGAAGATTTAATTGTAAATAAGATATTCAAAACAAAAATAACTGTAATGAAAGTAATGTTTGTGTACGTATTTTAGATTCAGTCGGTTTTGCTTATTATTAAGGCGAGCACACCGTTTGATTATGGCTAATAAGCCGCAGTTTGGGTGAGAATAAAAATCAAATCTTTTTCAGCTATGAAGCCGTTTTGATCATTATTTTATTCTAATTCTATCAATCAACTTACAGCTATTTATATAAATCTCTTAAGTCTAATTTCTTACATATTAATACTTATGACCGAATTTAGTTTTTTACTTAAGTATAATTTCTTTACATAATACTTATGACCTAATTTAGGTTTTACTTAACTTAGACAGCATTTAAAATGGGCAGCATTTTGCTACTTCAGAATTATTACGTACTGAAAATTTTTATAATGCAATTTGATACCTCGTGCCATTGGTCATTGACAGTTTTGTTTATATTATTGAGGAATGTATAAAAATGCATTTTTAGGTAGCACAAACGTAACCAACACACAACAGTGGATAAGTGTGACCAACACACTACATAACGCGGGAAATTCGCTATGATCTCAATTAAATACTTTAACATTCGCTTTTTTGTTTTTCGAATAAAAATTAAAATAAAAAATTTGATTTGTTACATGGTGTAGTTTTTAGAATTCAATATGTTTGTATTATTTTGCCATTTATGTCAATACTTGACAAAATTAATTGATTTCAAAAACAATTCTGTTTTTAATTTGATTATTCTATCATATACGATTGGAGGCTCAATTTACATTTGCAGCCAGTTAGTGACAGGTAAACAATATTCCTTTTTTTCCTATATTCCACTAAATTATTTTTGTATTTTTATTACAAAAAAAAAATAATGGTAGAAAATCGCCAAAATTCATATGAATAAGTGTGAGCATATGGTATATTTACAATGGACAACGAAAGTCTAGGTACACCAATATATTTTAGAAATTTCAAGAATTTCATGCTATAATATATTGTGGGTGATTTAAAAGTTTAAATTTAATAATGCAATAAAACAACAACGGTATGGAATTTTGCCAAATTTATTTTTTTGTTGTGAAGGATGTCGAAGATACAGGCTATAAAGATACAGAGCATGATGTAGTACCAACTAGAATATAGCCTAGAACTGTGGTTTTTTTATTTAATTTTAAGTTAGGATATCTCGAAAAATTCATAAATTTTTAGAAATCCATCAAAAATTCTGATATTCGTATGATATTCTTGTGCTGAACGGACGTGTTCAATATAGTGCTCCGATAATTTGTGAATTTAATGGGCCTTTCGTAATACCCTTAATACTTGTTTTGTTTACCTTAGTTTTTTTTTCGAATTGATGTTGTGAATTCTAATAAAATCTAATTAGTTTCAACGTTAAACAATTGATTTTAATTAAAATCTAACAAACAAAATCAAAAACAATAGAAAAAAACAACAACACTCTCAAAAATAACAAAAAAAACAATTTCAAAAATATAAAAGTTCCAAGCAACTTACAGTGTACAACAACAATTTATAATCCTTAATTTTTAAATGTCGCAAAAATCTACCTAAGGTTGAACAGTTAAAATACACCAACAAGTTTTTACATCCAACAAGTAATTATTATTGCAAAAGTATATTTCAAATAAAAGAAATTTAAAAACTGTAAACAAACAACAACAATATCCAACCTAGTAACAAAACTTTCTTGCGAGATAAAATACAGTAAAATTAATAAAAAAACAAATCTACCTTTCGGTGACCTTGTTTATCTTATAAATACACAATAACATTACACCATACAAAACAATAGACAACAAAACAAAAACCAGAGTAAACAAATTAAGACATATCAGCTGTTTTGATTTCAATCACTGCTTGTGAAAGTGCTGCCAAGTTTTTGTGTTTATTAATTGAGTATTGGCAGTTAATTTTAAACCTAATTTTAAACTTAATTTCAAACACTAACCAATCTTTCCGATGTACAACCTGAGAAAAGATAAAAAAATTGGCAAAAACAATAGTAACAAGTCAAAAACCAAAAATATCAATAACAAAACAAAAATGCAAGCAGTTGATATTACTGAAAGCCGTCCATCGAATAGAGCTGAATTGCCCAACACCCCTGCCAATAAACGCCTAACTGACATTCATCAAATGCATGGGGCAAGCTCTTCTCGGTCTTCACTGCTTGACTCACCTTTCAAACTTTTAAATTGCATGGACAGCAGGTTTGAAAAATTCACGGAACAAATTCTGCGGACCATTGATCTAAAATTAAAAGAATTCAAGGAGGAGTTAATTAGTGATTTGCGCGAGAAATATAGTATTATTGAAAATAAATTATCGAATATCACTGAAAGAATTACCATTCTCGAGGACAAAGCTGTTGAAGTAGTCAAGATGCGCGAGGAAATTAGTGACCTCAAAACAAAATTAAGGCAACAAGAGAATCACCCGGTTTCGTCGGAGCTTAGGATCAATGAAATCCCGTACACCCAGGATGAGAACCTACAGGAAATATTTTGTAAAATTTGTAACACCATAAACACACCTGTGCCGAACATTCAATCAATCTATCGTCTAAGGAATCTCAATAACAAGCATAGGGAGAACTCCAAAGATGCCGCAATTATTGTAAAACTATGGTCTGCATACGATAGGAATTTCTTTTTGAAATCCATGGCGAACTTCAGGAAACTACACAGTGGTTTTGTCTTCCGCCTTAGAAATATTGGCCTGACATCAGAAGACAAGTTCTATGTTAACGAGAACTTAACACAGACTAATTTTAAAACATTGAGCGCAGCAATTCGCCTCAAAAAGAAAAAAATTTTATCTTCTGCGTTCTCTATGCGGGGTTGTGTTTACGTCAAAAAGAATATGAATGATGACCTCATACTAATAGACGATGTAGACAGCCTTAATAAGTTATTTCCCGGCCATGCTGTTTGAACTCCCAAAACTTCACTTGATTTTTATCGACCTAATTATCCTCAATATCAATTTAATTAATACATTCTTCTTCTACAACTTTGTGTCATGTATGTATAACTCCATTATATTTGAACGCTTAAATATTACGATTTCTGCTTTAGATCTAATTATTGAATGCATTGCCAAAAATTTCGTACCATTTCATGAATTCTAACGGTTCTAATTCCAGAGACTGTGTGTATAACATGATTAGAGTCCTTGCGAAACAAAGGGCAGGTCTCAACATTGTCCACATAAACGCTCAGAGCTTAAATAATAAGATTGATGAATTTAGGTACTTATTTGTGGCAGCAGGTATTGACGTTATTTGCGTCTCTGAGACTTGGTTACCCTTGGATGTTCAGGATACAGTTTTTAATTTACAGGGCTTTAAACTTTTCCGATCAGATAGGAGAATCTTGGTTAATGGTAATGCGACCAGGGCCAGGGGTGGTGGAGTTGCGATTTATGTTCGTAATGGTATACTTTGTAAGGAAAAATTATTAAATCACATTGGGAGCGAGATTGAATATTTGTTTCTAGAAATATCAACAGGCGATGGTCCGAAACTTCTTCTTGGTTGTGTATATAGACCGAATTCTAGTTTAAATTTTGATCCTTTTATTTCAACTCTTGAGGATATTACCATTCGATATGACGACATAGTTATTGTAGGTGACTTTAACAATAACCTTCTACTTGATAATCCCCTTATTGGACCAATGCTCTCACTTCACCTCAGTCCTGTAAATGTGTCAACACCTACACATTTCCATTCAACATCCAGTAGCTTGATAGACCTTATCTTTGTGAATCACATTGACAGGGTATTGTTATATGACCAAATTTCTGCTTCCTGCTTCTCCAACCATGACCTTCTCTTCCTTAATTATAATTTGCCCGTAACTCGTACTGTGGACAAATATATTACGTATCGTGATTTTGGAAACATTGATTATGCAACTCTGAATATTGAACTGGATAGCGTATCTTGAGACCAGGTATACACACTGGGTAATGCGAATGACCAATTATCGTTTATTCAGGACAGAGTGCGTTTGCTCTATGACAGGTGCGTTCCTGTCAAAACCAAGCACATCAAACCTAAACAACAGCCCTGGTTTAATGCGGAAATAAAAGCACTCATTGAGAGGAGGGATAGAGCTTACAGGAGATGGAAGAGGTTTAGGACGGATGATTTCAAAGCTTTACATAGATTCACACGGATGGAAGTTACCAGGAGCATAAGAACTGCAAAAAGATTGTATTATGGCGGAAAGTTTTCCAATGCTATGGACAACAAGTCTAAATGGAATGTAATTCGTGAAATAGGAATAGGCCGAAAATGTCCAAAGGCCGATATTGATGTGGATGTGGACAAGCTTAATGACCAGTTCGTAAATTCTAGGGTCCCATGGTCTAACGGTGACTTGTATGATGACCTCTGTTTTGTTCCACCACAGTATTCCTTTAGCTTTCGTTGCGTAAATCAGTTTGAGGTTTTGGAATGTATTTCAGCGGTAAAATCGAATGTAGTTGGTCCTGATGATTTGCATCCTTTATTCTTGAAGGCTCTGACTCCTAAACTTTTGCCTTACTATACTTACTTGTTCAATACAGTTCTGACTAAGTCTTCTTTTCCTGAAAGTTGGAAACTGGCTAAAATCCTTCCCATTCCCAAAACTAATTGTGAGTTCAGGCCAATTGCAATCCTTCCTTTTTTATCCAAGGTATTGGAGAACATCATGGCCAGACAAATCGATGAATATCTGAGAGGCCACAATTTCTTAACGGTTAATCAGTCGGGCTTCATGAAAGGTAGGAGTTGTACTAAAGCTCTGGTAAATGTGGTTGAGGAACTTAGGTCGGAACTTGATGGGTATAGTGTGGCGTTCTTGGTTCTGCTTAATTACTCTAAGGCTTTTGATACAGTCGATCATGCGGTTCTATTGAAAAAGCTCCGAAAACTGTTTTATTTCTCCGAAACTGCCTGTAATCTAATTTATTCTTATTTGACGAACAGATTTCAGAAGGTTCATTTCAATGGCAAAGTTTCGGATCCACTCACTATTAGTAGAGGTGTTCCCCAGGGGTCTATACTTGGACCTTTGCTGTTTTGCACGTATATAAATGATCTACCTGATGTTTTGGTTAACTGTAATGTTCACATGTATGCTGACGATGTGCAGCTTTACACATATACTCCAAGGGAGAATATTTATTCTTGTTTGGACTATATTAATCGTGACTTAGCAAGGATTGACGGATGGGCCTCGGCCAATGGACTATGTATCAATCCTTCTAAGTCTAAATGTATTACACTTTCGAGAACAAACGGATCATTTGTCGTACCTGAATTGAGTATCAGGGGAAATAAAATTGAATTTGTCAGGTCGGCTACTAATCTGGGTATTGTCTTTAATGACAAATTATCGTGGTCTACCCATATAAGTGTCATTGTTGGCAGAATTTATGGTATGCTTCGAAATTTGTGGGCTGTCATAGATTCAACTCCTTTTGTCATTCGCATGCAACTTGCTAAAACGTACTTGATTTCGGTACTTTTATTTGGATGTGAGATATACGCAAATTGCAGTTATGATGACAACCAGAAACTTAACCTGGCGTACAATAACATAGCCAGGTATGTTTTCCTTAAGGGGCGTCGGGATCACATTTCTCATTTAGCTTACCTGATTCTTGGTATCAAATTTGATAATCTCCTGAAAATTAGATGCCTCCTTCTACTTCATAAAATAATTTACACGAAACAGCCGAAGTATTTATATTGTAAAATTAAGTTTGCCAGATCCCACCGGGGTGTGGGGATTATACAGCAACGATTCAGGACTCTTCTGTCTCAGCGACAGTTCTTTATACACACCTTTAGTCTTTGGAATTCCTTACCAAATAACATCCAAAATCTGGGCAATGCAAACGCGTTCAGAAAGGAGTTATTTAAATTATTTTCATAATTAAAATTTTAATCTCATATTTGTAAATTTTGTGATTTTATTTTTTAGGTCATCATTATTATTGTTATTATTATTATAATTATTATTATTATTATTATTATTATTCTTATTATTGTTATTATTATTATTATTATTATTTTTATATGTAATGAATTTATAACGCCGTACACAAGCCAAATACATGCGACTTTGTTTTGTTTAAATTGTTATACTGGAAATGAATTGCTTTGTAAATTAATCGTTACAATTTATAAAATTGTCACTCCAATTTTTAGCGTTAAGAGTAATGGTCTTAACAACTTGAATTAAAACTTAGCCCCTACGTAACTTTATAATAAAGTACATTTTGTTAAATTTCTTTATATCACTCGAAAAGTCGTTTTATTGTTGAGCCACTGTACAGTTTTTACTAAAAAACTAACAAAGGTTATGGGCCCAGGACACTGGTAACTTAAGTTTTTTGTGGTCGTCACGTATTCAACAATAAAAAATTTGTGAGGTTATATACCCAAGGAGTTCTTTTGGTTTTGGTTGTTTTATCCGGAGGTTTAAAAAACAAATATGTCGAGTGGTGTTGCAAGTATAGAGAAATTAAACGGAGATAACTACACAACATGGTGTATACAAGTAAAAAGTTTGCTGATCACAATGGATTTGTGGAACACTGTCGTGGAGCCCTGCCCGGAAGAAAGTGTTCAGAAAGCAGTTTGGCAGAACAACGACAATAAGGCGCTTGCAACAATTACCCTAAGTGTTAAACCCAGTGAGTTAATCCATATTAAGAATTGTTCAACTGCAAAAAGTGCCTGGTATGTATTATCATCAATATACAAGTCGAATACAGCGTCCAGAAAAGTAAATTTATTCCAAAGGCTTGTCAAGTTTAAATTTCATAGTAATGAAAAGTTTTCCACACAAATAAATGAATTTTGTTCCATAATTGATGACCTTAAAGAAATTAGAATCGCTTTAAATGAAGATTTGCTTTCAATATTATTATTATGTAGTCTTCCCGATGAAATGGAGAGTTTTGTGGTAGCAATTGAGAGTAGAGATATTTTACCAAAATGTGAGAAATTAATTTCAAAAATATTGGAAGAAGAAATGAGACAATCCAGTAAAGTAAATAATAATATAGAAAATGTTTTTGCGGCGAATTCCAAAAATTATGCAAAAAGAAACAGAAAATCTTTTAACACAAACAACAACTATAGAAATAAAAATAGTTCAACAAAAACAACAAACAATAGTAACGGCAATCTTAAAAACGATGGTTATGTTAATAACATTAGTAATATAAATGTTTTCGCTGCGGCAAAAAGGGCCACATTCGTTCACAGTGCAAAGAGAAATATGAAAATGAATTTGCTTGCTCTTTCTATGAAGACAGATGTAATGTAACAGAAATGTGGATATTCGACAGCGGCGCGACGTCACATATGTGCAAATAAAAAGTGTATTTTATAACATTAAATGAGTCGCAACAACAAGTCGTGTTAGCATCTGGTGAGAGTGTTAAAGCTGAAGGCATAGGAAATATTAAAATAAAAACAAAATTTTGCATACTTGAATTAAAGAATGTTCTATATGTACCATATTTACATTCGAATTTTTTATCTATTAATAAAATAGTTAAAGCTGGTCACACTGTTAAATTTGCCGATAATAAAGCAGAAATGAAGAGCAAAAATAAACAAACAATTTTGACAGCTGATTTGGTTGGTGAAATGTTCATTGCAAATATAAAATCTATTGTAAATTTTGAAAATATTGAAAGTGCTTATGGACTAATTAACAAAAGTGAAGGAATAAAGTGGCATCAACGCTATGGTCATTTGAACCTTAATGATTTAAACAAATTGAACGTAAATAATATGGTGAAAGGTTTTAATGTAAAAATGCCAAAAACAATTGATTGCATTACTTGTGCTGTGTGTAAAATTTCCGCCAAACCCTACAAAAGCTACGGAAGTGTACAAACAAAAGACTTGCTGGAGTTGGTACATACAGATCTATGTGGGCCAATTGGAACAAAAACCCTAAGTGGCGCGTCGTATTTCATCACCTTTATTGATGATTATTCGCGTTATACAACAACGTTTTTCTTAAAAAATAAATCAGATGCCTTTGACGCATTCTGTTCTTTTGCTGGGACCGCGGAGACGCAGACAGGCCGCAAAATTAAAGTTGTTAGGAGCGATAATGGAACGGAATTTGTTAATTCTAAATTTAAAGATTTTTTCTCTAAGAAAGGCACGTCCATCAAACAACAGTGAGCTATTCGCCACAACAGAATGGTGTTTCGGAAAGGGCGAACAGGACGTTGGTGGAGATGGCTAGGTGTTTGCTTGAGTCTTCTGGTTTGCCACAGGTATTATGGGGTGAAGCTATCAATACTGCAACATATTTGAGGAATCGAGCTCCAACAAAAGTGTTAAATGATGTTACACCGTACGAGATATGGTTCGGTAAAAAACCATAAGTTTTTCATTTAAAAACATTTGGATGCGATGCAGTTGTTTTAAATAAAGGTCCTAAGCCGAAAGGTGGTAAATTTTTCCCTAAAGGTAATAAAATGAAATTTGTGGGTTATCAATTGTCTACAAAAGGTTATCGTTTATATAATCCCACTACTAAGCAAATAATTATTTCTCGAGACGTTATTTTCTTTGAACAATCTTTTGAAAAATGTTTTATTCCAGACAAAGAAGAAGAAAATCTATTTTTGGAATTTTTTAAAGAAAATAATTCAGTGAGTATTCCTGAGGTAGAACAAATCAAGGAGGAAGAAGTCGAAGAAGAGCAAATGAATGATGATAATGAAGATCTGGCAGAGGAGAGTAGTGTGGAAACAGATAGAGATGAAACAATTGTTGTCGAAAACAAAAGAAAACGAGGTAGACCAAAATTGATAAAAACTGGAGGTAAAGGCAGGCCCAGAAAAGTATACTGCACCGAAGACGGCGTTGAGATGTTGAATTCTGTTATAGAAAATCCCGACACGGTGGCAGAAGCATTAAATTCTGAAAATTCAAATAGGTGGATTGAAGCCATGAAGAAAGAATATGATTCCTTGATCAAAAACAAAACTTGGCAGCTTGTAGATAAACCCAAAGGTAAAAATGTGATTGGTTGCAAGTGGGTGTTTGCGTTAAAACGTAATCCTGATGGTTCGGTGGAGAAGTACAAAGCTAGGCTTGTTGCCCAGGGCTGTTCCCAAAAACCAAACGTTGATTATAAAGAAACATTCGCACCCGTCGTTCGTCATTCAACAATTCGGTTGATATTGGCCTTATCGGCCAAATATAAATTATTGGTAAATCACGTCGATATTGTTGCTGCTTATTTAAATGGAAATATTGACGAAGATGTTTATATGTTACAACCTCCTATGTTTGAAGACCAAAGTAAGCCGAGTCAAGTATGCAAGTTATCTAAAGCATTATACGGCTTAAAACAAGCAGGACGTGAGTGGAACAAGAAAGTTAACGACATCTTGTTAAAAATGGGGTTTATACGGTGCAAATCGGATACATGATGATTCTAATTTGAATATCATTGCGATTTATGTTGATGATATGTTACTGGCATGTTCAAATGAGCTTGACATGAAAAACATTATTTTGGAGCTGAACCAAAGTGTAGAAGCCATTGATCGTGGGCCGTTATCATTCTATTTAGGAATGGAAATAAATCGAGTTGGTTCGAGAGGTGATATCACAATTCACCAAAATAAATACACCCAAGAAATTTTAGAAAAGTGGGGTATGGCAGATTGTAAGCCAGCGTCTACGCCGTGGCCGAGTGAAGCTGTATTAGAAAGATGTAAGAATAAATGCGACGACTTAAATGTTAAAAGCTATCAAAGTTTAATAGGTGCATTGATGTATCTGGCGGTAATATCACGTCCGGATATAATCCATGTAGTTTCCAAATTGTCTCAATATAACTGTCATCCACACGAAGAACATTTAAAAGCTGCAAAACATGTTTTGAGATACCTGAAAAAGAATCCAGTTGGTAAAATAGTTTTTTCTGCTAATTATAATGAATTTAAATGTTTCACAGATGCAGACTGGGGCTGTGAGTCAACAGATCGAAAATCATACTCTGGTCATGTATTGTTTATGAGCGGTGGTCCAGTTGCATGGGAGTCACGAAAGCAAGCTATAGTAGCCTTGAGTACAATGGAAGCTGAGTACATAGCTTTATGCCAAGGTACGAAAGAAGTGGTTTTTCATCGAAATCTTTTAAAAGAGCTGAGTTTTGATGAATATGTAACTACACCAACAACAATATTTTGCGACAACCAAAGTGCTAGTTTCATGGTAAAAAACCCTGCAGTACATAAGAGAAGTAAGCACATTGATATTCGATACCATTATATTCGGGAGCAATATGATAGTAAGAATATTAATATCGAATATATTCCCTCATATGATAATGCAGCAGACATACTAACAAAAGTTTTAAGTAAAAACAAACACTTACAGGGTTGTAAACTTTTAAAGTTAAAATTGTAATTTTTTTTTTTTTTTTTTTTTTTTCTTCGTATATTATTTATTGAATCTTTCCTTTCAGAATTTACAATAAGTATTCAAATCTTAACCTAAAATACAATAATAAAAGTTGTTATTGCCACTGCAACGTACAACTAAAAGTTCACATCAAAAGTAAATTTATCTGATCAGATCATTTGTTTGAACCCTTTTGAGACGTCTGTGACCCTCGAATACAAGTAAGTCTCTTACAAGACGGTTGGGATGTTCTGTAATCCTAAAGATGTAATTGACACTTGCCTTTTTTATTTCCTCTCGAACTAAGGGCACCTTCAGATCTTTGTGGATGTTACTGTTTCTCATATACCAAGGAGCACCTGTTATTATTCTAAGAAGCCTAGATTGCCGCCTTTGAAGCTTCTCTACATTGGATGGTGAGGCTGTTCCCCACAGTTGGATACCATAAAGCCAAATAGGTTTCAATACTGACTTATACAAAAGCAGTTTTAGTTCTAGATCAAGGGTTGACTTATGTCCAATAAGCCAGTAAAGCTGTGCTGTTCTGAGTTTGATCTGGGTAATTTTGGCAGCTATATGGTGAGCCCAGGTAAGGCGACGGTCAGATGGATGCCCAGATATTTTACACTACTATGTTCTGGTACTGTCACACCATTAATCTTGATGGGCGGACAATTTCCCTTTCTCAGTGTAAACGTGATGTGCATGCATTTAGAGACATTGACTTTAATCTTCCATTTCAGCATCCAACTTTCCAAATCACTAACATGAGATTGAAGTCTTTGTGACGCAACTGTAGAATCTCTATGAATACTTAAAAACTTAAACTCCAGTAGGTTTGTATCAGGCACAAATGTTAGGATGGTTGGTGAGTGATCAGAAGACAGATCCAAAGACGGGTGCATACGAAGATTTTCACGTCTAATATTTCTTACTACGGCAAAATCTATTACATCCGGAATTTTGTTTAGATCAGTTGGCCAATAAGTAGGATGACCAGCAGACAAGGCATCCATTCTGTTCGAAGATACTGCGTCCAATAGCTGTCTTCCTCTCGGAGTAATGAGACGTGATCCCCAGAATGTGTGTTTTGCATTATAATCACCTGCTGCAATAAATTTCGGACCCAGCGTGTTGAAGTAATCGAGGAATTGATCTTTGCAAATGTTGTGTCTTGGAGGACAATAAAGTGCTGATATTGTAACACCAATGTAGGGTAAATTGATTGATGTTGCTTGAATGTAATCTTGGGTGAATTCTGGCAATGGAAAGTGCCTAATGTCCTTGTGAACAAGAATAGCTGCCCCTCCGCATGCCCTACCACTAGGGTGTTTTGCGTCATATGTGTAGTAGTCATTAATTCTAAAGCAGTTTTTGTCCGAGAAGTGTGTTTCCGATATTAGCATGACATCAATTTGGTAAGTATATAAGAAGTTTTGCACTTCGTTTTTATGATGGCTTAAGCCGTTCGCGTTCCAAAAGCACATTTTGAGGGTGTTCATGTCCTATTTACTAAAATCTGCATAAGCATATTTTGGTTTTGCAGCAGCTGTTGCAACATGTTCTGCATGTTAGCCATAAAATTACTCATTGTTTGGATTAGAGTTTCAATTGAATTTTGGGAATTCGAATGTGCAGTTGGAATGCCTTCTTTTAGAGCGTCAGCATATGAAAAAGCATCTGGAAATTTACTTGTGGTTTGGGCAACATTTTTGGAGTTTGCCTGTTGTGGAATGGTGGGCTGAGGTAAACTTGGGAAGTTTGATTCACGGTACTGATTATATATAGGTCTTTTGATCACCGCTTTATTTTTGAGTTCCAAGTATACTTTGCATCCTCGATAATTAGCCGTGTGGTTCTCACCGCAATTACTGCATTTTTTACAGCAATTGAGAGTAGAGATATTTTACCAAAATGTGAGAAATTAATTTCAAAAATATTGGAAGAAGAAATGAGACAATCCAGTAAAGTAAATAATAATATAGAAAATGTTTTTGCGGCGAATTCCAAAAATTATGCAAAAAGAAACAGAAAATCTTTTAACACAAACAACAACTATAGAAATAAAAATAGTTCAACAAAAACAACAAACAATAGTAACGGCAATCTTAAAAACGATGGTTATGTTAATAACATTAGTAATATAAATGTTTTCGCTGCGGCAAAAAGGGCCACATTCGTTCACAGTGCAAAGAGAAATATGAAAATGAATTTGCTTGCTCTTTCTATGAAGACAGATGTAATGTAACAGAAATGTGGATATTCGACAGCGGCGCGACGTCACATATGTGCAAATAAAAAGTGTATTTTATAACATTAAATGAGTCGCAACAACAAGTCGTGTTAGCATCTGGTGAGAGTGTTAAAGCTGAAGGCATAGGAAATATTAAAATAAAAACAAAATTTTGCATACTTGAATTAAAGAATGTTCTATATGTACCATATTTACATTCGAATTTTTTATCTATTAATAAAATAGTTAAAGCTGGTCACACTGTTAAATTTGCCGATAATAAAGCAGAAATGAAGAGCAAAAATAAACAAACAATTTTGACAGCTGATTTGGTTGGTGAAATGTTCATTGCAAATATAAAATCTATTGTAAATTTTGAAAATATTGAAAGTGCTTATGGACTAATTAACAAAAGTGAAGGAATAAAGTGGCATCAACGCTATGGTCATTTGAACCTTAATGATTTAAACAAATTGAACGTAAATAATATGGTGAAAGGTTTTAATGTAAAAATGCCAAAAACAATTGATTGCATTACTTGTGCTGTGTGTAAAATTTCCGCCAAACCCTACAAAAGCTACGGAAGTGTACAAACAAAAGACTTGCTGGAGTTGGTACATACAGATCTATGTGGGCCAATTGGAACAAAAACCCTAAGTGGCGCGTCGTATTTCATCACCTTTATTGATGATTATTCGCGTTATACAACAACGTTTTTCTTAAAAAATAAATCAGATGCCTTTGACGCATTCTGTTCTTTTGCTGGGACCGCGGAGACGCAGACAGGCCGCAAAATTAAAGTTGTTAGGAGCGATAATGGAACGGAATTTGTTAATTCTAAATTTAAAGATTTTTTCTCTAAGAAAGGCACGTCCATCAAACAACAGTGAGCTATTCGCCACAACAGAATGGTGTTTCGGAAAGGGCGAACAGGACGTTGGTGGAGATGGCTAGGTGTTTGCTTGAGTCTTCTGGTTTGCCACAGGTATTATGGGGTGAAGCTATCAATACTGCAACATATTTGAGGAATCGAGCTCCAACAAAAGTGTTAAATGATGTTACACCGTACGAGAGATGGTTCGGTAAAAAACCATAAGTTTTTCATTTAAAAACATTTGGATGCGATGCAGTTGTTTTAAATAAAGGTCCTAAGCCGAAAGGTGGTAAATTTTTCCCTAAAGGTAATAAAATGAAATTTGTGGGTTATCAATTGTCTACAAAAGGTTATCGTTTATATAATCCCACTACTAAGCAAATAATTATTTCTCGAGACGTTATTTTCTTTGAACAATCTTTTGAAAAATGTTTTATTCCAGACAAAGAAGAAGAAAATCTATTTTTGGAATTTTTTAAAGAAAATAATTCAGTGAGTATTCCTGAGGTAGAACAAATCAAGGAGGAAGAAGTCGAAGAAGAGCAAATGAATGATGATAATGAAGATCTGGCAGAGGAGAGTAGTGTGGAAACAGATAGAGATGAAACAATTGTTGTCGAAAACAAAAGAAAACGAGGTAGACCAAAATTGATAAAAACTGGAGGTAAAGGCAGGCCCAGAAAAGTATACTGCACCGAAGACGGCGTTGAGATGTTGAATTCTGTTATAGAAAATCCCGACACGGTGGCAGAAGCATTAAATTCTGAAAATTCAAATAGGTGGATTGAAGCCATGAAGAAAGAATATGATTCCTTGATCAAAAACAAAACTTGGCAGCTTGTAGATAAACCCAAAGGTAAAAATGTGATTGGTTGCAAGTGGGTGTTTGCGTTAAAACGTAATCCTGATGGTTCGGTGGAGAAGTACAAAGCTAGGCTTGTTGCCCAGGGCTGTTCCCAAAAACCAAACGTTGATTATAAAGAAACATTCGCACCCGTCGTTCGTCATTCAACAATTCGGTTGATATTGGCCTTATCGGCCAAATATAAATTATTGGTAAATCACGTCGATATTGTTGCTGCTTATTTAAATGGAAATATTGACGAAGATGTTTATATGTTACAACCTCCTATGTTTGAAGACCAAAGTAAGCCGAGTCAAGTATGCAAGTTATCTAAAGCATTATACGGCTTAAAACAAGCAGGACGTGAGTGGAACAAGAAAGTTAACGACATCTTGTTAAAAATGGGGTTTATACGGTGCAAATCGGATACATGATGATTCTAATTTGAATATCATTGCGATTTATGTTGATGATATGTTACTGGCATGTTCAAATGAGCTTGACATGAAAAACTTTATTTTGGAGCTGAACCAAAGTGTAGAAGCCATTGATCGTGGGCCGTTATCATTCTATTTAGGAATGGAAATAAATCGAGTTGGTTCGAGAGGTGATATCACAATTCACCAAAATAAATACACCCAAGAAATTTTAGAAAAGTGGGGTATGGCAGATTGTAAGCCAGCGTCTACGCCGTGGCCGAGTGAAGCTGTATTAGAAAGATGTAAGAATAAATGCGACGACTTAAATGTTAAAAGCTATCAAAGTTTAATAGGTGCATTGATGTATCTGGCGGTAATATCACGTCCGGATATAATCCATGTAGTTTCCAAATTGTCTCAATATAACTGTCATCCACACGAAGAACATTTAAAAGCTGCAAAACATGTTTTGAGATACCTGAAAAAGAATCCAGTTGGTAAAATAGTTTTTTCTGCTAATTATAATGAATTTAAATGTTTCACAGATGCAGACTGGGGCTGTGAGTCAACAGATCGAAAATCATACTCTGGTCATGTATTGTTTATGAGCGGTGGTCCAGTTGCATGGGAGTCACGAAAGCAAGCTATAGTAGCCTTGAGTACAATGGAAGCTGAGTACATAGCTTTATGCCAAGGTACGAAAGAAGTGGTTTTTCATCGAAATCTTTTAAAAGAGCTGAGTTTTGATGAATATGTAACTACACCAACAACAATATTTTGCGACAACCAAAGTGCTAGTTTCATGGTAAAAAACCCTGCAGTACATAAGAGAAGTAAGCACATTGATATTCGATACCATTATATTCGGGAGCAATATGATAGTAAGAATATTAATATCGAATATATTCCCTCATATGATAATGCAGCAGACATACTAACAAAAGTTTTAAGTAAAAACAAACACTTACAGGGTTGTAAACTTTTAAAGTTAAAATTGTAATTTTTTTTTTTTTTTTTTTTTCTTCGTATATTATTTATTGAATCTTTCCTTTCAGAATTTACAATAAGTATTCAAATCTTAACCTAAAATACAATAATAAAAGTTGTTATTGCCACTGCAACGTACAACTAAAAGTTCACATCAAAAGTAAATTTATCTGATCAGATCATTTGTTTGAACCCTTTTGAGACGTCTGTGACCCTCGAATACAAGTAAGTCTCTTACAAGACGGTTGGGATGTTCTGTAATCCTAAAGATGTAATTGACACTTGCCTTTTTTATTTCCTCTCGAACTAAGGGCACCTTCAGATCTTTGTGGATGTTACTGTTTCTCATATACCAAGGAGCACCTGTTATTATTCTAAGAAGCCTAGATTGCCGCCTTTGAAGCTTCTCTACATTGGATGGTGAGGCTGTTCCCCACAGTTGGATACCATAAAGCCAAATAGGTTTCAATACTGACTTATACAAAAGCAGTTTTAGTTCTAGATCAAGGGTTGACTTAGGTCCAATAAGCCAGTAAAGCTGTGCTGTTCTGAGTTTGATCTGGGTAATTTTGGCAGCTATATGGTGAGCCCAGGTAAGGCGACGGTCAGATGGATGCCCAGATATTTTACACTACTATGTTCTGGTACTGTCACACCATTAATCTTGATGGGCGGACAATTTCCCTTTCTCAGTGTAAACGTGATGTGCATGCATTTAGAGACATTGACTTTAATCTTCCATTTCAGCATCCAACTTTCCAAATCACTAACATGAGATTGAAGTCTTTGTGACGCAACTGTAGAATCTCTATGAATACTTAAAAACTTAAACTCCAGTAGGTTTGTATCAGGCACAAATGTTAGGATGGTTGGTGAGTGATCAGAAGACAGATCCAATGACGGGTGCATACGAAGATTTTCACGTCTAATATTTCTTACTACGGCAAAATCTATTACATCCGGAATTTTGTTTAGATCAGTTGGCCAATAAGTAGGATGACCAGCAGACAAGGCATCCATTCTGTTCGAAGATACTGCGTCCAATAGCTGTCTTCCTCTCGGAGTAATGAGACGTGATCCCCAGAATGTGTGTTTTGCATTATAATCACCTGCTGCAATAAATTTCGGACCCAGCGTGTTGAAGTAATCGAGGAATTGATCTTTGCAAATGTTGTGTCTTGGAGGACAATAAAGTGCTGATATTGTAACACCAATGTAGGGTAAATTGATTGATGTTGCTTGAATGTAATCTTGGGTGAATTCTGGCAATGGAAAGTGCCTAATGTCCTTGTGAACAAGAATAGCTGCCCCTCCGCATGCCCTACCACTAGGGTGTTTTGCGTCATATGTGTAGTAGTCATTAATTCTAAAGCAGTTTTTGTCCGAGAAGTGTGTTTCCGATATTAGCATGACATCAATTTGGTAAGTATATAAGAAGTTTTGCACTTCGTTTTTATGATGGCTTAAGCCGTTCGCGTTCCAAAAGCACATTTTGAGGGTGTTCATGTCCTATTTACTAAAATCTGCATAAGCATATTTTGGTTTTGCAGCAGCTGTTGCAACATGTTCTGCATGTTAGCCATAAAATTACTCATTGTTTGGATTAGAGTTTCAATTGAATTTTGGGAATTCGAATGTGCAGTTGGAATGCCTTCTTTTAGAGCGTCAGCATATGAAAAAGCATCTGGAAATTTACTTGTGGTTTGGGCAACATTTTTGGAGTTTGCCTGTTGTGGAATGGTGGGCTGAGGTAAACTTGGGAAGTTTGATTCACGGTACTGATTATATATAGGTCTTTTGATCACCGCTTTATTTTTGAGTTCCAAGTATACTTTGCATCCTCGATAATTAGCCGTGTGGTTCTCACCGCAATTACTGCATTTTTTACAGCTAACTTCAGTTTTCGGGTGGGGACATTCACTGCTTCTGTGTACGTCTCCGCACCTGACGCATACTGCCGGTAATTTGCAGAAAGATTTTGTGTGCCCAAATTCTTGGCAATTTTGACACTGAGGGGGGCCTTTACGTTTAATGGGTTCCTCTACATATATTCGACGGTTTAGAAGATACCGTAATCCATATATAGGATGATTGTCACCTTTTTTCCTTATATTGTTCGAGTTAAATTCTATTTCGACTCTAAAAAGCGGTTGTGGAATTTTATTTTTATTTAAAATATTATGGATTGATTTGACTTCATACCCTTCAGATTGAAGGGCATTCTTAATATCGCTAATAGGTACAGTACTGTCAATGCCTTTAATGATTACGTTTAAACCTTTTGCACTTTTGAGTTGATAAGTATAGTAGTTTTTCTTTTCAGTATCGAACTTGTTCACAATTGCTCTAAAAATCTTTTCATCTTTGGCTTGGATTTTGGTTTCCTGAATATTACCCTTTCGTATAGAAACAACGTAGAAATTGTCTTTGCCAACAATCTGTGTCAACTTAGTTACCAAGGCATTGGTAGTGGGCTCTCGTAGGTACAGTGGTGGCGGTTTGAAATTCTTTTTTGCAGCTGTATTTTCTTCCTTCTCTTTTTCTGCAAGAACTGCAAAACGGTTTGCGTTGTCAGTGTTATTTTTTGCCTGTTTTGGATGTGGTTCCAACGTGGAGGCTGCTCTAGAGCTGGACTTACGTTTCGTTATTGTGATATAACGGTCCATACCTGTGAGAACTTTTTCACTGCTCTCAGTCTTCGCTGCACTTTTTTAATTGTTGTACTTTCCTTATTTACGTCCGGTGATTGCAAAATATCTTCGATGTTCTTATGACTACCCAAAAGAGGGGTATGGGGTAGATTTGTATTTGGCCCAACACACTTATTTAAATTTTGACCACTCGCACTTGTTGGGTCGCTAACGTAGCGTACCCGATTTGCAGGCTTCGCTGTCAAATAACGCGAGTCATCAATTTTTTTATTTATATTAACTGTTTCACATTCTTTTGAAGTAATGATCACGTAAGCATTTCTATCATTAAAACTCAGTCTGCGTTCATTAGCACTTGCACTTGGCTCACTCATTAATTAGGTTAACGGCCTTTATTTTTTTTTTACTTATTTGATTGTTGTCTGTCTTTATGCAGTTTTCTTTTCTTTTTTAAACTTTATTAAGTTTAAGTTGTTTTGTTTTTTATTATTCTTTTTTTATTTTAGTTGTAATAAAACACCTATTCCAAATATTTTTTTTATAATTTGCCGACTGTAATTTTTGAATTTTTATTATTGAAATACACATTGTGAATGCATTTGGCTTGAGGGGAGTTTGTAATGAATTTGTAACGCCGTACACAAGCCAAATACATGCGACTTTGTTTTGTTTAAATTGTTATACTGGAAATGAATTCCTTTGTAAATTAATCGTTACAATTTATAAAATTGTCATTCCAATTTTTAGCGTTAAGAGTAATGGTCTTAACAACTTGAATTAAAACTTAGCCCCTACGTAACTTTATGATAAAGTACATTTTGTTAAATTTCTTTATATCACTCGAAAAGTCGTTTTATTGTTGAGCCACTGAACAGTTTTTACTAAAAAACTAACATTATACTTTACCTTATTAATTTAATTTAACATTTATATACATAAATTAACTTTCTCTAATTTTTTATATTTAATTAATGTTAATTTTTTATACCTTATTGATTGTAAACATAGCACTGTCACTTATAAGATTTAGTATCTTGTTGTGCTATGTAGATCATTATAAATCAAATAAATAAATAAATAAATAAAAAAAAATAGTAGCTTAATTCCAAATTACAGTGTGAGCTCGATTTGCGCAACTACCTATTATTGCAACTGACCGATTTGCGCAACAGCCTAATTTTTAACATTACAGTCTTTATAACAGCAACTTTTTTCAAAAAACAGTTCGCGATAAGTGCAATTTTATTTTTTATTTTGCAAATGTTATATTATTTGGCAGTTATTCTGTTTCATTATCTTTTTATTCTCATAGTTTTTCAATCAGAAGCGTAATTTAGAATTGCTTCAAATCATACGAACCTAAAAAATCCTTTCACGACGACACTGGTCTCACAAAAAATATTAACTGTTTATTTACAGTTATTTTTTTTTGTCTCTGTTTCTTTGATTATATTTAAGATTTATTTCAGTATAGTGAACATCATTTTATATGTTAAATATGGTAGTAGTGAAAAAATGTTAAATTGACAATAAAACAGAAATTAGAAATTTTAAACAATTTAAAATACGGTGAAACTGTAAAGAAAATTTGTATTGATCACAAAGTTAAAAAGTTAGTAGGCTTAAAAAAATTAAGTTTATATTCAAAAATGTGTGAGAAACACTGAATCTGCACCAGGAAATCGATCAACCCTCAAGTCTGCAGAATATCCAAAAATGGCAAAAGCGTTGATAAATGGCTTTTCAATCAAAGATCAAAAAATGTGCCAATTTCTGAGGAGGTCCAGGATAACCTGGACATTTTAATACTAGTAATGGATTGATGAAAAACTTTAAACGACGCCATGGTATACGCAGGCTAAAAATATGTTGGGCAAAGCTTTCAAATAAACCAGAAAGTGTTGATCCATTTGTAGATCAATTTAAGAATAAAATCAGTGAACTACAATTAACGGCTGACCTTTTATTATAACTTTTTTTGTTTAATAAATAAATTAATTATTTTATATTAATTAAATTGCTTGTTTTTGTTAAAAAATTAATTTAAAAATTCACTGAATTTAGTGGTCGGTTATTGCAACTTTTCGAAAATTGCAACAACTCCGATTTCCTATCGGTTGCGCAAATCGAGGCCGTACTGTAATTCCAATTTAATTCCAAATTAATGGGGTATACTTTCTTTTTAATTGTATTTGAAATATATTACTCATACCAATCATATTACATGGATGTTCTCGTATAGTTACTCTGAAAAGTATGCACTAAATGATCTTCTTTGGTCAGGCATGAAACTAATGGTATTAAATCAGGGTTCGTCAAAAATTTTTTGGTTATGTGTTAGTGAGTAAAAGAGAGAAAATAAATTGAGAGAATTTATTTATTTACAGCCATAGAAAAGTGTTAGTAATATACGCTATTTTTATTTTCATTTCATCAGCATACATATGTAAAGCTATACATATAACTTTAGCTTAATAATTTTAGATAAATAAAAATAAAATAAAAAATTCATTTTTTATTAAAAGAACATAAAGTATCCATCTTTGACTTAAAAATTAGGCCATTTTTTTTAGATAAATAAAAATAAAAAGAATAAAAAACCCATTTTTTATTAAAAGAAAAAAGCGAAGCCAAAGCATTTCAAAAAAATTATACTCTGCGACAAAATAAAAAAAAAAAAAAAAATGAAATACGCCTAGCTAATAACATAGAACATTTTTAACATGAAATATTTTTTGAGTGTTTGCTGAAATAAAATGATAAAGCATCCGCCGTACATGTGTTCTTGTCGCAGTCTGATCGACAACTAAATGAAAAAACACAAGAATGCGTGTGAGTTCTGTTTGCACAACTGTGCTATGAAATGGTAAACTATGTATTAAATATCAGTCATACGTCACATATGTACTTGTCATGAATAAATTTTAAGTGTTAAATACGAACATAATGTAAGTAATTATAACGGGTGAGCGATTTAAAAGTTTAAATTCCAAAATGCAATAAAACAAAAATAGTTTTGTTCGGCTGTGAACTACAATTGTTCCGGTTAGAAATGGAATATGATTTCATTTATACGGCTACCGCCGTTGGCCTCACAATACCTAATACGATCGGACTAATTTTCATGCACTTTTTCTAGAGTATGGGGTCGTATCTCGTCAATGGCATTACGAATGTTGCTGTCATGCATACATGAGCAAGTTTTTCAGTTGACTTTTGTCTGAGGTGCAGTTACTGCGTAATCCTTTGATCAATCGGAATATCCAAGCCTACAAGGCTACCAGATCATTGCAGCGTCTTTCAGGCAGAGGTGTCACCAATTCAGGCTGCGGTGAAAATTATTGCGGACAAAAATGTTCACAGACGGAAAATCATCATACTTTCCGATAGCCAAGCAGCTATCACCATATTGGATTCCAGTGTAGTAAGCTCCAAGACGGTGTACGATTGTCGCAGATATCTCAATGAGGTGGCGAACCGACACGATGTTTGCATCACATGGGTACCGGGACATAATGATTATCCTGGCAACTGCAGCGCGGATGAACTGGCCAGAAGGGGCAGCACCATCGAATTTTCTGGTGAACTCTCTTGGTTGGGAATCCCTTTGGGGTCCTGCAAAATTATAATTGACAATGCAACCGCAGATCTCGTCAACAGAATGTGGGCAAATTCGGATAAGGGCAGAGCGGCGCAAAAGATCTGGCCGAGGCTGGATAGGAGTCGCCCGGCGACTCTGCTTAAACTCCAAAGAAGTAGGCTCAGCACAGTTATCATGGTTATTACGGGGCATTGTATTATAGGAGCGCATGCGAGGCGTATTGGTCTTGGACACCTTGCAAATGATTTCTGCAGAAGTTGTGGAGATGAAGAGGAAAATGAAACTATTCTTTACTTATTGTGCACATGTCCGGCGCTTGGTCGGAGAAGAAAGAGATGCCTGGGTGCGTCTTACATGGAGGATATAGATAAACTGTCGTGTATGGATATTGGCAGTCTGAGTCGCTTCATCGGAAGCTCCGATGGTTGGTTGGATGGTTCCTGGAATAAAGGGGAAATGAGGAACTGTGGTATCACAATGGGCCCTTTGTTCGGCCAAAGTGTATCCGCTCCTGATTCCATCGAGGGGACAGCCACTTCTACCTACATACCTAATCCTTCTTACAGATGATCTCTTAAATATGCTATTGCAGTAATATTGATACTTTCTGCAAGAGTACTAAGCCTATGGGTACTTTTGATACGCAAATGTTATCTTCACATTAGCAGCAGTAGCAGCAGTATGATTCTGTCCATTGACTTGTTGTATGTAATAACCATCACGAATTTTTAATTATTTCGAACTTTCTGCGAATTTGTTTTTTAGAAAGCTTAGATACTCTCTCTTAGTCACTATTCCGTCAATATATACAAAATTGCCTACATCTGATGCCTACACAGAAGTTCACAATAAAATTTATAAAACACATATTTGTGTACCTAGACTTTTACTGTCCATTATACGTATGTAAGTACACAAATCACAAAAATCATTAGAGTATATTGCATATATAATCAATTATTATTACAATGAAACATACATATTTCATTTGAATTTATTTGTTGATAATTTATGTACAAATAAAGTGCAGCCGACAGAGAAAGTTAAACAATCAAAAATGGATTTACTCGTATTTAACTAACAGAAAACAAACCGTACTTTTTAAAAACTGCTGCTCCAGAAGTATTGATGTCCTTTCTGGGGTACCTCAGGGTAGCCATCTTGGACCGCTTCTGTTTTCATTGTTTATTAACGACTTACCTGAAACGATTCACTATTCCAATATCCTAATGTACCCTGATGACGTAAAAATTTTCTTAAGTTATCGCCAAAGTTCCGGTCAGAAACTTCTTCAAAATGACCTAAATTCGTTTCATTTACGGTGTAATTTAAATCTAATGCAGCTTAATCTCAAAAAATGTAAATACATGAGATTTGTAAGAAAGAATCCGATTCCTGCAAACTATGCTTTTGATGGATACGAGCTTGAGCTTGTAGATAACTTCCTGGATCTAGGAGTTCTACTTGATCCCAAACTAAATTTTATCCCTCACATAACTATGACTGTAAATAAAGCTAGAAGCGTTCTTGGTTTTATAAAACGGTGGGCAAAAGAATTTAACGATCCTTATGTTACTAAATCGCTCTACACATCTCTTGTAAGGCCTATACTCGAATATGGTTCCATAATATGGGATCCTCTATATAAAAAATATTCCGACGTCATCGAATCTGTACAAAAGCAATTTCTGATGTTTTGTCTCCGAGGACTGAATTTTAATCCTACAAGTTTACCTTCTTATTCTGCCAGACTAGCTTTAATTAAACTTCCGACACTTAAAAGCCGCAGAACTATGTTAAATATCTCATTCATATTCAATGTAATTACTGGTGATATAGGCTCCAGTTTTTTAATCCATAATATCACGTTTAATGTTCCTCAACGTCCGTCACGTCATTTTTCCCCATTATCAATAAAATTTTTTAGATCCAACTACGCTGGTGCTGATCCAATAAGGAGAATGTGTAAAGAATTTAATAAATTGTATATGCTAATAGATTTTTCGTCATCAAATAATGTTATAAAAAATAATGTAATTATATATTTAAATTCATAGTTTTTAAAATTGATATAAATTTAAATTTACAATTGTAACTTTAATAAATTGCCTGTAAGGAATATTTCCATAGGCAAATAAAATAAAAAAAAAAAAAAAAAAAACGCCTAAATTGTGCAGCTGATTGATTTAAATCAGGGTTAAATGTATAACAACGTAGTATTTTCTATTATTTTAAATAGAATTTAATTTATGAATTAGTAATACGGAAATGACATTTCGCATCTGTTCGAAAATAATAAATTATTTATTCAATGGAAATCAACAGACCATACATAACAAACACAATTAATAGAAAATAGTTTTTATTAAAGAAAACATAGCTCAGTAGTTTTAAATTTTAAATAAAAATTCATTTGACGTCATCATGTGTAGAACATAACATTGTTCCAATGCCCGCCATGGCTTCTCGGGGCGAAGCGTATAGGAAATGTCAGATTTTCATGACTCTGGCGCATAAATCAGGCTAAATAATCGATGATGTTGGTTGTTGGTAGTGTTGCCCCATAAGAAAACCACACAAGTCAAATCGCACGATTTCAGTGGCCTATTCACATCACCTTCACGTGAGATGGTTACGCATTTTAATCGTTAGCGCCGAATATTTACTGCAACATGAGGCATATAGAAGAAGAGAAGAAGTCGCGGTAGTCTAATAGGTAGTGTGTTGGCTTATTAGAAGTAAAGCCCAGGTTCGTATCCCAGGCCAGGCATCAAAAACGAAATATGAAAAAATATTATTTCTTCGGCGACTTCCTCTCAGCACATTTCTGGCAAAAATAAATATAATTGCCATGAAAAGTTTATCAAAATTCTGTCGTGCGGAGTCGACGTTAAACTGTAGGCCCCCCAACCCGTATAAACGTATAAAATTAACGCACACAGCAAAAGTGGTGTGAGAAACTAGGTCGTAATGCTGACTGAAGGATTGTAATGGTCAATTATATATGTATGTAATGCTCTTTTTTATCACGGCTAGAGTGATTGGGGGTATTAGCTAATGACGTGGCGGTATTAGCCAGCAGGAGTAATACATTCCCGAATTACCTAAATGCTCTATGATTATAGATCATTTGATGTTAGGGGATCAACAAGCCACAGAAAAAGTTGAAATTAATCTGACGACAAGGTAAAGAGAACAATTTTATATACATATGTACACAGGGAAAACTGAACCTAATAAATACATAGTAAATTAGAACAAAATTTATAAGATTTCTCTATGGTTTTTTTCAAGAAGAGATTCTTATTATTTTTATAAGGAAAACCTTTTTGAAAAAATCAAGAAGAAAACTTAGGGATTTTACTAGATAGTCTTCTTGATTTTTTAAAAAGGTTTTCTCCTTAATTTTATTAAGCTTTCTATTTGTTTTTTCAAGAAGGTTTTCTTCTTGATTTTATTAGACCCTCTTTTTGTTTTTTTTTTTCAAAAAGATGTTCTTCTTAATTTTATAAGACTATCCCTTTATATTTATAAATAATACTTATTGATTTAGCTTGATATTATTATAGATTTTTTATTGATATATTTACTTAGAAACTTACTTAATATTTGATTTATTAATAATGATTTTGCACGAACAATATTTCTTCTCCATTCCCTTCGTCCTGCTTTGAATTTAATCAACTCCCCAGTATATTTTTGATCCACCTTCTTGAATAAATTTTAAACGTCTTCGATTTCCATTTTTTTTTAATATGTTTCTTGATGTAATTCCAAAACTTAAAAAAATTTTCCACGTTTCATCACGGAGCTCCCAGGATTTAAAAAGTGGGTTATTACTCAAAATTTTATTTGTTTTTTATAACACTTTTTTTGAAATTAAAACAATTAAATTTTTTCATTGAAGTTTACTTTGTTTTTTTTTTAAGAAGGAATATTTTTATTACTTTTTTCCACTTCTTTACTTGCCACTTGTTCACTTTTTTTAACAAGCCATCTAATATAATCAAGAAGATATTCTTATTAAAACATTAATAAGATAATTTACACATGATCAAATAGAAACCTAATGAAATCAATAAGAAATACTCCTTAAAAAAAAATAGTTAAGTAGCCTAATGAAATCTATAAGAAAAACCTTTTTGAAAAAATTGATTAGGTAGCCCAATGAAATTAATAAGAAATTCTTGTTTTATACAATTTAGAAGAATACACAATAGAATCAATAAATTTTTCTCTATGGATTGTATTTTTTGTGGCAAAAATGATGGAATTTGAGTTAAAAAAATGGTAAATAAAAAGTTTTCTTCTTAAATGTATGTGTTTTACGTCTTGAAAAAATTAAAAAGATTTATCACATAAAAATAATAAGAAATCTCTACGAAAAAACCTTCGTTTCTTTCTGCTGTAATACCCCTCACTCCAAAAACGTTTCGTAGAGAAAATCTTCTTGATTTTATTAGGCAGTTTTCCCTCTGTGTATGTATATAAGATTTATAAAAAGGTTTCGTTCGTTGGTGTGTATTCAAAGGTTTTGAAAGACAATAAGTTTGTACATAAGTATGTTGACCCATGTAGCATAAGATTGCAAAGATCCCAAATTTCATTGTTGTCAGTATATTTACATAACAATTTCTTGTAAGCATATTTAAACATGTACGTACTTGCTAATAAATGTCAAATAACAAAACCGTACACTCACAACTACATTCGCATTAGGTTGATGTAGCTAAGAAGAACAAAGGGCACACTGTAATTCAAACAAAATCAACTGTTTGATTCAACGATCAATTCTAGAATGTCTCTTTATTTTTCAACTATTCTTCTTTATACTTATTACTAACATCAGGGCTGCAAAAACGAGTATTTTAGATAATTTATAAATTTAGATAATTTATAAACTTAGTTGTAAATAATAGGAATAATTAAGTGAAGGGTTGCTATTATACCTCCCTTTTTTATTTTATTTTTATTTTTTTTTTATATTTATATATCTTTCAATCCATATATTTCAAAGTTCAAATTTAAATACAAATACACATGAATAGTAGTATGAATAAATAATATAAAATGTATTTAACATTATAAAAAATTTCTTATAAATAATATATAAGTGGGTTAGGTATACCTCCCTTTAAAAAAAAATTAATTGGTATTAAGATAAGAAAGAAGAAAAAATTAATTTACAATGGCAACAAGAATGTATTAAATTATTAATTTGTTTCTGGTTTTATTGTTTTATTTTCAAACTTTTCTGATTTTGTCTTTATGAACTGTTTTTTCCTTTTTTGTTTCGCTATTGTAAATAGTTACGTTAACACCATTTATACTTTTGACAACATAAGGACCTTCATATATGTTCTTATGTTTCTCGTAAAGTTCTTTTTTTAGCACAACATTATCAGCAACTTTAACTGCTAAAAGATTTGCAAATTTATCATAGAGTAGTTTGTTCCTGGCTTTGTGTTTGTCTATTAAACGTCTTGAAATAATGTTAGTTTGTTGTAATCTATGCTTTACTTCTTTACTATAACTGTCCAAATTATAAAGTGGATCTAAACTTTCTGTTATGTTATTTGGCATTGTAGCAGTTTTCCCTCTTACTAACTCGAAAGGTGTAAACCGATTATCAAATGCAGTGTTTGGAGTAGTGTTGTGGTAAAAAGTGAAATATTTCAAGTAAGTATCCCAATCCGCAATATTCTCCCTGACATATGCTCGAATATATTCATTAAATACGCTGTGGTTACGTTCCTCTGTACCCACACTTTGATGGTGATAAACCGTTGAAAAATTCAAGTTTACTTTAAGTAATTTACACAATTCAGAAAATAATTCGTTCTTGAACTCAGTTCCCTGATCTGATTTTATAATTTCCATTCTACAATCAATCTAAATTAGAATAAAATTCTCAAATATCGCACGTGCAACAGTATGAGCTGATTTGTTAGGTACCGGAATACTAACTAAATATTTAGATAAATCACATATCAAAGTTATTGCATATTTATTACCATAAGTTGATTGAGATAATGGACCTATGGTGTCTAAAACGACTACATCAAATGCTTTAATCGGAGTCGGAGTTTAAATTAGTTTTTCAACATTTCCTGGTCTAACTTTATTTAACATACATTCTTTACAATTCCTAACAAATTTTGAAATATCCCTCGTCATTTTCTTCCAATAATATTTTGTTCTAATTTTAGCATATAACTTCTTTTGACCACAGTGCCCTCCTGTTATCGGATCATTATGATATATTTCCATCAGTTTTACTTTGTCTCTATCATCTGTTATAATCTCCGTTGGTTCCGTTAGAATAATTTCCAAAGTTTTTAAAATCTTCATACCTTCATCTTTTAGCTTTTGAATTAAACATATTGAGAAAAATGGATCACTTTTGGACCATTCAGCTGTGAAAATTTTGTGAATGTTGGCTTCTTTTTGTAGCCTCGAAAGCAACTTATCTAAACAAATTGTTTCGTTAACAATCTCAAAATCTAGGTACAGCAATTTTTTAAATTTTTTAAATATATTTATGCGCATTTTGAAAAGTTTTTGTTCAATATAAAATAATTCTGTTTTTATCTTTGGTACCTTTTTATCGAAATTATGCGAGAATTTATCGTAAATTTTCAAACTAATGGAAACACCCTGTTGTTCAATATCGAATTTGTTCTTACTATTTTTCTTTGACAATGCTCGAGTTGTCATCGAAAACATATTACTCAAATTCTTAAGTTCATTGATGGAGATTCTGGACAAAGCATCCACGTCTACATTTGCTTTACCTTTTATACACCCTACATGAAAATTGTATTCAGAGAGTTCTAATCTGATCCTTGTTAACTTGGACGAAGGATTTTTCATATTAAATAAGTGGACTAACGGTCGATGATCCGATCGAACAATGAATGAAGTGCCATAGATATATGGTCGAAAATGAAGGATTGCAAAGAGTATTGCTAAAAGTTCAAGTTCTATAATGTGTTTTTTCTGTTCTGATAAGCTAAATGATTTCGACGCAAAATATATTGGTAAATCGTTACCATTAATATTCTGACTTAAAATGGCTCCGCAGCCGGTTTTGGAAGCGTCTACTGTAACTAGACTTTTGTAAAATAGACTTTTGTAAAGCCCGGGTATTGTAAAATTCTTGGAGATAACAAGACACTTTTTAATTTGGTAAAAGAATTGTGACAATGTTCAGTCCAGTTAAATTGTTCATTTTTTCTTGTAATAAAGTTCAACGGTGCTGCTAAAATTGCAAAATTAGGAATAATTTTTCGGTAATAATTGGAAAGGAAATTTGTGGGCTATTAATTTTTTATTTAGCGCGCAGTAGTCGACACACATTCTGTATGACTTTTTACCATCTAAACTTTTTTTTGGGCACTAAAATTAATGGACTATTATAATTGGAAGTACTGGGCTCTATTAGATCATTGTCTAATAAGTTCTTAACTTGCCTGTTTATCTCGTCTTTCTGTGTGTGAGCAAGTCGGTAATTCTTAATGTAAATAGGTGTAGAATCAGTCAGTCGTAATTTTTGTTCATAGAAGTTTGCATATGTCATTTTATCGTCCTTTAAAGCAAAAATATCTGCGAATTTCTCACAAAGTGGTAATTCGTCATTCCTAACATCATCTGGAATTTGTTGTTCCAAAATTATTTTAAGCTTCGAAATACGGTCGGAATCTGTTTTAGTTCCGTCAATTGAATAAATATAAAAATTTTGAAGCTTTTCAGCTTTGATGTTATAATTTTTTATATGCTTTATCTCGTCCGTAGTATTGAATAACCGCAACACAGATTTTTCTGAATCAATGATGCCTTTCCCAACGAATACTCCCTCAGAAACTTCCTGCGAGTCGATAAACATTGGTTCAGTTATATTCCTAAACTTAAAAATTATATAAACTTCACAACGAGGTGGTATTATGCATGAATAGCTACTTGTACCCTGTAATATTGGAATTTTAAATTTAGTATTTTGAAAAGAAACTGATAATGTCATAGAATCATAATCGATTTTGCATCTGTTGTTTTTAAGGAAATCCTTGCCAAGTATACCATTTGAAGGGATGTTGAAATCATCACTGACTACATGAAATTTTTGGGAAATTGAAAAATTTGAGATATTTAACTGCGTGTGAATTGTTCCTAATGTTCGTACAGGAGATTTTGTTAATCCTGTTATTGTTATTATTTCGCTTTCATTTAAGAAAATATTTGTATTTAAACATGAAACTTTTACTAGTGAGATGTCCGCTTGTGAGCCTAAAAGAAACGTGTATGGTATACGGTTATTAAATAAGTTGAGCTTAATGAAATCGGCGTAATTGGGATTTAAGCTATAAATTGATTTATAAATTGTTGGTTCGTTTAGTTCGTTTCCTCCCCCAACAAAAGAGTTTGCTGAGCGCCCTCCGCGTTTAAAGGCCTAACAGAGACCCTATTATTGTTATAATTTCGAGACGAATTCGACCGATTATTGCGAAAGTTATTAAAGTTTCTATTGTTATTTCTATGGTTATTGTATTGTATTGAACGTTTGCTTTTGTTCAACCGTTGCCATTTTGCCTTTATTGCCTAAACTAACTTTGCTTTCAACAACTGACTCACTTCCTGACCCACTGTACTCTGAACCACTTTCGCTATCTGATACTACGTCCTTATTTACAAGGTCAAACAACTCTATGTTTCGTGGAACCTTTATTCGACAATTTAATTTAGCAAAACATTTTACCAAAATTTCGCGACAATGTGTAACCCTTGACAAAATCTGTTGCTTTGTGTTGCTCGACAAATTATCCGAATTTGTTTTTGCAAATATTAGAATAGAATTATAAGTTTCAACTAATAAATTTATATATTCATTTATTTTAAATTTATTAGTGGAAACTGGCCGTTTTTTAAAACTCTTTTTTTATTTTTAATAAATTATTAATTAATGTAACAAACTCTTCATTATCAAATTCTGACATTTGCTAAATAACTTTAGTTTGAAGGAAAAAGTGCTCATAAAGAGAAAAAATTGTTGTTGTGGATGTTGCCCTTTTTTAGAATTTTGATTATTAATTTTTAAATAGATTATCAAATTTTATTCTTTTTTTTCTTCTCTTAACATATGTATGATATAATATAATACTACATATTTGCATTTATTATATTTTAAAGTTATATAATAAAGATGTAAACGAGTGAATGATTTAAAATTAATGAAATGAATGCTAAATGTATAAGTAAATGGAAAATATAAAATGCATTATATTATATTATTAAGTAAGTTTTTTTTTAAGTTTATATATATATATATATATATATATATCTATTTATATATATTTATTTAAATATTGTTACTAATTTATACAAACTATTACTAATTTCTATACATTATTACTTATTTATTACTATGTATTATTACTAATTTATACAAATTCTTACTTATATATTCTTACTAATTTCTATACATTATTACTTATTTATTATTACAAATTTATATAAAGTATTTATATATTATTATTAATTTCTATGTATGTATTACTACTTACATATATATATTTATATATTCATTGATATACAGTGGTGGCCACGAATTTAAGACACGACATATGACTGATTTAGTTGCGATAATATTTACAATCCTGTAATATCAAAATTGATATTCTCTATTCTTCTATGTACCCTGTAATACTAAGAAAAAGTACCATTATTTTATTTTGATTCTTTTTACATTTTGTTGCTTTTTGATCATATTATTGTGAAAACGTTTATTTGAAACTGGCCACGAATTTAAGACATTTCAGAAATATCTGGTTTTTAAGTGATTTTTTGGCGTTTTTTGAAGCTAAACGTTGAATGTTTTATTTTATTTTATGTTGGAATACATAGAAATATTTAATTATAAATGGTCAGAGGTACTTGGAATACCGACGCCGACCGAAAACTGATCCAACAATTAAAATTTGATGGAAAAATAAAAATGGACATATCCAAGCTGCTTAAATGTTCTAGATGCAAAATTTACAACGCGCTGGAACACATCAAGCAACATGGTACCATCAAAAATGTCAAACAGCAACCTAGGGCCCGAAAAACCACATCCTAAAGTAGCTGCTAATAATCCTTTCACGAGCTTAAGTAAAATAAAGAATAAAATTGTATTGGATTTTGGTATCGATATGTCGTCTAGGGCAATAAGAAGATGTCTAAATGAGAAAAACTTGCGTGGGTGTATTGCACAACGTAAACCACTTGTGTCAAAAAAATATCAAATCCCGACTAGCATTTTGTCTTGATCTATATAATATGTAAATAAAAATTCTTAACTAAATATAGGTAGCAAAATATTATTAGCTTTTCTTCTTAATATTACTAAAATCTTAAGAAAAATATCATGGGCCTAAAATATTTTTGATAAGATGTAAAAATTATCACAAATGTCGTGTCTTAAATTCGTGGCCACCACTGTATATAAATTATTAAATTATATATATATTGGTTTCTATTTCTGCTACCGCACTGTACAGCTTATCCGCTTCGCTTTCGCTGACACGTTGTTGTTGGCTTAAGAGTTTGCATTTTTCTTATTTCCAGGATTTGGTCACTTCTTATATATATGAGTGTGGCGTTGTTTTTGTTATTTGGAGTAGTTAAATGTGTTCATTTTATTTTAAATTTAAATTTATTTATTTTTGTATAAATGGTAAAGTATTTGGTAATTGTTTTTTTTTCTTAATGTTATATATTATTTTGTTTCTCTGTTTAGCTGACATTTTATTTAATTTCGTTCATAGTTCATAGTTAATTTCACTTGTTTTGTTGGTCTATTTTTACATTTCTTTTTGTTTCATTTTACTTTGTTTTAGTATGCGTTTTTTTTTTGTAAAAAAAAAGTTTTATATATTTTATTGTTGTATGTATGTATAAGTATATATTAAGTAAGTATTTTATATATGGTTATAGCAGTAAGTATATATATATATATAGTATTTATATGTATAAAATTTATTGAATTACTAGCATAGTTGTCCTTCGTGCACTTTTTTAAATTGTTGGTTTATTATGTTGTCTTTCCATTACTGTATTTATTTTTGTTGATTTTTTTTATCTTTACTTCATATTGAAAGTTTATGTGAAACACGTATATGCGTATGTGTATGTTGCTTCTACATGGTTCATAATTTTCACTTTTCGTCATTTTTGATTATTCGTTTTTTTATATAATTTCAATGTTAACTGTTTATGTTTATATACATGTATACATTTATATATATATATACTAACGGTTATTTTTTTCTTTTATTACATGTTTTGGAATTTTCATTTGAGGTTATAAATTATTCTCACAATTTATATATATAGATTATATATATATATAGATTATAAATTGTTTATACGCTGTAACGGTTAATGTAGCACATTTTTCTGTATGTCCGTTTTTTTTTGAGGTTATATTATAACGGTTGTTGATATACCACGATAATTAAAATAAAACCACGATTTTTAACACGTTTTCTATTCTATTAAGGTTATATTTTAACGGTTTTAATTTTAAATCTTTTTAACACATATAATTTTTGTAATACCAAAACGTTTTTGTGCTAACGAAAACACGAGAAAAAGAAAAAAGTTTTAAAATTAAATCTTTAATTTTTTTTATAAGCATATGTATTTATATATTTTTGTTCTTCGAAAAAAAAAAACTTTTTTTCTTTATAGTTACGTTTCTTTCAGTCTTGGGATTTCCAATAGACTGTACTTTTTTCCCGTTTTTTTTCTGGTGTCACTCTCTCATGTTTTTTTTTTTATGTTAGAATGAAATTTTATCTTTTTCTACTTTTACGATCACCATTTTTTTTTTATTTTAATTTGAATCTTTTTTATATATAATTTTTAATATCTTATAAACATCTTAATTTTTTTCATCTAATTATATTTTTTGAAAATTCCCATTTTCCTTTAATTTTTGTTCTTTTTTTAATGTTTGTTTGTTAATTTGTCTTTTCTTTCTTTTTCCTCTTTTTTGAACTGTTTTTTTTTCATAAAGTTTCCTTTACCTTCGAGAATTTTCTACGCGTTAAGTTTCAGTTCCTTTAAAAAATTTTTTTTTTCAAATTTAAACTTTGTTTTTTTTCACACTAATTAAATCTTCTCTCACGGTCGCCATGTAATTCAAATAAAACCAACTGTTTGATTCAACGATCAATTCTAGAATGTCTCTTTATTTTTCAACTATTCTTCTTTATACTTATTACTAACATCAGTATTGCAAAAAGGAGTATTTTAAATAATTTATAAATATAGATAAATTATAACCTAAGTTGTAAATAATAGGAATAATTAAGTGAAGGGTTGCTATTATAACACTCAACCCAAGCAAAACCTTTCCAACAGCTGGCAACGGAAGAGCAGCAAACTGTATGTTTAATAAATAATCCTTAAAATAGACCACATGCCAAGTTTAAAGTGTAAAAGGACTGAAATTCCAAGGCACAATCAAAGGAAGACCATACTGTAGCATATGATGAGGTGTGCGACACTGTCGACGAAATAAAATTAAAGCAGACAGAAGAAAAGCATTCCGTCAAACAATTTAAACCAAGGAATAAGTAACTGAAAAAGAATTCTTAGAAGCAAATCCAACATAGGTTTAACAACATAATCTATGTTTCTATTTCTTCAAGTTTGAAAAAGTGTTCTCTGGTGAAAGGTGACAACCTCATAAAAAAATTAGTTTCAAGGTACCATGTTATGTTTTTTAATTTTTCTTTGGAGCCGTTAAGCGCTACCCAAAATGTAATACCAACCACATCGGTTAATAGTATGACGATATGTGTCATAATATTCCTTCAATTACTTCCTTCCTCATATGAGAAATCATTACCCAAAATCAAAGAACTCGTCAGTAACTTGTAAAATGTTCCATTGTGTCGGTATCCACTAATGCTGCTAAAAGTCATATTTATAGTTGAATGGGTCGTTAGGGTACCTATCATTCTGCCTGATTGACAAGTTCATGATAGTTTTCACAGACGTGTCGCTTCATAGTGTTCCAGTTATTTTGGTTTACAATGGAACGTAAGGCATTGGTAGTGAAGTACCCGTACTCTAGTTAGTGAGGCCAAGGTTCAAACCCCATGTAAAATATCTTCAACAAAATGAAATACGAAAAAATATTTCTTCGGAATTTTCCTCTCAGCACATTTCTGGCTAAAACACTGTGTTTAAATAAAAATTGCCATGAAATGTTTCGCAAATTTCTGTCGTTCGAAATCGACTTTAAACTGTAGGTCCCGCCACTCATGCATAAAATTAGCACAAACAACATAAGTGGTGTGAGCAACTAAGTTGCAATCCTAACTGAAGGGTTGTAATAACCAATTATGTATGTAAGTTTAAATCATGTTGTCTCCTGGATAGTTAGGAATATTTACAAATTGATAGTGAAAAGTCGTTGTGTGAAGGTAAGTGAGACAGTTGAAATGACAGGAACCATTATACGTTACATTTGTCCTATTAACACAAACTTTTCTGATACACATACACACATACATATATGAAATTATTTGTTTCTCTATTGCCTGCGTAGCTTTTTTATTATTTATTTATTTTCTAAGCATTTTGCGACATATTAATCAGGTATATTTTATATATAGTACATGCAAACATACATGTCGATAATTCTAACATTACATATATGAAATATCATATGTTGACATAAACGTCTATTTTTGTACATTGAAGATATCACTGACAGCATCTGACACCATTAAAATATGTTCATCACATCACAGGATATAACATGCATGTTACCTATCGTAGGCACATTTAAATTTATATCGCACTTACAGTTTACTTCAAATATTTTATGTCGTGTTCCAAAGTACATTACAAAATACATGAGAATATCACTTAATGTACGTGAGTACATGTAATAGAAAATTATACGTATATTTTAAACGCTTTTAAAACCACTTGCGATAATGTAGCACAATTTCAATTGGTTTTTAAGTTTAGGAAGAATTTATGAATTTAAAGTTTAAGGAAAAATTCAAAATATTTCATTGTATTCTAGTGGGTAGCGTGTTGGCTTATACTGTAAGAAAGGATGAATAATTGAATAGAAGAATTTGGTTTTTTCTTTGTTATGTGCGGATAGTGCGCACTCTTTTGCGTTTAATCAATGATTGATTTTTGAGGAAAATGTCCCTTCTTTAATACTGAATTTTGGCTGATTTAGTATTTCTTAATTCTAATACATTTCTTATATTAACTTAACGCTTTAACAATTGTATATATATATATTTTCTATATTAAATAATATTACATTGGCTTGTGTGTAATAATCATGGGACAAGGGGGTGCAATATGACACTCGCATATTGCCCATACACAAATAATAATTCCCACGGTAAAGTGTGAAGAGAGCCACACATGATCACTAGCAATGCAATACAACAACAACACACATTGTGCATATTATATGCATACCAATACAGCCGGCGGCCTGACAACAAAGTGTCAAATGATCGTCACGTGTGAGCGTTACTATTGTGGTGTTATACGCTGCAGAGACGGTCAGCAACATTGAGTCAAGTGGTCGCCGCCCATATGCGATTGGATATTCTTTTGTTTATGCATATGAAACGTTGAGTTGGTATTGACGACCGTAAAATCATGCTACACTACGGTTCTAACCCAAGGTCAGACATGTCCGGCAAAACAAAGACTCAAATAAAATTGTCATGAAGAGTTTCTTAAAAATCTGTCGTTAGGACTCGGTTTTAATCTGTATCAATAAAATTAAGACATACAACATTAGTGTGTTCTTAATAACTGTGAATGAAGCGTTATAATGACCAATTATGTATGTATGTATAACAAAATAAATTTAAAGAAATTATTTCGATTTAAAAGAGATACTGTCTACTCTAAATACTTACTTACCTTCTTAATTGACCACCAACAACCCGATTAACATATTTACCCCTGCCTTAATACATCCTTTGCTTTGCCTTTGCTTCTTGCGCGTTTACGCCAGTTGGCCACACCAATCGGTGACAAGGCTTCCTCGCTTTGGTCCTTCCAAAAAAGGTCGTCCTCTTCCGCAGATCCTCGCATCTAATGCCCATCTCGTCGGAGCATCATCCTCTATTCGAATGACATGGGCGAGCCAGCGCAGCTGACGGATGTTAATACGGTGCACAACGTCTATATCGTTGAGAAGCTCATATCAAATCATTGCCAACTCAAACTGGACTGAAGATCTTACGTACGATTTTTCTCTCGAATACTCTCAAGGCTGCTGCATCAGTGCTTAATAGGGTCAATGCCTTTGCGCCATAAAAAACATGGGGAGGATGAGCGTCTGGTATTAGTTTTGTATTAGTTTTGTACGAGAGAGTTCTCTGATACTCCATAGCCTATTGAGACCATAGTAGCAGCTGTTGGCAAGAGTGATATTGTGCTTGATATCTAGACTGACATCATTTTAGGTGGTAACGGCGAAGCCAAGATAAATAAATTCCTTGACTACATCCTTGATTACATGGGAAGCTAGGTCGTAATCCTGAGTGAAGAGTTGTAATGACCAATTATGTTATGTATATACATCGTAGGTATAGTTATCGGCCGTAATCTGAGATCCAATACGCCGCACGTCTCTACTTCTCCATAACATAGACTTCATTTTGCCCTCATTTACTGCCAGACCCATCTTAGTAGACTTCCATTCGATAGCACTAAAGGCAGCAGTAACATCTCGCTTTGTACGCCCTATAATGTCAATGTCGTCAGCGTGCGAAAGCAACTGGACTCTTTTTTTTTTAAACACTGCCATTGCAATGCACTCCCGCCTTTCGCAGAACGAACACACGCCATTACGAAGTTTAAGAGATCGCCTTGTCTGAAACCTCGCACGGTATCGAAATTTTCGGAGAGGTCCATTCCTACCTTGACGGAGCTACTGAAATTGCTCAACTTCATTATGCATTGCCTTATCAGCTTCGCAGGTATACCGAGCTCAGTTATTGGGACAAAAACATGATCCCTTATGGGGCTATCGAAGACTGCCTTATGGGCGACAAAAAGATGGTGTGTATCGACTTGTTTTTCGAGGGTCTTTTCCAGGATTTGACGCAGTGTGAAGCTGAAGCCGCACTGATAAGGTCCAATCAGTGTTCTGACAAGTGGCTTCAGGCATTCACACAATACGCCTGTAAGAGCCTTATAAGTGATAGGAAGAAAGTTGGCGCATATCGCAGGATCTCCTTTTTTCAGGAGAAGACAGAGGACACTGAGGATCCAATCTTTGGACATACTTTCCTCTAGCCATATGTTATAAATAACCTGGTACATGCTCCCTACCAACTCATTACGTTTGGTCTTAAACAATTCGGCGGGAAGGTCGTCAGAGCCAGCAGCTTTACTGTTTTTATGGTGCATAATCGCAAATTTGTAATGAAGGTTTTAATTTCGGATGAAATATTTGGAATCAAAGTTTAAATATGATTTATATATCCATACTTATAATTCACAGAATCTGTTTTCTGTTTAAATTATTTGTCTTTACAAAGTCTACAGCCGGAAACTATAAAATAAAATTAAAAATCCTAAAGATTAACACAAATTCCATTCAACATCAACTGAATAATCAATTTGATTCATATTCCTTTGTCAATTTTGCGCATTAACATCAATTTATTATTATTCAAGGCGCGTATTAAGATTTTATCTTCTATCTCTTATTGACCAAATTATAAATTAATTTTCTTCTTGTTTGGTTTGACGATAAATGATGACAAATAATAGAAAATGACAAAACTGCTGGGATAAGTAAGTTGATGAGTGATTCAAAAGTAATCAAAATTGAAAGAAACAAATCAACGAAAGGATAAAGAAAAATAAGCTCAAAAGATTTTTTTTAATAATGAGGCATCTGTCTGTTCAATAAAATGTTTCCCTGGAAGCAAGTGCTTGGATGTCAGGAAGGAATGGAATGCATGCAAACAAGATAAAGTTTCTGACTGTGGTCAACGTGGCGACCAGCAGGACGATCCTTGTCTTGCTGTATTCAAGTTGACACGCAGCCTCCTCGAGGCCCCTCCTGGATGGCATTCTAACACCCTCTAGATGTTAACTAATGCGAGCGGCGAAGTCCAAATGAGGGCGCCGTAGTCCAGCAGGTAGAGTGTTGGCTTATTAGACGTAAGGCCACGGTTCAAACCCCAGGCCAGACATCCAAACGAAATATAAAAAAATATTTCTTCGGCAACTTTCTCTCAGCAGATTTCAGGCAAAAACTCTGAGAGTAAATAAAATTGCCATGAAAATTTTCTCAAAAATCTGTCGTTCGGAGTCGACTTTAAACTTTAGGTCCCTCCACTCATGTATGAAATTAACACACACAACATAAGTGGTGTAAGAAACTAGGTCGTAATCCTGACTGAAGGGTTGTAATGCAATTATGTATGAAGTCCGATCCCCTTGATGTTAAACTTGGGTTTTGTGGAGGGCTTGGAACCCACCACGTAAAAATTGCTTTCAATGAAAACCAAAACAAAAGCCTTTAACAAGTTTCCCTCAAAAGTTGACGACTACGGCAAACGTTTAAAGGACAACGATTTAAGGATAGGTACATGGAACGTCCGCACTCTTCACAGGGTAGGCGCTCATGAAATGTAGGACTGCCATACAGGAAATGCGATGGATAGGACAAGGATGCAAAAGGCTAGCATCTTGCGATGTACATATATTACAGCTACCATGTTGATAAGCACGAATTTGGATGCGGATTCGTGGTTAATAAGAGACTTCGCCATCTTGTCATGGGTTCACGCCTGTGAACGAAAGAATAGCCATAATCCCTTTCAGGGCAAAATTCTTTAACATCAGCCTTATTTGTGCTCATTCCCCAACGGAGGAAAAGGACGATGTGGTTAAAATGCCTTCTACGCTAAACTCGAGGGCGTACATATATGATAAGTGCCCGGCCTATGGCGCCAAAATCGCCCTCGGAGATTTTAATGCGAAGGTCGGGAAGGTATTTTTGGCCTTTGTGAAATCATATTACTGAATAGGATTAAAGGCTTAAGAAAAGTGAGCGTATTCAACAATTTTCAAATAGAATGAAAAATTTATGAAAATATTTGTATTTAAAAAATTACTTGTTTTCTTTTTAATTAATGTAATACGTCTAGAGTCTTGTAATATAACTATTGACCACACGACAACTGTATATTAGGTTTTCCCTTGCGTTATCCGATTAATGTGGTACTAATCAGGCTGAAATACTGCCTATTAACATTGCCGCTATGAAAATTCCGTATCAGATTCTATCTATCTATTATACGCATATTTGTAGACAGTAAAGAGGTCATTAGGTCTCGAGAAATCGTTTATACTACATCATAGACTGTTCAGCAGTCTATCACTCATCTGCCGGATGTCTCAGGAGAAGGACAATATGGACATAAGAGCATTGAATGTAACAAAAAACCCGACGTATTTGCAATTGAATTCATATATGAGATTGCCATTCCTCTGCACAGGAGTGAACAAATGATGTCACACAAATATCACTCAACTGAAAAAGATGGGATACTAAATCCACTTGCTGGAAGACAATAAAAATTCGATATGGATATATGCAGCAAGAAAGTTTCGCTAATTTTGGAAGCTTATAGCAGTTACACAACATATAGGTGTCTGGGTTCTAACGAGCGGAGAATGAATGTGCCTCTCAACGCTTTCTGGGGAAATTGTAATTAAAAAAAAAAAAAAAATAACATGGCAAGCAGAACCAGACATTCGTTCAATTTAATAGAGATTAACGTCTTACAAACTAAGCGATGTGGTTTAACAGTCTGTAGCATTATTATTCCAAAATAACTATGACAACGCAGACCCATGATAATGCGCAGAATTAAGAAATAAGCAGCTCAACACAACACTTCAATCAGTGTGTGGGGTCGGATTACGGCACGAATCACGAATATTGACCTTCAAATGTTCAATTGTTTCTTGTTTGTCGGCATGAGAGTTTCATTTAACGGCGCCCCACAAAAAGTAGTCCAACGGTGTCCAGTAACAGCTTCTTGGCGGCCAATTGACATCAACATTTCTGATAATTAAACGGCCATCAAACGTTTGACGCAAAAAATCTATTGTTGCATAAGATGTAAGGCATGTTTCATCATCCTGTTAAAACCAGACGTTTTTCAAATTAATACCATAAAGAACGAGTACAAAAAATCGTTTATCATGGAGCGATAGGTGTCTCCATTGATAGTAATGGTGGCGCCGCCCTTATTTTCAAAGAAATATTGCCCAAGGATGCCTCCATTTCACAAGCTGCACCAAACAGTCACTCACTTTTGCAAGACCACGTGTGGGTTTTTTGAGTACCAAATGCGGCTTTTTGACTTATTAACGTACCCGTTTAAAATGAGTTTCATTCCAAAAGACGATTTTTTTTTAGAAAAGTCGACATCATCGTGCAATTTCTCGTTGGCCCGTCTAGGGCAGCGAAAACGAAGCGGGAGACCAAGCGCTTTTAACTCGTGAATCAATTGAAGGTGTCATACCGTGAACTTTTCACAAAATTCAACGTAAACTGTTGCGTGAAATGTTCAATTGTTGAGAACGATAACCAGTCACTCACACTCAAACAAAGCACTGTATTAGCACTCTCGCGTCTTGGCGCATCAACAATGAAACCAGTTTCATGAACTTTAGCAATAAACCTACCTCTACCGGGACCGTTAGTCCTCCTCTGCGACCAAATTTTGAAAAACATTTTCGTGCAATTCCGACCAATTGTTTTTGTTTTGGAAATAAATTTCCAATAAACTCCAGCGTTGCCCAAGCAGAAATCCATTCATTACGTTCAGTGGGGATACTATACCGAATTTCGTGAGAGAATAGAATAACCTAAGTATTGCCAGATCCAAATTTAAACGGATAGGTGGCTCACCGATTTTAGACCTACAGAAACGCACTTCCCAACTATAGAATATCAATCTGAGCAGAGTAACAGAGAATAATCGTAAATGTGATCATGTAAAGTCTAGAATATTAACCCTTTACGGTTACTCTACATTAAGTACATTAAGGTTACTCTTCGTTGAATCGACGAACTTTTTAACCCTAATTTGTTACTGTCCGTCGAATCGACGAAGCTCATTTACTCTTTATCATATTATTCTTTTACGTTTGGTCAAATTTCGCTCATTTTATCAACAATGTTGGTTGATAACGAAATCTTGTAGTGAGTAAACGTTCCCTGGCCACACATTTTTTTAACCCTGGATGGTAATTTTAGTACAGTTTGGTTACTCTTCGTTGAATCGACGAACAAAAAAATTTTTTTCTTCTACTGAATGCAAGCTTTCATTATTTCATTATTATTCTAACGTTGTTAAAAAAAAAGCGAAACTTGATCAAACGTAAAAGAGCTATATGACAAAGAGTAAATGAGCTTCGACGATTCGACGAACAGTAACCGTCCAGGGTTAAGATCAACATGACCACCACATATACAATATTTTCGCAGTCAGTTTTATTGTAGCGTGCGCTTGAATTTCAATCATTTTCATTTATCATTTAAAAGCATTTTTAACTTTAAGTAGGCAACATCAGAAATTCAATGCCAATACCAACAAAAACAAAATTCACTTTTTTCATTTCCATACCTTTTTTTAGTTTCTAGTGAACCTGAATATATAAACGACGGCAACAACAAAGATGTGTATTTAAATGGCAAATATAATGACAAACATAAAGACATGACAAATTCAAAGCAAAGAAAGAAAACAACAAGCAAAAGGACAAAGTGGAATCTGTGTCACGTATTAAAGAATTTTAACATTGCAAACAGTCAATCACTTGAGGTCATGGCACAGAGTTATGACACATTTATTTCCTATACCAACACCGTAGATGGTAACGCTATAGTGAGTCTGTCCTGAATTAAATTAAGAGCACTTACGAGGGCTTTGTATTAAAGCAATAAATTTAAAATCGAATTTAATTATCAGCGTTTGTGATGTGTGAGAAATTGACAAAAGACCATCCAGGCAATTAGAAAGCTGCCTACGTGAAGCTTAAAAATAAATTTTTTAAAGGGCGATGAAAATCTTATTGTAACAGTCGATTAAGGTGAAAGAATTGCTGATTTTTTGGTCTAAATTGAACAAATTGGTCTGAGTCGATATGCGGTTACAAGAAGATGGAGTCACTTTGGTGAGCTGCCGATGGTGCGACAGCAGCCGTTAGTGAGATAGTATGCCAAAACTGGCATTTTGATCGCTTTCTCGGAACGAGAATTTATTTATTACGCAAAATTAATGCTCAATCTGTTTCGAATATATGCAGTGCTTCTAATACATTTTTTATGTATAACCTTGCGAAAATTCGTCCATGTAGATTTAGCTTTCTCATGAATATGGATATTCAGATGTAATTTCATGAATTACTTGTTATAACCACATATGCACTCTCGAAGCTACTGAATGCCTACATTCGCTGTTGGTGGATATTGGATATTTCTCTCTTTAAATTAAAATAAAACGAAGTGGATATAAGAAGAAGTCGTCGTAGGCTAGGTCCCGCTCCTGGGTCAGTTAAATTTTTTGCAGGTGCAGAGCGACGTAAAATTGGTTGCGTTGAATTATCCTGCGCACTCTCACGGACAGTTGCGATGTGTTTCTTAGATCTTACGTATCCTCGAAGTATGGATGTTGATAGATCGTTTATTAAACCTGTGGACTATAATTTATCCATATTGAGAGTAGTTCTTTCGGTATGCTGATAATGGCGAAAAGCGCAGTGAATTGGCAAAACAGACTAAATGAAGGACAACTAATTTCATAGATGTTACCAACTACCTCTGTTGGAAGATTCTGCACAAGTTAAAATTAAATAGAAGAAGTCGCCATAGTCTCGTAGGTAGAGTGTTGGCTTATTAAACGTAAAAGCCAGGGTTCGAACCCCAGATCAGGCATCAAGACGAAATACAAAAAGTATTTTTTCGACGACTTCCTCTTAGCAGATTTCTGGCAAAAACTCTGAGAGAAAATAAAATTGCCATGAAAAAGTTTCTCAAAAATCTGTCGTTCGGAGTCGACTTTAAACTGTAGGTCCCACCACTCATGTATAAAATTAACACACACAACATAAGTGGTGTGAGAAACTAGGTCTTAAACCTGACAAAATGCATATGTATGTAATACAAAATATGCACCATAAAACTATGTATTTTATTAAAAAGACTCCACTTTAAACTATTTTTATTTTGCATTTGTATTAAATATTTTAATGTTAATTTTTATGGTGTAGGTCGAACAGTTCGAATTGAAAAGAAATAGATAATAATTCTACAAGCTCGGCTTAAAACAGTTTGGAAAATTCGAATCGGTAGATGCGTCAACATACGTCAACCTGCGTCAACATGCGTTAACGTACGTCAAGAAACGTCAATATGCGTCAACACACTTTTCTGACTATGAAATTTTACGCTATTTTAACTACATACATCATTTCGGGTGTTATTATTTAAAAGTAAAATCTAACGACAAAGAAAATGTTCACAAATATACAAATGCATAACCAAGTTTTCCACTACAGATTACTAACTTTTTTGGGCCTGAATTAGATGATCAGATGTATGCTAAGCTGTCTTTACAACGAGCGTGGAGTCAGAAGCTAGGTCGTAATCCTGACTAAAGGGTTGTAATGACCAATTGAAGAAAATTAATATCGAATATAAATGCGGCGTCGGAAATACATAGAATTGTGCGTTGACCATAACTCAACAAAAAGACATTGGACTTGAATTCTGTGGATCGACCAGCAGAGATTCTAAAGTCAGCATGGCACTGGATAATAAATGCTGAAATTTAATATTCTGAAAATACAATATAAACGTGTACAATCAGCGGCATACGTGTACCGTAATAGAAAGTCGATCTCAATGTAAATTTGATGTTTAAATAAAAAAAAAATCAAATGGCGTTGTTAGACACTGAACTGGTTTGAAAAAGCGGAAAAAAGATATGAATGAATCCAAAAAGGAGAGAATGAACTTTAAAGAATTTCTGTTAAACACAACTTCGTATATTCTTTTATTTTCTTTTTATTCTGTTTTTCTGTTACTAACGAATTCTTTGAAAATATTTTAAAAAGCATTTTCACAAAAAATAAATTCTTTTAGCGGATATATTTGTTTAAGAAAATTATATGCCAGTCACATACAAATGAAACGAATAAATAATAAAAGAACGAATTTAAATCTTACAAACGCAAATATATCAAACAAAAAACATATGTGAAGTTACACACCAGAACGGTATTAATACAGACTAACAATATGGGGTTTCGTGATATAAAGAAAATGAAATAAAAGCATTCACCCCCTGGAACAGTTTTGAGCTGAAAAATGAATTTTGCATAGCTTTGAACGTTGCACAAAGAGATTATAAGAAAATATAAGTAAACTCGTCCTTTCTTAATATAAGGTCTTCCAACAGAGTCTACCGAACGTTGACATTTGATGACGGCCTTTTGTTGAAGCTACTACATCTATCAAATTAGTTGCCTATTTCGCCAAATCACCACAGACTGATATGGCATTCAACAATACATACAATAAAAACGTTTTATCAAAAAAGCATTTTCCAAATGACCCAAATTTTCACCGAAAAATCAGCAATGAGGCCTATTTGTGGATGAATAGGTACGTCAACAAACAATATTGCCAAATTTTACATGATAATAATCCCTATGAGATCCAAGAGCGTCCACTCCATTACGAAAAAGTTATTGTTTGTGAGTCCATATTTCTTTGAGAAAGCCTATGGTCAGGCCATCACTGTCAACAACGAGCACTGTATGTCGGTGATTATTAACATCTTTCGACCTGAATTTGATGATCTGGGCACCAATGCCTTACGGTTTACCATGACAGCACCACGTGTGACACAGCTCACGCCACATTTAACACATTAGTGCCCAGTGGCAATTTAAGTTGCCAGCAGAGGTTGCCTTAGTTTTTATGCCCTGAGAGGAAATTGAGTGTAAAAAACAAAACGGTAACCGTTAGAAAAAAAGTAATTCGGGCATTAATGGGTTAATTTCGCTAGGCTTTTTCTTGTGGAATTTTCTTAATCCACAATAAGCCACAAGCAAAAACGGCCCCTAAAGCCTATATTACCCACATTAACACATACGACTTTCCTAGAGATTCTTTGGTGTTTTGTTTGAAATTTTTTAAAGTTTTAAATGATTTTGTGAAGTTTCATCGTAAATAATACATTTTTGAGACAGAATTGAAAGTTAAGTGTTGATGAAAGTGAAAAGGTTGTATTTTCTGCTCCTGATATTGAGTGAAGCAGTCGTAGTCTCGTATGTACCATGGTAGCTTATTAGTTGTTAGACCAAAGTTTGAAACTCAGGACAGACATTTCCATTTTACAACGAAAGGTTGTAATTACCGATTATGTATGTATGTATGTATATAATATTCCTGCTACTGAAGACTCTGAAGAAGAAGAAAACAGAAGCTCGTCTTATGAACTGACGCAAGAATATGGTACTACTTGAAATGGAGAACCGTATTCACGCAGATTGCTAGCAGCTATTATTTGAAATGTTGTGGAGTCCTTCTTACTGCTCTTCTCATATTTATCTCACGTGACAGACAAACATTAGAAAAAAGTATTTCGTCCTATGTTTTCTCATATATATTACAGATAATAGTATTTTGGTCAACTATGTACGTATGAGATAACAGAATTATCCGCTTTGATAACGTGCTAGTTGGAAGTGATGATCAATTTCGAAAACTGAGCTGAAAATCTTTCAGCTTTTAATAATCCATATAATTTTATCGCTGTAGATTTGTAAGTAATTGAATTTTATTTTCTTGGTCCATCGGAATCGAATTGGCAGTTTAAGATTCCAGTACATGTTACGTGCGTAGCAACTACTTAGCGCCATATTGGGGGAAACCTGTATCCGGGATACCATAAAGGAATCAAAGAAAGAACATTGTTATTGACATAATTAATGTTATATTGCTACGGGAAAGTTTTGACGTTGACAATAAATTTTTCTAACGAAATATAACAATGGTTTGTATCATCAGGTTTTACCCTCAATTGAGAGCATTACTGATGCGAGTGACAATAAGCTGTCCCATCTAAAAAATTGGAAACTTATAGATCGGCAGAAAGCAAGGGTGCTAGATGTCATTTTATTACCAATTAGAAAGCAATAAAACCAAGCTCACATAAAGTGTTTGATTTTTACGTGAAAAACCATGCTGCAATGTATATCATGTCAAAACTTTTGGCATAAATTTAAGAAAATTGATAACAAAATGGCAGAATATAAAATATTTTTTTTTAAATAAATTAAAATAAATAAAAATATTTAAATTTTTTAACAAAATCTGTAAATAATTGCTTAAATTCTATGAAATATAAGTATGTATCAAAAGTGATACATAAGCTAGAATCAAGAAGTTTTTTAAGGCTCGATCTGCGGTTAAGAAGCACCAAACTTTACATATTCATTGAACCACAAGATGCAACGAGTAGTATGAGAAACTTCCAGAGATACGAAATATTTTATTTGTCTTTATCCAATGATACAAACTGCAGTGATATTAGCAATGCTGATTGGAAAACAATGTTGGCTATACTGATACCAATTTCATATGAAATTACGCGGTTGGTATGCCATATTGTCAAGAACCTAACACGATGGCATAGGTGTGTACTGCTAGTGAATAAGAGATTCCGTTTGGGTGATGATCTCAAACCTACAACCTATGTTCCTACACTTATTGGGATTAGCAAGTTACTTTTTAAGATAATAAAGTCATAAAAATCATTCATAGATTTCGTTTCATCGACTTTCCTCCTTAGGATCGCATTTCTAGGCTGTGATTTTCACCAATAAATTCATTACAAATTTCCAAAGAATTCTTTCAAACATTTTTAGCAGAATTATTCAGTGTAGCTAATACAAAGAATTGCCTTAAAAACTAGTTGCTATCTATTAATCACATCCGCGTCCATAAAATGCTGTTCCTTTTCACATCCAACAGTATCAGCCATGGAAAATTATGCTGTGACCTCAAATCACATCTTTTTTTTCGATGTGTGACACATTTCCTACCACCATATCTAATAATCATGACACAAACTCCTTCTATCGCACATGCTTTGTAAATAACGTATTACATTATGTGTTGCACTGCCTCAAGATGCACGTTTAAGAATTTGTATTCCTTCGGTTAATCTCTTGTCGTGTGCGAACCAAAATGCTGATAAATTTTGACGCTACTGCAGCAAACTTCATTATTAAAGCAAATAAATGTCAAATTTGTGTCATGACAAAACAAATCAGGAATAACTTAAGGAAACGAATGACTCAAATTAAGATAAGAAAACTGTTGTAGAAGAACAAAAAAAAAGGAAGACAATATTGGCTGTATTACAAATACGCAATCACTGTCGCTCGTGATATTTTTGTCAATGTCTTCATAAGTATTTTTTAAGTTTTAGGTTTCCAAGCAACCCAGTAAGAAGAAAAATATCATTTCATTGGGTGTGTTAATAACATACAAATTGAGCGAAAAATAACTAAAATCACCATTACAATCAAACATTTGTTACAGGATCTCTGACATGTATTTTTCATGTTCAGAATTTTTAAACCGTTCGTATGGAGGATTTTTATTAAAGAAATCAAAATATTGAATGGGGTCTTTAGACTTGTCAAAGTTCTCTTAAATTTCAGATTTCTTTCAGATGAAGCAAATAAATTTTTTTCACCAAAACTTCAGTAAAAGATTTAATGAATTTAAAAATTATTTTGTTAACATGTCTCTCAATGACTTCTCTGAGTGGAAGGCATCTTGAATGTCAAATTATTTATAATTCTGGCTCACAAATTTGACATGGGTTATGTCTACCTTAAGGACCGCTGTTGTTTGTAGTATATTCACTTACACCATGAGACTTAAGAAAACCTCACAATAAAAAGTCTATCAGGCCCAATTAACATGATCTCTATCGGTAGTTCACATTACCTCAAGGCAGGATTTACATGCCCTCAAATCGCTCATGCAAAACATCCAGTGTGGCATGAGTTAAGTGGCATGTAACAATATCCTACTGAAACCACATGTCGTTAGTGTCCAGATCATTTAGTTTAAAATAAAAGAAGTTGGTAACCATTGATCACAGTGTGTGTGAATGACAGTTCTGGGATGGTGAGCATTGTACCATCCACCAAATTTAAGGTGGTTTTCAAACAAATTGTCACTCTTCTGAAATCGCACTTGTTACAAAAATGGGAAATATGTTTGTTGGCTACAGGAATAAAACTACAATTTGTTCCATTCGCCCTTACTTAATTACCTGGGAGGCGAAATAAATAACAAATAATAGCTGTCGTAAAGTGGTTTGTTGAGTTATGTTAAGTTAAAATGATAAAGCCTTGTCTACTTACATCCTAAAAGGTCGCATTGCAATAACCATGGCGCCTATTCCATCACTTAACTAAAAGTTCTGGACGAAATTTTTTTTAGCCTTTTGTAATCTTGGATTCTATTCAAATCGTCTCAGACTAGACACGTTCTGTCAGTGTATTCTGTGTGCCCTAGAATTCCATGCTTCAGGTTCTCAATGACAGAGAAGACGTTTTGAAATGACGGAAAAAATGGAAAATAATTCTGCTTTAGACGCTTAGGCAAATAAAAGAATAAAGAAACGTGTGAGAAAATAATGAGAGATAGTAAATTTACCGATAGAAACTGCTGACTGATTGTATTCTTTAAACGTTAAATGAAAATGTATGGTAAAAAAATAGTAACAATTGCAAATTTATGTTAATAATAACAAGGAGTAAAGTATTATATTTTTAAGTTACTTTTGAATACCTGTGATGATATTTCTTTATTTTATTCCTTTTTAACCCCTTAAAAGCCAAAAAATTACAACTCCTAAATAACCTCGTTTTTGAGAATAATTTATCACTGGTCATTGCAGACAATTTTAAAAATTCGAGTATAGCTTCTAATATTACCATCGGAAGAACAAAGACAAGCACGGTTATTTTTTTTCGTACGACCAACACTCAATGGAAGGATGGAATTGTGTTTGGAACTATGAAAATATGTCATGGGAAGAAGGAAAGGGAGAACAGTGTTTATGGATGTGCTGGGTGAGAAACGAGCGTTACGTAGAAATATATTATTTTCGGGAAAAAGTCCGCTTATTTCGTTCGAGCGAAATCCTTCTGTAGTAGCTATAGAACAGTGCAACACAAAACACATTGCACCGATGCTCCATTGATTCAATGGATTGGGATATATTACCATCATTAACGAGCTACTATGGCCTCTCCTGTATACGGTCGAGAAACCTCAAAATAGACGTTGAGGCAGCGACCCATACATGATAGTTGCATTCCACTCTCGGTCGGTTATAAATGGTGTAAATAGATGATAAGATCTTAAGATGGAACTGAAGGAAGTGAAAAATGTGTCGGTTCCAGCCAACATTACACTAAATTTTTATGCTCAGAATGTCAAGAGCTTCTGACTACTTAATATTTACATAGATTAAGATGATGCAATATTATTGCTGCGCTTATGTGTTAATAAACAACACTATCACTGGGGTAGATTGTTTAATCCTTAAACAAGTTTTTCCTGAAAGTTATATAAAATTTTTCCATTTTTGGAAAAATATTAATAAATGCAGATAATTTTAAATATTTTTGAACTCAGATATGTATATAGATTCATATGTTTTGCTGCAATAGAAATAATTTGGTTTTTAAAAACTTTTAATTTATTTATTTATTTTTGCTGACGATTTTTTGACGATTTCAATAAACGTCTTTGACGATTTTTTCTGAAATATTTGACGATTTGGTGCCTCATTTATCTGGCAGCTATGTTTACAACCTAGATTCTCATAACACCTCTGCTGTGTGTGTTAATTCTATGCATGAGTGGCGGGACCTATAGTTTAAATTCGACTCCGAACGACAAATTTTTGAGAAACTTTTCATGTCAATTTTATTTACTCACAGAGTTTTTGCCAGAAAAAATATCCTGGCTGGCAGTGTCATCGGTCCATATGTGTTTTAAAATAGTACTGGCCAGTCCATTACTGCCTATGACGAGAACTAAATATGGATGATTACAACTTCTTTTGGCCTGTATTGGATGATCTGTATTGGACGACTGGACTTTGCTATGTGCCACACAAGAGAGATTTGAGGTGATGGTAATCACACATTAGAGTTTTATAGATAGCAGGTAGCAAGCAAAGCGGTCGGTGCAGAATTTTTTTTTTATTTTACTACTTTTCACAAATATTCATATTATGCATAACCGTGTTAAATTTATATAGAGTAATTTCATACACTTTTAATATCGTGCATCTTGAAGATATATGTACATGCATACAGTCTTAAATGCATCATTTTATACACTCTCATTAAGCGAAAACAAGCTCATAATAAAAGACAACACACAGACAACTGTAACCGAAAAGAATGATGCGTAATATTTTAAATTTAAAATAATAAAATGTACGTGTGATGTGATATGACTTTTGCACTTCCATTCACTCCAAAAATATGTCAGTTTTCTTCTGAAGCCGAAATACATTTTTAGTATTCTAGAAAACAATGTAGAATATACTACGTAGAAGTCTGACCCGGGGTTTGAACGGAGGCCTCACTCCTAATATGCCACCACACTACTTAGTAGACTACGACTTCTTTTTGCTAATTGGACTCATTTAAAACTAATCGAAAATGAGCAGTTTTATCCAAGACTTGAGTTTAGCGCTAAAGCTCACTTGGTTACATGACTTCGTCTATAAGACGTAAGCATTTAGGGCAGAGATAAACCTTATGTTATTCTTATTATATCCATTCAAATTTTATTTTTCCTGTGATTTATCTGATGGTGGAATAATAGTTCTTTGAACATGAGCAAGAAGCTGGTGTTAAGGTAGATTGCGATCAGTATCGAGATATACTGACTGAATGCTTTTAACAAAATAATCAGCCAAACGTCCTTTACATTAGGCTTAAACAAGATGGTGAAACAAGCCATACAACGCATCTAACAACCGATTTATTGCAAAATCAATTTGATGAGAAGCTTTTTAAACAAATGGTTCTTGTTCACAGGACCTCTTTCGTTCGATTTAATGCCTTTCGATTACTTTTTATGTGGCAGCGCTAAGTCATTGGGACAAACCAGCAACTCTTGAAGCAAATAAAACTTACACCATCCATCATATTTACCAGTTTAGTTAAAAACTGTTATTCGAGCAACAGTTCTGTTTTGTAGTACCATTTTAAGATGTCTAGAAAAGCATTCTTTGTTATTTTCCATTTGTCCAAAGATAGTGAAAATATTCATTATACCACACATTTCGTCCTTTAATGTTTTAAACATAAAATTTTGCCATTAAATATTCACGATACAATATTAATAATTTTTTCCTATAAAAATATGAAGATAAAATAAAATATTTTTTTATTACTTATGTTGTTGCAAAGCTCTAATGTCTTATTTAGACATTGTTTATCACTCCATAAAAGTTTCTGCGAAAAACTATTAAACGTTGAAAAACTCGACTAGATGATGCATCTGCATTTATTAATCAGAGGCATCCAAATTATTAAAACAATTTTGATCAAATCTTAACAAATTTGTCTATGCCTAAGAAAAGTTATATTTGATTACAAGACGATATTAATCCTTTAATTGCCGTAGTAACAAATGGCTTTTAATTTATTATGATGAAAATTATAGAACCTTAATTTACTATCGTATTGTTTAAAGAAGTTATGAAATAAGGGAAGTTTTTTATGTAAACAATTCTGATTCTCGTTTTAAAATTTAAACTCCCTTAAACATAAAGTAATATGCCATTATCAGCATTACAGCATTCATTAATTGCTAATCAGAATTATCATTACATAATTCGAAATTAATGGGGTATACACATCGTTGCCGTTGAGCGACTAAAGTCGCAATTTGACACTTTTTTAGCGGCCCCGCCACTTTTTGTGCCCCCTTACTAAAATGAACTAAATCTGACACTTTTCAAGATTTTTGACCCTTTTTTCCCCTTGTTTAGAAAAAGTAAACCTGATATATTTATATAAGAATTAAAAATATTAGAAACCAAAATGAATGATATCATATGAAAATATCTTTAAAATTACAAATCCAGAAGAATTTGGGAATAAAATTGGTAATTTAAAAAATCGGCTTAATAATTATTTCTATCTTAATTTATATGAATTTGTTACTTACGTATTTACTCTGCCACATAGTAGTGCGTCGGCAGAAAGAATTTTTCGAAGCTAACATTAATGAAAAATAAGTTATCGAATAGGTTAAAAGTGGACACATGTACCTGGAAAATTGGGTGCCTGACGATGAACTTATAAAAAAATACAGAATTAATTTATCAAAAAAATAATTTAATCGAATGTAAATATACTAATATAACTGTGAAATATATATAAAAACTCATTTTGTAAAATATATAAACCAAAACAATCATGGAAAATTAAGTAATATAGTCCTTTTTGACATTGAGAAATATCGCTGCATCCTAATTTCTAAGTATTTCATAGAACTACGAATAAATTACACAGACTAGTTTATAGACTTGTTAATAGATTAGTCAATATAGAGTAGATTTATAGGTTATTTAATACACCAGTTCAAAGACTAGTAGACTAGTTCATAGACTATTTAAAAAACTAGTTCAAAGGCTATTTAATAGACCAGTCCACATATATGTGTAGCAGTCTATAGAGTAGTAAATATATTATACTAGTATATGATATAATATATTGACCAGTCTATTGACTTCTGTGGTCTTTTAAATAGCATTTGAACTAGTTTTTTAAATAGACCATGAATTAATCAACTGTATTAGTCAATGGTTTATTCGATCGACTATTTTATAGACTACTACTAGTCTATGGACTGGTGTATTAAATAACTTATAAACTATTCTATTGATTAGTCTATTGAATAATCTATAAACTAGTTTGTGTAATTTGATTATTTTTGCTGTTTTATTTTGAAAAAAATCTAAATTTCAGAATTTTTATTTTCCATACCTGAACAATAAAGTTATAAAAAATGTGCCTTCCATTATGATAAATTTGTCCATAAAATTGTGATATATCATTACATATAAATAAATAACATAATATAAAATGTAAAACTATATATTTAACTTATTACAAAATGTTTCTATTTACTTCTAAAATGAACCGTTGCAACAAAATTAGTATTTATGTTTAACTTTTTGATCTCAGTTTGTTTAATACAAAAATTCCAAATACTATGTACTCTAAGTCTTATCATATTAATTATTTGAAATGTAATTAGTAATTTTGTATAATTTTGAATTGTATTTTGATTTTAAAATATATATTATATTTTTTGTTATTTTTTTTTTAATTTGTTACAAAATACGCAATTTTGTATAATTTTTTATTTATCTTTAATGAACTGTTTTTTAGTTATAATAATTTTGTTTTGTGTTTTGTATTATTATATAGTGGGTTAGCAAAAAAAAGTTTTATTTAATGGAATTTTTATAAATTTAAAAATGCATTTTTTATTTTTGAAGTTTAAATGTTATCATAAATTTGAATGAAATTCAATCAAGAAATGAAACAGAACAAATAATTTTAAAAAAATTAGAATTTTTGTTTAGGCTTATTAATTTTTGGCTAAAAATTTGTTTCTATTATAAAAATTGGGAAAATTATTAAAAAATAAACTTATTATACGTTGGCTAATGTATATTACAAAATCCAATAAAAATTAATTTCTTTATCTGTATTAGTTCATTTTCTTTTCTTTTAAAAATTTTGCCCCTTTTTACTGCCAAAATACCCTTTATGTGCGACTTTTTTTTTCAAAAATCCCCTTTTTGTGCGACTTCTTCAAAATTTCCAACGGTAATGCTGGGTATACATTATTTTTAATTGCATTTTAAATATATAACTCATACGCATCATATTACATGTACTAGAATGTTTACTCTGAAAAGTATGCAATAAAAATTCTTCGATATCGTCATGTATTAAACTAATGGAATTAAATATCACTCATACGTAACATATGTACTTGTCATTAATGAATTTTACATATCAAAAACTCTACAAACGGTATCGAAATTAGTGTTTGACTGATTTGATAAAGTAAAAACCTGTAAATTGTTTGTGGAGGTCCGTCTATTGTAGAGACCTCCTCGAGTTTGGATACTTTTGGTGACACAGTATTTAGTAGCCTCTGCAATTCTACGCACAACCCTATGGCATTGTAGTAATTGTAATTGTGTGCTTTAGTATTAAATATTGAGCCAGCGTAATAAAAGTGAATGAAGCAATCGATTAAAAAAGGAAACTTTCGATATTATACAAATGGATGAAAATTAGCGGCACCGGATTGAAATTTCAAGAAACCATGAAGAAAATGAAGTATAGCTTCGAGTGGAAGTTAACACCAGAGATCAGCAAGGAGTATTCAAAAAGAATAGTAGAACCGCATCATACTCATAATACTTATTTACTTATTCATACTTATTTTAACATCATAGTCACACTGCTAATATTCAGAGTTTGAAGTACTTATCATACTCATACTTAACACCACGTCTGATGTTTGTTGATTTCGAATCTCCATAACTCAACATTTACAAGAATCACAAAATAAGTATGATTCGAGTACGAACACTACAATACTCACTAGAAGGTTAAGTGTTTGCTTTGCTTACTGTCTTTTTCTTTTTTCGTAAATGCAACAACAACTAAGACTGCAATGATTTTGATGAATGATTCGAATCACTGGAATCGTTTATAAGTATTATAAGTATTTTTCTAAAATTATAAATCTAAATGAGTAGACGTATGAATCAAACATATTTCGAGTTCAATGTCAACATTGTACTTATAGATCAACGTTGTACTGAGTACGAATGAATCAGAGTCGTTAAATATTAATATTATTGACTCACTTATATTCAAAATGTTATGAGTGCTTATGCTGGTTAACACCATCAAAAGATGTATTTATTACCTGTAATACTATCGGACAGTTTGGTCACTATCCGATCATTTAGCTTCTTTTAGCTTGAGTTGTGATTAGTATATAAGACTCTCTGGAGAATATAAGTAAGTTAGAACTGGTCACCCTTTACTGGATATAAAGGAATTTAGAGCGATAGGCGGACAGATAAGGGGGAGATTCTCACTCTGCTTATGGGCCCTGAACATTTCTGTAGAGCAGAAACAAAGGATTATAAAGTTATTGCGAAGAGTAAGTAAGTAAAGATAGTGACACCATAGCCAAACGGTTTTGTGAATATCTATACCTTTAATGGAGGATTGAATACGACTGCACAAGATTAGTCTGAGAACAACTATCTGCCAATACTTTAGAAAACTAGAAACTTATGCATTTTTGAGGTGCAAGTCTAGTTAAAAAGAGTATCGACTAATTATCGAATCAAAGAGAGCATCAACTTGCAGCAGTAGATAAACAAAATCTTGATCTTGAGTTTAATGCACACTTGCCTTAAAAACACACAAGGTATTCACATATCCACTACACCACCCAAAATGGGTACACTTTGGTTTTGAACTTCGATTGCAACTTCTTCAATTCAGTATGAAGACATTTTACAAAATGCATTCGACTTTGAAAGAAGTTGTGAATATAAAAAATTTTTAACAATCGGGTCTTCCGATAAGCACATACAGCCATTTTACGATTGCCATTATTGTCCTATCAAAAGGACTCTCAATAAATTCTAGTCGATTCAACTCACCAACAACTGACCGTCGACGAAACATAAGTTCTGCTTAAAAATTGTCGTTGCCCTTAAGAGAGACCAGGAGAATTTGAGGCAGTTGATATTGCGTCTGGCCTTTGGCAGATCATAGTTCAGCGAATTTTGTCTTTACACCCGTACATAATTCAAAGGACCTTGTAACTGAGGGTAAACGATGATAGAAAATGACGTATGTTTGCAGAATGTGCTTTGCAGCAGTTGGCAAGTAACACTAATTTTCATCGAGAAATCATTCTCAGTAATACGAGTAATTTCTGGATGAATGAGACGAAGCAATTCCGTCTTTGGTGTGGATTTTGGGCTGGCAGTGTCATCGGTCATCGGTCTTTTATAATATCACTGGCCAGTCTATTACTGCCTATGACGAGAACTAAATATGGATGATTACAACTTCTTTTGGCCTGTATTTGATGATCTGTATTGGACGACTGGACTTTGCTATGTGCCACACAAGAGAGATTTGAGGTGATGGTTATCACACATTAAAGTTTTTCGTATTGTACATAGCAGGTAGCAAGCAAAGCGGTCGGTGCAATATTTTTTATTGTTTTTTTTTATTTTACTACTTTCCACAAATATTCATACTATACATAACCCTGTTAAATTTTTATAGAATAATTTCATACACTTTTAATATCATGCATCATGAAGGTATATGTACATGCATACAGTCTTAAATGCACCATTTTATGCACTCTCATTAAGCGAAAACAAGCTCATAATAAAAGACTACACACAGCCAACTGTAACTGAAAAGAGTGACGCGTAATATTTTAAACTTAAAATAATAAAATGTACGTGTGACGTGATACAACTTTTGCACTTCCATTCATTCCATGAATACTAAGAATGTCAGTTTTCGTCTGAAGCCACCGAAATACATTTTTAATATTCTAGAAAACTAGGTATAATACCGTTGACTAAAATACAAAAATAGTCTTTTCGTTGTATTCATAGACTTTGCTAACACAAATATTAACGCAATAACTTCATCACTTGCAATGCAGTAAGACTCGTATAAGAAGTATTAAAAAGATAAAAATTCATGCAATATGAGCGCCATTATAATTAGTCGGGCATAACAAGTTTTTCTCCATGTGAAAGTGTGCTATATTCTAGGCTATGAGTTCATTTACTCGACTTCAACAAGAGAAAGGTTCGCATTCTAAAGAAAATTTTAACGGAACACTAATTTATTGGTAGTTTCGCTGACAGTTTCAATCTACCGCACCAAGATTACTGCAGAATCTGCCACGATGTGGGGAAAACAAAATGGTACAACACCTTTTATGCGTGTGCTCTGCGCTTCAGAACAGACCTAATCGGTTTTTAGGTGGCACCGAACCATTCTGAGCTCGGGGTGATTTAAATCCACCACTGAAGGATCATGACAGGACTTAAGTCACACTTAACGACATTTTTTGAAAATAATTTACAGCGATCGAACTAAAGTTTATTAAAATAAAGATAAACAAGTTTTTTTCTGCAGTGCAGATGACACGTATCGCTAGGTTAGGTTAGGTTAGGTCGGGTCGGAGTGGTAGCTTTGATAACAAAAAGCTCACTTGAGTACGCATAGCGGCCCGTTGTGATGCCACAGGTGAACGCAGTCTCGGTACTGACCAAGTTTTACCAAACCAGGGAAGAGGAAGAAGTTGGTCAGCGCAAGGCCTGCACATCAAAAGCACGACTATCCTACGCTGAAAAAAACTGTACAGTTTCCTCCAAATGTCATGATTGAAAACAAATGTTAATAAAAACTATTTTCACTTGCCTAGTTTCATAATTTCAGCACAATGTTCTGTATCACCTGCGTATTAATAGTCAGAACAAAACAAGCAATGCCGTCGGTTACTAATCACTGAATAAAGGTTCTAAATGCGGAATGTGAACACAATTCCCGCAACTCCGTCAGGATAGCATAGGAGGTTTCCGACAAGGCGATGGTTTATCATGCGCCCTCTTGAACTTAGTCATACAGAGTCTTCTGCCGAAGGCGGGAGGGAGTTTATTTCCATGGCACTATTTTCCACAAAAGAGCCCAGTTGCTTGTGTTTGCTGAGGACATTGATATCATCGGATGCTGCAAGCGAGATTTTACTGCTGTCTTTAGCGCTGTTGATCGGGGGAGTCTATCAAGAAGGATCAGGCACTAAACGAGTGCAAAACGAAGTATACGTTTTCGCCTCAAATTGTAGTCAATGGCTATGCTTTCGATGTGATCAATGAATTTGTTTATTTAGAATGAGTTATAACAAACACAAATGATATCTGTTTGGAGATTAAGCGTAGCAACACTCTTGCCAACAGATGCTAATATGGTCTCAATGAGCCATTGAATATCAGGAAACTCTGGCGTACGACAAATCTAATACTCCACAATTCGCTCTTTTTTATAGAGCAGAAGCAATTACGCTATTAAGCAGTGATGCAGCAGCCATGAGAGTATTCCAGACAAAAATCCTACGTAAGATCTTCGATCTAGTGTGAGTTGACGATTTCTTCAGAGTTTTTTATTGATACTGTTACGAAAATGGAAACGGTGTACATCGTTTAACATTAAAATGAGCAAAAGATACACAAACAAATACAACGGACTTGTTACAAGTAAACCAACAACATCGGTATGAAAGAAAAGGGGATAGACAAGTAAGCGAGAACGCAACAACAAGCAATGTGAACAAAATACTCAAACAACAATGAAGTCGTAATGGAGTTTTTGAGAAGCGAAAACACGAACATTCTACTTCAAGAACCTTCATCAGACGGTTTACGTGAGCATATGAAAAGGCAAGACAAAGCAGGCAAGTAGTAGTAAGAATTCAGTCAGACTGGTGTAAATACGCGTTGCGTTTGAAGAAAACAGTCATGGTTTGAAGATCGTCGTTGTAAAGATCTACCGAGCATTTGTTAGTGTATACGCGAACAGAAGTGTAAAAAAGAATAATGAATAAAGCAAATTATTGTTGGATACATCAAGTTGTAAACGGTGGCACACAAAACTAGTGTAAACAATTGAAACTAAACACGAATTTATTTTCATTTTGTTTGCAATCAACGAACTCATATTCTAAAGGCTTTTAAAAAAGTAAAAACGTAACAATACTTTGTCCTGGAGGTTCTGTCCAGACTATTTCAGTTTAATTTACATGACATGAATGTTTACGCTACGATGGACGTATGTAATATATTCGGTCAACAGCGAGTTGGCGATTATTTCCGCATTCGAATTAACAATTTACCATTGAATGTGCTCCTCAACGATATGTAGCGTATTAACACCGGCTGTGCTGGCTTGGCCATATAGATGGGAACCCCCTGTATACCAGAATATCATATCATTTGGCACACGTCAGTAGCACTTTTCTGCTTTTCTTTTTAAGAATGATTTACACTTTTTCCTTGTCCAGCAAGCAATCGTTAAATTGTTAAATAATTAATCAATAATAAATAACATGTTTATTGTAGCTATTGCTGTTGTGGTGTCATAAAACAATTTGAAGTTGAATGTAAAATACATATTCGTGGTACATGTTTAAATGCATGTAATATTTGAAAATACAACAAAAGAAGTTTTATTAAAAAATGTGTTAAACGGAAACCTCTGACCACTTGAAGGTAAAAATAACCAATGGTGACTATGAAAACAAACACTAAACATGGAAGTGTTTATAAGAGGATTATAAGGGAAATGCTTTGTATCTTCTATGGTTTTGTATTCTTTGTGTGTATAGGTATGCGTATACATAATATAATTAGAAGTAGTATGTCACGATATTAATATTAAAACATCAGGCAATTGGAAATTATTATTAATTTATTCTTGTCCAGTTTGATTAGAATCAGTCAATATTTGACCAATATTCTCATTTAAAAGGTAAGGTAGTCCCTATTACTTTTCAACTCTTGTGCAAACACAACAACATAATGGACGTGTAGCCATTGTATATGCGTCTGGCTAAAAATACAATTTTTGTGGAGACTGTCGTTGTAGCTTAGAATAAAAAGAATCAAAAATAAAATGTAACTTGTCGGCTTACATACTCAGTCGCATGATTTAACTCGCTATTGAAGTGGCAATTAATCAGCATTAAACGACATGTAATATAAGTCCAACCCCAGATAACTTAGGTCACACGTTAAGGAATATGAAAACTAGAAATGAAGTTAAATCAATTAATCGTAATTAATTTATGAACTTTCATTTGTTGTTAATTTATTTATAAAATAGCAAAATCATTGATGAATGAGTACAATCTCCATTGGAATGATTTGTCCAAACAGGAGTGGGTTTTAAATGAACAGACATACATACATAATTGGCCACTCTCCTCACAGTCCTTATGTTGTGTGTGTTAATTGTATACATGAGTAGCAGGGCTTACAGTTTACAGTCAACTCCGAAAGCAAGATTTTTGAGACAAGATTTTTCATGACAATTATGTTTTCTCACAGAGTTTTTTTTTTGTCAGAAAACTGCTAATAGGAAGTCACTGAAGAAAAGTTTTTCATATTTCGTCTGTGTTTCCCTTGGGGTTTGAACCGTGGCCTCACATCGAATAAGACAACACATTGCCTACTGGACTACGGCGACTTTCTTTTGTTTCATAAATCCACGTGGTTTTTCTACTTCTTTTTTTCTATGCGACTTAATGTCCCAAAGATATTCACCTCGATGGTTAATGCCGGTTGCGAAGCCCATTATTACCCATAAGCTTACAGTCCTACAGATTCACCGCTTCCTCAACCGCCGTAGTCAATTTTAATTTGTACCTGCAGGCAAGCGTCTACCCCTGTATATTAGGCCACTGGAATAAGAGATATTCCCGCTCCATCTATATTTCATGTATTTAAAGTAACCATGCCGCTTTAAGGCTCCTATAACAAGTCTCATCTCCCTTCTACTCATGCTTAGGACTAGTTTTGTGATGTTGGGATTGAGCTTTAGCCATAATTGTCTTCCAATTCTACAGTCCAATCTACTTTTCAATGCATGATTGGTAGAAGGACTGCATATTTTTTGTTTTTGTAGTCCTCTTCCTATTGTTAATTCCCTAGTAGACCCTTACCTTGACAGTTTGTCCGCTGACAGTGACTTCGCAATTGTCACGTAACCAGCATAATCTAAATTGCTTATCCGATAAAGGATTGCTTACCAGTCTTTTACACTACCGGACCAGATGTGAATTAAACACAATTGCTCTCAAAATTCTTTGGTGTATATTTCTTGACTAGTACCGTGGACTTAAAAATCTCTAGAATTCGTGAAAATAGCTCCACCACTATTGACGCTATCCGAACCTATCTAAAACTTCCTGTCGCAGAAGCAAACATTTGTGGCCATGTAATTCGTTATTACAAAAGTGGGCTATTTTAGTTACTTGAACAGTGTCCAGTGGCTTACCCTACAGACATTCATAGATCAGTAATCTCTCAATGACGGAAAAAAAATCATACCAAGATATTCTTTAATTTCATCACTTTCGTTAAAGAATTCTTGGTCGGACCTACAGTTTAAAGTCGAATCCGAACGACAGATTTTTTGAGAAACTTCATGGCAATTTTTATTTACTCTCCGAAGAAATATTCTTCATATTTGGTTTTGATGCCTAAACTCGGGTTTGAACCGTTTCCTTACCTCTAATAAGCCAACACACTACCTACTAGACTACGGCGACTTTAGCATTCGGTATCCTCATATCTATTTCCTATTATCTAACTCAAGTCATGCGTTTAACTTTTTTAAGTGCGTGCGTTTAAAGCAGAAAGGGAGAAATAGAGACAAAATTTAAAAACAAAAGGAATAAAAAGACAATTTCTATGACTACATTTGATGTAAATGGGACTAATTCAAAAAAGGCCATAAAGTACATGGGAATAGAACATTATGTTAAAAAGAAAAAAAAAAATTAAAACAATATAGACTTCCATACAAAGACCATGTCTATGATAAGATAATATTAGGTTTACTCAAGGATGTGTATTTTACTTTGTCCGTTTGTATGCTCATTTTAGTTGCTAAACTTAAACCCTGACATTTTCAATTTCAAGTTTTGTACATGTTCATATTTTTTGTTTGCCATTAACATGAACATTTCTATGGTATTTGTCTAATTGTTGTTGTAGCATTTGAAGTTTCCCCCATTTTTAACAACTGCGTTTATTTGTTGTCTTTATTTTCGGTAACCAGAAATTGAAACGTATTTTAGATTAATTCTTAAATATTGTGAACTGAAACAAAGCTGTGGGTATTGATTAAAAACAAGGGTTGAGTTTTGCAAAGTGTAAAAATATATTTCGTAAGGATTCGAATCCATCTTATTTCTATTACAAAATATAAGAATGCTTACGAGAAGTTAAGTAAAGACATATTGCGCTCAAAAATAGTAATTTAAATATAAGCAGAGTTTTGAAATCAAAAAGAAACATACCTTTGAAGAGCATTCATGGACTATTGGACTATTGTTCTGACTCAACCCCCCTTTACGCCTGCGGCACTATGACTTGACGAACCGTTGTTTCGCCGGCCTAGGACTTATTAAATAATATTTAACTTAATTCTTTCCTGCACGTAGTTTAGTTCGTAAGTTATATTACTTATTGATAATAAATAGCATAGAATTTACAAATAAGTGTTTTTTTATGTAACCACATGATGCCGCTGAACTACCCCAGCACCCAAGCGAAAACGTGTCGTTACACAGATTAATGATAACATTTTGAGAATAGTTATTATTAATAATTAATTAAAAATATTATTTAAAAATAAAATTATAAAATATTTTCGAAGAACTAAGTTTTCAAAAAATGAGTTTTTAAAAATATTAGTGCATTTAATAACTCATCCGACATTCTATTTCGTAAATTTATTGATAATTTACCAGTGGGCTTTAGCGTTAACAATGCATTAAGAAGTATGTCCAAATTTTGGTTCTGTTTGTACTAGCTTTAAATAAAGGTAGCTCTCTTTTAAATAAGTTGCCTGTTTTTAATTTCAGATTTCTTGTTTCCCCATTAATGGCGTTTTCCAACTTTTCTTTAAAACAATGATATACTTGAGCAACGGAAATATCTTCATCACTTTCAGCCTTGGAATACGCTTTTGTACATTTGCCTGCATAGGATTTTAACATTGTCTTTGTTATGTAAATATTATTGTGTTGTGAAGTGTGTAGATAATTTACTAATGACATCAATTTGTCATTATATCTTTCATTTACTTTACTTTTAATTGTGTGAACCATTTTTTCCGAAAGTATAGAATCAACAGATAATAACTGTTCATAAAGTGTATTCATAATAGCATTACCTATTATCAAATTGGTTTCACGCCTGCCTAATGCTTCCACTGCATATTTTATGGGGTTCAAAACGTTTACCAATGTTTCCAAGTGTGGGACGTAATCTTCAACAAACAATGATGATAAATGTAAATCTATTAAAGCCTTTTTTATTGCATTTTTATTTTTTAGAAATGATTGTATCATTCCAACCATGCTGTTCCACCTAGTTCGTACATCTAGGATTAGATGATACTCTTTATTGAATTCTTCCTTTACATATTTTTGAAGAGTAGCATTTTTTAAAGGACTTTTTTTTAATATTTTGATTATTTTCTTTATGTTGTCAATAGCTTCATTATAATTCTCTGAAATAAAGAAAATAATTCAATTTATACAAAAAATTATTTCTCTGCTTTATTTTTTCAATACAACTTTTTAAAATGATTTTAGTCCATATTCAAGTCAAAAAGTAGTCAGTGATTAGTCTATAGACTAGTCTACAGAGCAGTCTATTGATTAGTCTACAGACCAGCCTATTGACTAGTCTATTGACCTTTTTATGAACTAGTTTATTGTCTAAATATTTACTAGTCTAGGTAATTACTTTTATCCTTGTTTATAAAACTAAATGTGTTAAAATTGGTTTTTATAAATTTTTGATGGCTTTGTAATTTGAAAAAGGTTCAAATAATAAACATACCAACAATATCATACATTTCCATTTCTACCCCATCATCATTATAATAAGATTCACTTTCAGAATAAGTACAACTTGATTTTTTAATGTAAATAACTTATAATATGGCCAAGTGAATGGCATGATTCCAGCAAAAAATGCCTTCTACTGGACTATCTGCCACAAACCGTTTCATCACATTGGGTCCGTTCAATGTAGTTGCTACAATGTGACTTTCAAAACATAAATTGAAATCTTCTAGATGTTTTTCCACCAACATTCTTATATTATCTGCGTTACAGCTTCCTGCTATAGGTACTAATCATAAATTGTAAAATGATCCATACCGTGTAAACATATATTTAGAAATATTCGTTGTGAAACGTTTGTCACTTCATCTCATACTAACGAAAATCACCCATTTTTTGAAATTTCAATTGAAATTTCTTTTATAATGTTGTCTGCTACATTTTTGTAATATTTTTAAATTATAATTATTACGTCGGTTTAATTTTTGGTATCATATTCATTCTAGAAAACTATCTCAGATGAATGAGCCAAAAAATTACCCTAAACTCTAATTACAAACCGTCAGTCAGGATTACGACTGCAGCTTCTCACACCACATATGTTGTGTGCGTTAATTTTATACATGAGTGGCGGGACCTAGAGTTTGAAGTCGACACCGAGCGACAGATTTTTGAAAAACTTTTTCATGGCAATTTTTTTTACTCTCAGAATTTTTGCCCGAAATCTGCTGAGAGGAAGTCGCCAAAGAAATATTTTTTCATATTTCGTTTCGATATTTGACCATGGGTTTAAGCCGAGGCCTTACTTCTAATAAGCCAACACACTTCCTACTAGACTACGGCGACTTCTATCTCCAACTCTATAGTTTATTTTCACTAAACTTTAACTTCTAAGCCTTTCTTATTTTTTGCAGATCACCGATGGTAGGCCGAGCCGTTTGGAGAGTTAGCAGAAATGGCTTAATACGAATATGGTCGTCTGAATAAGATTGATTTTAACGCGCGACAAACGCTCTGCTCTTTATTAACACATAAAGGCAGCAATAATATTGCCTTATTGGTAGTAGTTATAGGTGGTGGAAACATTCATAAGTCAGACGCTCTTGACGACCTGCGTATGAAAATTCAGTGTGATGTTTGCTGCAGACAACACATTTTGCAAGTCTCGAAAGAAGCGTTCAAAAGCATCGGTTTCTTAAGATGGTACAAGAAATACTTCACTTCATCTGACCTCTTTACTATTTACATCAGTTTTAGCCGACCGAGATTGGAATATAACGCTCATGGCCGGTGTCTCAAAGTCATTTTAATATACAGACGCGGGCGAAAGTGCCCATTAATAACGGTAGGGTATCCAGCTCTATTGAAACATTTCACAATTCTACCGATAGTAAAAATCAAAAGTATTTTCATATTTTCCAAACTCATCTCGGCCTATACGTGTGAGTATTTTTTTTTATTTGCAGCATACATAACATAATTGGTCATCGTTCAGTCAAGATTACGACCTAGTTTCTCACACCATTTATGTTCTGTATGCTAATTTTAAACATGAGTAGCGCGACCTACAATTTAAAGTCGACTCCAAACGACAGATGTTTGAGAAGCTTTCCATGGCAATTTTTAATTTGCTTTCATGGTTTTTGCCAGAAATCTGCTGAGAGGAAGTCACCGCAGAAATATTTTTCATATTTTCGTTTTAATGTCTGACCTGGGGTTTGAACCGAGGCCTTACGTCTAATAAGCCAACACTATACTACACTATCTTTAGACAATTCAATCAATCAAAATCTTGAAACTGAATCAACAATTCCAGTTCGACTTAAGAGTCGAAGTTATTACCGAAAACGGCTTTGTATTCTGATCAATCGACGTAAAAGTTCACCGCGCCATTGTTGCATCCATGTACACTGAAACTCATAAAAGAAAACAAACAAAGAACCTGTTAGATAAAGGCAGTAATGCAACAATTATGCTTTTGTAGGAAGTAAAAATTGTTATATTTTATTTTAAAATCGATTTCAATTAAATATTTATAATTTTCTTGGCCGAATTAACATTTGCACAAATTTTAGAGAGTATTCATAGCCATGAAATTCATGCCAAGTTATTCCGTTTTTTTCTGAAGCCTTTGTTGATTCTTGGTAGTATTTTGCATTTAAATTGCTAAAAAACAATACAAAACAGGCAAATATAATTATAAATACAAAAATTAAAAAATATATTAACTGACCTATAACAACATCTTCTATACCACCAGGCACCAGTTCTAATTACAGCACAATTTCCATCAGCAGTATCATTATCACGATCTTTTGTGGTAAAATTATAACCCACATGCTGACTAAAGGAATCCCCAGCATCGCCCACATATGATCCGACTTTAATAAGTTTGTAATTTCCAGTCTCATTCCCCACCTGGAAATCGTCATACTTGGCGTATTTCGTCACGTTTTCGAAATCCCCCAAAAGTATGAGCAACTCCATAGGTTTAAGACTGGAGGTTAGGGCATGCAATTTGTCTAATCCTATAAAGAGTTCACCATCTAAATTGCCAAAACCAGATTTATACTCTGTCCAATTGCGGTAAAAGTCCACCGCGCCATTGATACGTCTTTGAATAACCGTCCAACCGCCATCCTCTACGCTGTTAACAAGCAACGTAAAATGGTGCAGGTCCATACAGATGATTCGTAATGAGGCACTTATTTATTACACAATAATTAGCATTTATATCCGCACAACTAGTGGGATATGATTGATTGCTGCTTAAAAGTAATTGAAGAAAAGTTTTGAATGAAAACATTGAATCGAATTTTAAGTCTTTTAAAAATGTAACGCATACTTGGTGTCAAATTAAATTAGTTTAGTAGGACTGATTATGCATCATTAGCAGTAAAGTTAGCAACTGACAATCTTTCGGGATTTTATTTTTTTTAATTTTTACTGAAAGTGTGTTCGTTGGAAATAGAATCAATTTCTATCAATGCTTTTGAAGGATTATTGCGTGTTTTTTGATTTAAACTGAATTATATTAAAAATATTTTTACTTACGCAATTAGACATTTTTCAGTGGCATCTCAAATATTAAAAAAATTTTTTAAAGTAGTATTGAATTCGAATTTTAAAAATAATCCTTACTTAATTGTTGCTGAACATCCTGATAAAATTTCAATTGATCCTCTTTAGGTATTGCATTATTGCCAATAATCGTAAGCTTCTGTATTGATGCAGAAACATATGAAATATTTATTTATTTAATTTTCATTTTTAAAATCAATGACAAATAATACTTACTTTTGTTTCGCCCACTACAAAAGATTTTGCTTTCAAAATGCACGATAAATATAAAAGATCTAGCCAGTACTTCATGTTTGCTATGAAAGTCTTATATTGATAAGCTTCGCTAAAAAACGTTTATTTTTATAGTATTCTGCAAACACTGCGTTAAGTAGAAAATACTCAATTGTTATGCTAAAAATAAATATCTGACCTCACTTGAACATTGCTCAACTTCGTTCTTTAATTACTGATAACAAATGCATGTATACAGTTGGCGCATAAAGTATGCATCCATTGTTAATTTTTTCAATTAAATACACTTACAAAATCGTTAACAATTTTAAAGGCTTCTCGTTTTAATTGTTTTTTCTTATAGCTTACAGGTCTCAAACAAAATTTTTAGATTTCAACGCTAAATATTTCATTTCAATATTTATTTATTTCTTGTACCAATCCTAATTGTTTTATTAATTCATGTCAGCTTTAGAAAATCAGGCAACAGAGTGTGATAAAAACTTGAAAGCAAATCTATTTTAGCAACAACGGATTATTTTTTTTTTTTTTTTTAATACGAAGTTCCGAAGCACACGCCTTTGAATAAATGTTTACGTGGTAGTTCAACACACCAAATTGATTTTAACTTCCTATCAATCATTGATTTATGCAAAAATATTAAAAATTAAAACTTACAGGCAAAAATTATTTGCTAAGTATACCATATGAAGTGACTAAAATGTTGACAACACTATTCCTACAAAACGAAAAGTGACAATGATGGTCAAGAATACACACTCCTAGTATTAAATTTATTTTTTCAGAAAATACTCGAATCTAAAAATTTTATTCTAAAGATAAAAATGAAATTGTTCAACTATTTTTTGATAATTTCGTGCGTAGTTTTAAAGTACTGTAGGAGTAACTGCAATAATTTCAGTTTAATACTTACAATACTTTAATCAACTACTTATCCTAGATACATAATTGGTCATAACAAACCTTCAGTCAGGATTACGATCTAGTTTCTCGCACCACTTATGTTGTTTGTGTTAATTTTATACATGAGTGGTGGGACTTACAGTTTAAAGGCGATTCCGAACGACAGATTTTTGAGAAACATTTCATGGCAATTTTATTTACTCTCAGAAAGAAATATTTTTACATATTTCGTTTTGATGTCTGGATTTACATCTAATAAGCCAACACACTACCTACTAGACTACGGCGACTTCAAACTATATATCCTAGTTTAATTAAAATAAGTTTCCATCACAATATAACGGTGCATATATCAGACAAGAATGAGCATTTACTTTATGAACCAACTGTATGCATATAGTTTAGGTTAGGTTAGAGGACGTGTACTTGTCAATTAGGACAAGTACAGTACCCGGAGGTCGAATTGACCCATTGTACCACGTCCTAGTTTCTCACACCACTTATGTTCTGTGTGTTAATTTTATACAAGAGTGGTGGGACCTACAGTTTAAAGTCGACTCCGAACGACAGATTTTTATTTATTGAGAAACTTTTCATGACAATTTTTATTTACTCTCAGAGTTTTGGCCAGAAATCTACTGAGAGGAAGTGGCCGAAAAAATACTTTTTGTATTTTGTCTTTGATGCCTGGACTGGGGCTCGAACCCAGGCTTTTGCGTCTAATATGCCAACACACTACCTACTAGACTACGGCGACTTCAACTGTATGCATATAAAATGCAATAAACAAATAATTGTTTAAACATCCCTTCCAATATCGACGGCAACCTTGAAAAATATCACAAAGGTTAACAGAATCGCTACATCACAAAAGTAAACATATTTTTAAGAATTACAAATTTAGTCCACAGCTGCACTAATAAAACAAAACAATTTTAATACAAATGATGCCCTGCTATCTCATTTTCAATTTCAACACTGGCTGTATTTAACGCTTTTAAATCACAGCAAAATTTTAATTCATTGTCAGTTGATTTTAACCTGTGCTTTTAAAAGAATTGTGAAAATACAAGCTTAAAGAGATGAAAATGAAATTTTACTAACCAACATTTTTGTTATTGTATATGTGGAACTATGAACAGGCTGCCCTCAAAGTAAGTACCCTACATAAGGCAGTATCAAATGCGAAAAGCATTTTTAAAATGACAGACAGTTTTCTATATGTAGTAGCAAGCGTGTCTCTGTCCACATCTTGCCATCTTCCTAATAACATATAAGAAAGACGAATAAAGCATAGCATGTAACCAGGTAATCCAGATTAAACGAATTTTAATATTTCTAAAGAATATATTTGAAAAAACAAATGAATTTCAATCAAAAATGATAAATAAATTATTTGTTTGAAACAATAAAACTGGCAATTTTACCATCTCAAATTATTCCACAAACGCTGAAAAAAATAATAAGAAAAGTGTTAAGAAGTTGTAACTAAGCATCTGATGTTCTTAAATATAAAATTATTTTAAAAAATTTCTTTCAAGTGCAGTTCTGCAATAGAGTAAAAGTAACTCCAATACAGTTCTCTTCTATATTTGCATTGTTTAATACTAGAAAGACGGGAGAATTGATATACCTTAAAAGACGGTTAGGGGTCATTTGACTCCCTTTAAATTTTAGTAGCAAAAATCTACATTTGAATTTCAAAATTGCTTATTTATTTAAAATATTAAAAATAATAAATTGTACGTTTTGTATTCTCAGCTTATAACAAAAAATAAAGATAATTCATTTAATAAAACGTATTTGAAAAGAAATCAAGTTTATATGTGCGCGTACATATGATAAAAATATATACATTCAAAGCACTAACTGTACTTGTTGCTTTTGGTTTGAATGGATTTATGAGAGATCGAGGTATATCGAGATCATGAAACTGGTTAATAACGTTACCTTTTTTTTTAAATCGGTCCTTTACAGGCATCCAGCGCACATAGGGGTTTCTGGCATAGTTCACACATTTTATTTGTTTTGTTTTTGCAGCCAGTTGTATGACAAAGTCGTCTTTTCATGGATTGAATATGTGAAACTTGTAGTTGAAGATTTACCGCCTGCGGTCGCTCGTCAAAGTGACTGATTTCAGATGCTACTTGTAAAATAAAATCTGTTCTGCTAATTTTTTGTCTGTTACTTCCTGGAATAACACCCATGCATTTATTGCTGCCAAGTCCAATATGTTGATAAAACCTTGTACTGGCCATCGTCTTGAGCTTGATTTTCTAGCCATTTGGTCAACAACATCAACACCAAATTGAGTTGAATTATAAAAAGTCACGGTATTGGGTTTGCGTTTGACATTACCTTCATCAATTTCAACCACATCGTGCAAGGTATTCAGCAATAAAACATTTTTGTGTCTCTTTGGTTTTTTCGGTTTTTAGAACTTCATGGGCATGCAAATTTAATTTCAAATTTTTCACATACGGTGGAACATTCCGTCTTGCTTTATTGACTGTCCCAACTAGAGTTGTACGTTGAGCAGATACTTCGAATTGACGTCTATGCAAAGCCAGAATTTTGTACCAAATTTGTCGGGTTCATTCGCCATGTATTGTGTAAATTTGCTTCTAGCTTTTGTAAGAAAGTGTTGTTCGTCAACAGCGATGTTTTCACCTGGTCTATAACAGGATTTGCAATTTTCAATAAAACGGCTCCAAACGTACGAAATTAAGGCGAACTTATCTGTTTTTAGTCTAGTAGATCTTTCTTCTCGAACGTCTAAACGAGTACTATTAATTATTTCTTTGAATCGTTCTCTAGCCATAGTTTGTGAAGAAAAAGCAACTCCCCACTTTTTGTTCCATAAATCATTTACAGATACAAAAACTAATATGAATTTGCCGAATTCTTGTAAAGACATAATCCAAATACGCTGCAATATCTTTGTCCCGAAGAGATCTAGTCATATTGAAATCTTTTTACAAACTGATAAAAATAAGGAAAAGCAATGTACGCGTTGGCTGCAATTACCTTACGGCATACTAGAGAAAATTTAAACAAAAAATAACGGCATTTTGATAAACAAAAATTTGGTATGAATGTTTTTTTTGTAACAGTTATTTCATGAAATAAAAATTGGGAAAAGTAATTGATAAAATGAATAGCGACAGTCTGGTATGGAAAGGGTCAGATGACCCATCTACGTCTTTTTAGGTATTTGCTTTAATAACTACAATTTATAATACGTAAATAAAAAAAAAATACTTTTAATTTAAATTTTATGGAATATTATTAAAAATCACGAAGTAAGAAATCTGTGATATAATTCATAAAAGAAATATTAGCAGTTAGATTTGTAAATGGTTCAAATGACCACTGTTCGTGTTTCTAGTGTTAAACAACAAATTAATTTCAACCACAACCTTACCCAACACAAATATGGTTGACGCATTCTCTTATTCATTAAAGCGATAATATTTTGAAGAATTTCAATGTCAGCCACTAACATCGCTCATCAAACAAAACAATTTTATTATGAATCATGCTCCTAAAGCTGGCAAATAATTTCTTCTTATACCACTTGAGATAAGAAACAGAAATTCACTTCGGCCTCAGAATACAGATTATAAATTTGAAATCTGTTGTATGTAATACTTTGTAATAATTTGTAGAATACTCAGTATTTTGATCGTTTTGCCTGTGTCTCATAATGCTTTTAAAAGTATGATGATTTTTTGTATAATTTTCCTTTTAATTTTGATAATCAATTTTATAATTTATGTTTTAAATAAAGCCCTTGCACGTACGCTGTACTGTTTGTGGCACAACCATTAAAAGTACTAATTTGCAATCATTTTAAAACCAAATCATTGAAAATTTTTAAATTATAAACATACATACATAATTGGTCATTACAACCCTTCAGTCAGGACTGCGACCTAGTTTATCACGCCACTTATGTTGAGTATGTTAATTTTACAAATGAGTGGTGGGACGTACGGTTTAAAGTTGACTCCGAACGACAGATTTTTTGAGTAACTTTTTCATCGCAATTTTATTTACTCTCAGAGTTTTTGCCAGAAATCTGCTGAGAGGAAGTCGCAGAGGAAATAATTTTTGTATTTTGTTTTGATGTCTGGCCTGTGGCGCGAACCCTGGCTTTACGTCTAATAAGCCAACACACTACCTACTAGACTACGGCGACTTAAAATTATAAATTAATTTATATTTTAAATCAAAAACGAATTAAAATTCTCGAAAATCTCTTATGCCAGACTAATATTTCAGTTTCATAACTTGGATCTGTTGTTCTATCATGTGGCTGACAAAGAATTATTCATAAAAAAAATTAAAATTTTATAAAAATTAAATTTTCTATGATGATTAATGAGTTAATTCGTCCATGGATGCTAATATAACATTCAGCACTTGTTGGTGTGAATGTTTGAGTAAAGATTTTAAAATATTTTCGAAGAAAAATCCCAAAAAATTTTCATTAAAAAAAAAATAATATACAGTAGTGGAAAAATTAATACGGGGTAGAAAAAAGTTTTCTTAAATTTTTATTTACCATTGAATACAACACAACAAAATGCATGGATTTTATATGGAAGATGTTGACATTGCCGGCATAAGAATTTTTTTATAAATCTGCTCTGAAAAAAATATGAAAACACAATTTAAATATGAAATTCAACGATTTTTTAACCCATTTACGGTCACTGTGCCAATTTGGGAACACTTAATTATTAAGGCTGTATAAAAAACTGTTTACTGTAGTTTATTTATTTTTGCATTGAATAGTGGAAAGGGCTCTAAATAAATATTAAATGAAATAATTTAACTACATTAATTGTTATTGTTGTAATAATCTATTAAACTTCATTAACAATACACATGTAGAGATCGGTCAATGGTAACCAAAGTTATATTTTCTACCTAAAGCTTATAGTCGTTATTTGTATTATAATATAAAATTCAATAAACAGTGAGAAGCTTTTTTAGTTTCATACAACAAATGTATAAGATCTTAGAAAACATATAACAAAGCTGTTCCAATTTGCGTACAATGGCCACAAGTATACTACTAGCGACGTTCAAAAACTAGTGACAAAATTTTTAAAGTACGTCAACTTGCTGATATTCTTATCAGAAAATTTAACCAATGGGGTGTTTTCCATGAACATATTTCTATCGACGAATCCATGGTGAAATATTACGGTCGCTATTCAGCAAAACAGTATATTCGATGTAAATAATTCGGTTTGGTAATAAAAACTGAGTTGCAGCAAGTTCCCCTGGATATTGTTACTGCTTTGATATTTATTGTGTCAAATCAACCACACCTGTTTCTGAGCCATTGGGTACTAGGGTTGTGAAAATGCTGCTACAAAAATTGACCATGAATCCTGCCAACCACAAAATCGTTTTTGATAATTTTTTTACAAGTTTTGAGTTACTCAATGATTTGCATAATTTACGTTACCGTGCCACAGGAACAATCCAAGAAAACCGCACTAAGAAATGTCCTCTGGCAAATGCAAAAGAGATGTTGAAAATCAAGAGCCGATTTCGATTTCAGATTTGACAAAAATAATGAGTTATTACTGGTCCGCTGGAAGGATAAGAGTATTTGTACAATGGCGACCAATTACGAATCTTATGAAACAGTAGGAAAAATTAAAAGATGGTCTTCTGAAAAGAAAAAAACAAAAAGTTGATATGCAAATACCTCACTTGATGAAACGGACCAATCTATATCTTTATACCGAATTAGCATACATAGCAAAATATGGTGGTGGTGTTTATTTACGTACATGGTTGATATGGTTATATCAAATGCGTGGCGCCTACATGAATTTTGTGAAGAAAATGCTATGGATCAATTACAATTTCGTCGATCCATAGCTAGGTTTCATCTAAAACAGTCATCCAAAAGACATTCTCCTAGGCTTTCGTCATAAAATATTAAGGGTCTACATCTAGACGGCGCAGATGTTCCAAAGCTTTCTAAGCATGGGCGTTGTTTCATCTGCTACAATAGAAGCCGCTGGAGTTGCAAAAAATGCAAAAAACACTCTGCGTTGAAAAAAATTGTTTTGCAAAATATCACACACACCCCTCTAATGTCCTGAATTTTTTTTTTACTCGTTTTTTACATTTCTGTTTTTTTGTATTGTTAAAAATAAATGTACATTGAAATTTTAAAAATTTAACTTGTAGTTTTTGTTTAGCTGTAAATGGGTAAACGAAGAATGTATTTTTTATAACATAAACACACTCACATAGATGACTACAGTGATGCTGAGTACTTATGAATATGTGACTTAAACTGATAATAAAAATTTTCTGCTCAAAATGATCATTACAGAATGCAACAGAATAAAAAAGTATAAATGAAACAAGATTACACATACACATACATACATACAAAATTTTAAATTTATTATCTATTAAATGCCGAATAAAATTTCCATTCTAATCACACTTATTATGTGAAAAAAGAAATTATTTGTCAGCGATAGGAGAGAGCATCATTCATCATTAACGATTTCGTTAAGGTTGTTATCGATATTGAAAGGGATATTTAAACAATTGTTTGTTTCTTGCATTTTATATGCATACAGTTGGTTCATAAAGCAAATGCTCACTCTTATCTGATATATGTACAGTTATATTGTGACGGAAACTTAGTATAATTAATTAAGGATAAGTAGTTTATTAAAGTATTCTAGGTATTAAACTGAAAGTATTGCAGTTACTCCTGCAGGACTTTAAAACTAAGCCCGAAATAATTTATTTTTTTTTATTTTTATTTTTTTATTTCAATACTTCAATAAGTAATCAATAAATAGTTGGACAATTTTATTTTTAACTTTAGATAATAAGTTTTAGATTTGAGTATATTCTGAAAAAATAAATTTTATACTTGGTGTGTGTATTCTTGACAATCATTGTCACTTTTCCTTTTGTAAGAGTAGTGTTGTCAACATTTTAGTCACTTCATATGGTATACTTAGCAAATTGTTTTCGCCTGTAAGTTTTAATTTTTAATATTTCTGCATAAATCACTGTTCGAGTTAATATCCAATGATTGATAGGAAGTTAAAATCAATTTGGGATGTGGGATGATCACGTAAACATTTATTCAAAGGCGTGTGCTTTGGAACCTTGTATTAAGAAAAAAACAAAATTATCAGCAGTTCAGATAGTACCCAAGAATATTATAACGTTTGAAGCTAAAATAGATTTGCTTTCATGTATTTATCAAACTCTGTTGGCAGATTTTCTAAAGCTGACATGAATTAATAAAACGATAAGGATTGGTACAAGAAATAAATAAATATTGAATTTAAATATTTAGCGTTGAAATCTAAACATTTTATTTCAGACCTGTAAGCTCTGAAATAGCAATACACTTACGATTTTGTAAGTGTATTTAATTGAAAAAAATTAACAATGGATGCATACTTTATGCGCCAACTGTATACATGCATTTGTTATCAGTAATTAAAGAATGAAGTTGGGCAATGTTCAAGTGAGGTCAGATATTATTTTTTACATAACAATTGAGTATTTTCTACTTATCGCAGTGTCTGCAGAATCATATAAAAGCCAACGCTTATTAACGAAGCTTATCATTACAAGACTTTCATAGCAAACATGAAGTACTGGGTAGATCTTTTATATTTATTGTGCATTTTGAAAGCACAATCTGTTGTAGTAGGCGAAACAAAAGTAAGTATTTTTTGTCGTTGATTTTAAATATGAAAATTAAATGAGAAATATTTCATATGTTTCTGCATCACTATAGTCCATTAATGATTCATTCGTGTGATTATACGCGCTGCGAAACTCAACTGGAACGACTGAATCTGCAAGCGAAAATCAATCATGATGCTCTACTACGGCAACAAATGGAACTCTTTAATAAAATGGATGTATTGTTTTTACAAATAAGGGGAATGGAAGCAAAATTATTAGAAAAACACGAAACTGAACGCCAAGTTCCATTAGTCCCACCACCAGTCAATCATAAAAGCTTAGTTATGACTGAGATTAGAGAAAAACTAAAAGAGCATGATAATATGTTGGCGAAAATTCTAAATCAGCAAAATGACACGCAGGAACTTTGCAAAAAAATTGATTTGGAAGATCATACTCAGACCTTGAACAATACAATTTCCGACAAAATGATTGCATTACAGAAAATCGATGCAAAGATAACCGACATAGAAAGCAATTTAATGCCGAAGAATATCTCGGGAGAGATTATTAACAATCAGAATAATATTCAAAACCTTCTGAAAGAAATGAATTTGGAAGGTCATACCCAGGCTTTGAAGACTACAATATCCGATAAATTCAATTTGATGCAGAAAATAGACGAGAAGCTTACGATTATTGGCAATAATGCAATACCTAAAAACGATCAATTGAATTTTTATCATGTTATTCAGCAACACTTAAGTAAGAATTATTTTTAAAATTATTCAACTTCAATATTATTAAAAAAAAACTTTTTAATATTTCAGATGCCACTGAAAAATGTTTGAAGGGAGAGCTTCACGGTCTAATTGCGTAAATAATTGAAAAAAATATTTTTAATATAATTCAGGTTTAAGCGAAAAAAGAAAAAAAGGCAATGACAGAAATTGATTCTATTTTTAAAGCACACACTTTCGGAAAATTTAAAAAAAACGGGGAAGAAAAGAATTCATTATGGGTAAATAAATTTCTGTCAGTTGTTAACATTACTGTAGGTGATGCATAATCCCTCCTACTAAACCAATGTACTTTTTTCATTTTTAAAAGGCTTTTAAAATTCATGAATTACTGTAAAATGAATTATCTTCATTTAAAACTTTTCTTCAATTACTTTTAAGCAACAATCAATCATATCCCACCAGTTGTGCGGATATCAATGTCAACTATTGTGTAACAAATAAGTGCCTCATAACGAATCATCTGTATGGTCCTGCACCATTTTACGTTGCTTGTAATAACAGCGTAGAGGATGGCGGTTGGACGGTTATTCAACAACGTATCAATGGCGCGGTGGACTTTTACCGCACTTGGACAGAGTATAAATCTGGTTTTGGCAATTTAGATGGTGAATTCTTTATAGGATTAGACAAATTGCACGCCCTAACCTCCAGTCTTAAACCTGTAGAGTTGCTCATACTTTTGGAAGATTTCGAAAATGTGACGAAACACGCCAAGTATGACGATTTCCAAGTGGGGAATGAGACTGAAAATTACAAACTTATTAAAGTCGGATCATATGTGGGCGATGTTGGGGATTCACTTAGTCTCCATGTGGGTTATAATTTTACCACAAAAGATCGTGATAATGATATTTCCAAAAAGTTTAATTGTGCTAAACTTAAAACTGGTGCCTGGTGGTACTATAAGTGTTATAGTTGGTCAGTTAATAAATTAATTAATTTTTGTGTTTATAATTATTATTGTCTCTTTTGTATTATTTTTAGCAATTTAAATGGCAAATACTATCAAGATCCAGCAAAGGCTTTAAAAGAAGACGGAATAACTTGGTATGATTTTCATGGCTTTAATTACTCTCTAAAGTTTGTGCAAATGTTAATCCGGCCAAGGAAATTATAAATATTTAATTGAAATCGATTAATGTTAACGAAATGATTTTAAAGTACGAAGTTGTAAAATTAAAGAAAAATTATTTTTACTTCCTTTATTTGACAAGGTTTTTTTGTTGTTGTTTTCTTTTTTGTAGTTGAGTATTCAACGAAGCAACAATAACGCGATGAACTTTTAGAGCGATTAATCGGAACACAAAGCCGTATTTGATAATTCAGAATTGTTGATTCAGTTGCTGAATTTGGAATAAAGTCTACAAAAATAAATTTCTTATGAGAAGGTAGACCAGACCAGAGGATTGTAATGGTTATGTATAAATGTATATATTTTTTTTATTACAATTACTTGCATATTCCATAGAAATTTTTGCGAATGGACGTATTGTTAGCACACTATTTGCTTGGCTTGTTTTTAAAGTATTTCTTTTCAGATAATTTATCAATGCATTTCGAATACCAAATACCAACATTTTTAGAGTTATTGATAACCAACAAATATCAAAAATCCTATCCGAAACAGATTTTTGAATTGTCTACAGCTGCCCGACCGTACATCAAATAATGGATAAAACTCGTCTTTTTGTTTTAACGTAAAAAATACTCATACGTGTGGTTTATTAGACGTGAGGCTACGGTTTAAACTCCACGTCAGACATCAAAACACGATATGAAAAAATATTTCTTCGGCCACTTCCTCTCAGAAAACTTCTTTGCAAAAATTCTGAGAGTAAATAAAAAGGTTTCTCAAAGTTCTGTCATTCTTAAACTGTAGGTCCAGCCACTCATGTATAAAATTAATGCAGACAACATAACTGGTGTGACAGCTAGGCTGTAATCCTGACTAAATTATTGTAATGACCAATTATGTTATAGGCTGAGGTGAGTTTGAAGAATATCAAAATACTTCTGATTTTTACTGCCTGTGTTGCATAATACAATGTAGTTTGAAGGTAGAATTTTGATGTGTTGCTGTGCTAAGCAAAATACATATTACCAATACATATGCAAATTTAATCAGTTAAATTTTATGTGTCGCCGTGCGCCATAATACCAAGTGCTTGAGTATGTTCTGATTATAAAATAAAAAAAGAATTCATGTACATTGGAGTCCCAATTTTTATGACTTCGTTGTGTAGCACATATAATGATAACTTTAAATGTAAATTCGATAAGGAAATATTCAATATTATGAAGTTCACTTTGATTTGGTTGGGTTGCATCAGGTGCAAATTGTTGGAAAATTAATAATTTTTTAAGCTTTCCATGGAGTTTATAAAGTTTTTTCCCTTCAGGTTTAAGAACGGATAACAAATGGGACTACATACCGGTCATGGAAGGAGATTCACATTTGCCGGAATATTAATGATAAGAGATTACCTAACACTTATCTAAGGAAATTGATTGATTTTCCAGTTTTTAAAAGATCTACTGTCCTTCTTCCAAATGCTAACCCCATAATTTTAATAAGAAAAAAGTAGAACAAAGGCACTATTAACTAAGATAAACTGAGAGCAAGCATATGTTTCAAGCGAGATATTGGTGCAGGATGTGTTATGCTAAGTGGAGCATTATTTTGTAAAATCGGCCCACATCAGATGCCCATTTCATCGGAGCATTTTTTTCTCTCCGAACGACATATTCGGGTCACCGCAGCAGTTGCATATTAATGTGCTACACAATGTACATGTCATTGAGAAGACAGAGCCAAGATAAAGCCATTATCAATCGAAAGTATAGTTGTCGACCGTAATCTGCGATTGTTTTTTCGCCATTTACTTCCAGACCCATTTTGATAGACTCCCATTCAATAGCGCTGAAACCAGCTGTAGCATCCCGTTTGGTAGCGTAGATAAGCAACTGGGCACTTTTGCCGAAAACAGTGTCATTTACCATACCAGAAACATCGCGCGTTATCAAAAGATTCGGAGAGCTTCAGTAGTTGCTTCACATCATTCTACACAGCTTTTTCAGTTACGCATAATGATGTGTGTTGACTTGGTTTTCATGAATCTTCTCCATGACTTCTCCAGGACCAGCTGAAAAGGCGCCCTGATAAAGCTTAAACAGTGTTTTGACGAGTAGCTACAGTCATTCACACAATAAGCTTGTATGAACAAGTGTATTATTTAACTTTTTATTAGACCAACACACAGGGGATGCGCATGCAGTGCCTGGTATAGAAATTAGGAATATACAGTATGGAAAGGAGGACAGCGGGAATAGTGTTTGTGGACATTCGATTTGAATCGTTTTATATTATAAGTGGCACGAAAGACCTCTGTAGGCTAGGGTTACGTATAGTTCGGCGAAAGAACGAATTCTGTCTGTAAAGCAGTTCTACTGGCCAATCGACAACACACAAACTGACACGTCGTGCGAAAAAGACGGAAACGACGTTCGTGAACTTGTTTCTTTATCTCGATAGAGAAAAATCCGTTGTTGTAGCGGTAGAACAATGAAACGCTAGACACATTACGATGTTCCAATGAATCAATAGAGTTGGATACCCTACCGTTATTAATGAGCACATTCGCATTCTTCTGCATGCAGTTGAGAAGCTTCAAAATGATTTTGAGGCACCTGCCCGTACATGCAAGTTGTATTCCATTCTCGGTCGGATATAAGTGATGAAAATAGTAAAGAGATTAGATGAAGTGTAGTATTTCTCCCAAAACTAAGGAAACTGAGGCTGTGGAATGCTTCTTGCCACACTTGCAAAATGTGTTGTCTCCAGTGAACATGACACTGAATTTTCATGCGCAGAACATTAAGAGCGTCTGACTTATATATGTTTCCACCACCCACAACTTCAGATGAGGCAATATTATTGCTGCGCTTGTGTTTTAATAAAAAGCATTGCGTTTTTGTCGCCACTTAAAA